>VZRF01006607.1:0-88821 GCA_013396875.1 Vireo altiloquus
CCCTCCAGTCGCCCGCAACTCTGTATGGTTAATTTCAGTATTTCTAAGTTCTTTACTCCACAATATTTTAGTTATCCAGTAGATTATAATTTATTTTTCACAAAATTCTTTATTTTGGTGACCAAAGTAGCACGGGGCTTATCTAAAATCAAGATTTCCAGTTAATTCCGTTATTTCTGGATTCTGATATTTGTACAGAGGTATATGTCCACTTAATCTTTTATTTTCATTTTACTGTGGCTGTTGTTAGTATTTCCTGCAAGAAATGTATTGATTTTGGCCCTATTTAATGTTGCTATGGTTTTTTTTTTTTTTTAATTTATGTACCTGTGGAGAATGAAGCAGTTCCTGGCTTTGAAGCAGTTTTTATTTCAATGGTTCGATCCAAAGGTTTCCTAATTTGACATGCCAGAAGCCTTATCCCATTTTGGATTTAGTGAAGCCAATCAATCCTCCATAAGTTCTCTCAATTTTTCTTGAGTTCTTTTCCTCCTGCATATTTTTCTCAGCCATGGACCAACAGTTTTCTGCTCTTGGAAAACTTCTAGAAAAATGGTGCTGTACTTCATGGAAATCCTGATCTTAGTTTGCACTTGACAGTTTAAATTTGTTTTTTTTAACAAATGCAGGCTCCAGTTTCAAATGAAAGACTGATACAGCCACCAATGAGAAAGAACCTTTTTCTCTCATTAGCTATAAAGAGAACCCTAATAAATTTTTTTCTTTCTGGGATATTCACCAAAAGCAGCACATTACTGCTAAAGTTATGTCTCCATTAAAAGGTCCTAATTTGCTGAAATTTTTAGTAGAAAAATTCCTGACAAGTTACAGAGGTATTATCACACCCTCAGGTATGAATCTAAAAAAATGCAAAGCAAGGTCACAGAAAAAGTTGGATAATATTTACATGTAAGAAAAGGAGATTATAGTAGTTGAACTACTGTAGCCACAAGGTTAGCCGAGTTTTTCTGCTCATAAGTAGTCTTAAATATCACTCTGACTAATGGAGGTGTGTGACTACTGACCCAAGAAAAAATGAGTATTTGACATAGAATTGGAAATTATATTACAAAACCCAGAAATTCTTCAAATTTAACAGTATGACATATGCTGCTATTGTATAAACTATATCTCCCCTTATTATTCTATCTCCTCTAGCAGAGTTCAATTTTAAATTCTAAAGCCATTGCAACCTCTCAAGAATTACTATTTTTTAAAAATAAATTGAGGTTAAATTATTTAAAGAAATCATCATAAAGCCCCATAGGGTTTGGTTTTCAGTCTGAGTAGATTTTACAAAGTGTACTTTAACAAACCTGTCACAGAGGGTTCCAAGAAACTTGCAGACAGGCTACAAAATTTAAGAACTCCGTATAGAAATAAAGCCTGCTGAGTCCTTGAACACCACCTGGTCATAATGTTTGACTATTTAACATAACCTGATTAACCGTGCTGCTGTTTTGACACTGCCAAGGTAGAAACCCTCAAACCCACAGATCTCAGAAATTCTTAATAGAAGCCTGAAAAATACAAGAATGGGACGATACCACAGTCCCTACATAAAGACAAGTGACAAAAGCCTGCACCACCAGATTCTATTTGGTTTAGAGAATAGTGGCAATTGGAAGAAAAAAAAACTGCATAACAACTTCTTGGTGGGTGCTGTGATTGATGTCATCGGCAGAGACATCTTTGGGATGAAGCTGGGAGGGGAGGAAGAGGGGGAAGGAGGGGGACAGGAAGAAGAGGGAAGGGAAGATGAGAGGCAGAAAGGAAGACGACAGACTGAATGATAATTTACAATTATAAGGGCTCATTTCTGAATTCTGCAGTGTATTTCTAAAACTCCTCTCGGGCTTTAAGAAAATTTGGTATAAGGCATTTGGATGTACTGGTGGGGGTACCAGTTTTGCACTATACATTTCTTTGCAGTCAGAATATGCAATAAAGAAAGCAGATTTTTGTCAGACTTCTGGCCTTGGTATTCACTGCACAATGATAAATAATAGAACTCACTGCATCACATGCATGGGTGTATGTGAGTCAGAGGAGGACCATGGAAACAGAGGGGAACCTATATATTTTGAACTGCAAAATCAGTGCTGACACAAATTTTCGGAATAAAAACTTTCAAAATTCTTACAATGTTTTTAATACTAAGTATTTTCAGATTGAAAAATATTTACCTTACTATAAATTAACATTGTTGTTCCTGTCTCAGTTTTCAAACTATAATAACTATATAAAAACTATGTATAGACTTTGCACCTTTCTGGTTTTATATAGGCATTTAAAAAGCAAGTTTTTTCAGAAATGCAATTATCTACTTAAAAGGAAGACAATATTGAAACCTTTAGAAAATCCTTCCTATATTCTAATTTTTAGGGGAAAAAAGGGCAGAAAATCTAAATAACTTTGGGGTTCAGGCAATAATTTAGTGGCAGAGGGGAGAAGACAATTTCAGTTTCCAGTGACTCACCTCAGTTTTCCTCAGGAAAAGTGCATGGATCAACCCTGAAAAGTAAATGTATTACATACATCTGCTATTTTTTAAATGTATTATAGATCTGATAACCAGAGTGCTCTTAGTCTATTCCACATGAAAATCTTTCCCTCAGATCAACTTTAACATCTTTAAAGCCTACTCGTAATATGAACTCCACAGTCTAATGTGTTTGATGCTTTTCAATTGGATAGACTAAATCTGCACATGGTCAGTTACCACAGCTTCTACTAATGAGTCCTAGTGTGGTAACTCACTCACTTCAGCATATGCTGAAATGCTAAGAAAATATTCAGAACTACCCCGAATCTTTTCTAGGTAAGTCTTCCAGACTGCCACCCATCTGCTGCTACCAAAAATATGAACTTGGTGATAAATTTGATTAAATGGATCCTGCTGCCACCGTTTCACTTGAAGTTTTGGTGAAAACAACAGATAACAGCTTCATGCTTCTGTAACACTCCAGATGGTGATAATTCTTTTCTAAGCATACTAGGACTGCAGGTAGAAGTGTGTTGACAAAACACATCACTGAAATTTTAATGCCTCTTGACATCCAAAGTTAAAGCAAGTATTTTTATCTGCTTTCAATATTTATTACCGTCGTACACTCTTTATTGGTTGGAAGGCACTTGGCACTATCTTCTATCTAGTGAAGAGACTATCAGTACTTTTTTACACTATAATTGACCTATCAAAACCAAAGGATGTTCAGTAAATCTGAGTATTTTGCTAAAATATGAGCAACATGACCCAAAACAGATCACAAATTCTATTCAAGGCAGTAGCTACTGAATAGACTTTTGAGCTTATATACCACGCCCAAGGTATATGACCTGTACTGGCCTATAACATACTGACCTGATGAGTTTTTCAAGATTTGATGGATCCTAAGAACAATGTCTTTAAGAATTCATCCAATTCTATTGAAAATTCAGTTTTGGATTTTGTAACAGTATCATTGAAAGCCCCTGCCACAACACTACAGCAGCAGTTGAGTGGCACATTGGACAGGGGGGTTTGATTAAACTCTACTTCTCACTTCTGTTAAAACACATCCACATTCTCAATTTTTCTGGGTCTATTTGAAGTGATCAGCAACATGGTTTACATTTGAGTTAACCTCACAGGTTTTTATAACAAATTAAAGCATATAGTGGATAAAGGTCTATGTTTCTAAAAATGGTGCTTTCGTAAACTAAGCATCTTAATTTTCTTACTAACCTTTTCATTTTGTCATTTAAAATAAAATTTACACTTAATTATCCTGATTCTTTCATATTATATTAAGGTTAGAAAACATTTTATTTTCAAATCTTGGTAACATTGAAACCCTTTACAAACCACCTGCTCTGCTCTTTCAACTTCCCATCTGTTGCTGAAGTCTCCTCACGCCTAGTAATTGAACAGAGTCTTGCAGCTCAGAGGCTCTGCTCACTGGCTCTGGTGCGGCAAATTCCTCCAAATGTGAGCACTACTAACCTTCCCTCACAAAAATATCCCTGGGCATCTGTTCTGCAGATGAGAGACATTCTCCTGAAAAGCTGGAACACACGTGCGTTGAAAACGTACGGTCCATGCTGGAAAAGTACCATCTACAGTTCTGCCAACGTTGGCAGAACAAACAGCAGCAGCTCCAACCTTTCTGGAAGGTTAGAAGATATTTTCTTCCAAATATCTCCAGCCTGGCTTGCCAGACTCTTTTCCCGAAGCAGTAGGGCAGTAGATTAGCTCTCAGGTTGGTTGTTTGAACCCCAAAACTGCAGCTTGCTGCTCATGTCGGCAGAGCTGGCAGATCTGATTGCAGCACGTGTCTCAGCACTGATAGCCCTTCAAAAAACATCTCACGGGCAGTTCTCTTTGCGAGTGGCTGCATTACCCAGAGCTATATTTTTAGAGAACTTGCAGGCTACTCTGCTGGCACAGCACATCCACGTGTTTGGGAGCCCTAGGCCTCTGGAGGAAAGCAAAGAAGTCCTTTCAGCCAGCGATTGGTATTGGCCATTGCTCAGCATAAACAGATCCCAGTGGGACTGTGCTCGTAAGAAAGAGGCATTAATAATGCAAAGGCTTTGAATCTGGCAAATTTTCACTGACACTTATGAGTTCTTGAAGTTGGGTTTTTTGATAAAAAGACATGCTTTTCACTTCAACACATCAGTTGAATTTTTCCCACACTCTAGCTGAATTTTCAAGTTAAAAGTTTAGAAACTTCTTCTAAATAAACCAGGGTTTAGGGGCATTTGACAGAAGAGGTGAAGGCTAGGAAATATGTCTCCACTCTGTGGCTGGCAGATGAATTGTCAGCCATCAGTTGATGGATACCTCCTTTTGGTTTTTCTTAAAAGATATCATTTCAAACAGTCTTCATCTCAATCTGATTGAAGATGGAAAATACTCAACTTCAGAATTTACTGGGAAGGTCCATCAGACAAGGAAAACAGCCTTTGAAGGATGATCAAACCTTTTCCTGAAATGGTTGGCCACATGGCCCTGGAGTGCTCAGCAAACTTGGAGCGTTCTAGCATTCCCTGAGATCTGAGACAAGTTTCATAGCACATGTGAGAGGAACGATGTGGGTTCATGGACTTTGCAGAATGCAGGGGACAGTTGCTTTGACTGAAGGAATAAAATGAGCTTTAAAGTATAATTTTACAGGCAGCAGGATGTGGTATGACTTTTACAGGCAAAATTTGAAGAAAGTGGTGAAAGAAAGCTATCTAATGCTATCAGCTCTGCTACACTTTTTCCCAAAACACTTTTTAAAACAATTCTAAGAGGCTAAGGAGTGTGGAGTCTTTAGTAAGCTTTTGTGGGCATTCTAATATAAAATTCAGCTGAATTAGGTATTTAATGGGTCAAGATTTGAGAGGGATAGTGAGGATATGCATCTTTTATTGATTTAAATCCATATCACATTTTACTTTATATATGCTGCACGTACACGTACTAAATTGTTCACTCCTTACTGAGCTCTAATTATCGAGAAGGTGTGGCAGTTGAAGGAGAAATTGAAAAGCACTATTTCCTTGACAAACTAATAGAGGTAGCTGTTGTTTTAAAACATGGTGAAGAGATATAAACCCTCGATACTACAGACAAGGGAGAGACGAGTTTTCAGCTGTTACAAAACAGTGTTCTGTTAATAAAATGTTTCCCTAAATTTGTGAAAGGGAACATTACATTTTAGCTCCATTTCAGAGCTTTTTGCATCTTCCTAATTCTACAAAGGTGACTAATCCAGGTGATTTAATTTTGGCTACTCAGGTACTTGGAATTATGTGTACTTAAGTAAGATTAGCTTCTTGACGAATGTATGGAAGAATCATGTCCCATTCATCTGATGCCAGATGCATTTTGCAAATTACTTTGATGCTAAATATTTTTGATGCTAAATATTTATTTTGATACTGAATTTCAAATTTTTTTTATATTAGCTTGAATTTGAAAAATGAATTAATAGTTTATTAGCTTGTTTGCCATCACTGCTTAGACAGTTGCAGAGCATTTTTTAGGACTATTATCAACATGTACTGTGGGAGGCTAATTTTCTTCTATAAAATGAACTCATTCTGTTAATAAGAGGGGGTTTATTTTAGAACTCTTTCTGTGAAAGTAGCCATTTACCTCTTGACACTTACCTCATAATAAGATTTTTTTAATAAAGTGGAATATAGTATTACCAATGACTGCCACAAACTGTATCAAAATATTTTAAAATGTACCTAGAATAATCAACTAATGTTTTTCCCTTTATTTTCTCTTATCCCTTAAATATTTACTCCAAACTGTATTCTAACCCATACACTTAATATACCTTGACACATTTCATATTCCCTGGATTCTTTTCATCAGAATTATCGACAGTTTCTCTACCTTAACAAAGCTGACCTACTGATACTGAGAATGCATCTACTACTCATTCATGTCATGGAAACTGTCCTATGAATGTCAAATTATTCTTTACACAGATAAAAAGAAATTGGCAGTGTAAAATCTATTAATACTCCTTCAATTCTAAAACTGGAGCAACAATCTGGTGTGCCTTGTAACAAAAGGAACCATTTATTCCCTAAAATTAAGTACATGGGGAAAGGAGGTGGATAACTGTGCATCATTGCACAAATGTGAAATTTTCTAATATTAGCAGAACCAGCTTTATACTAAACCATTAAAAATATTATTCAGAATACAATAGTCCGTGCCACATGCTGACACACTTTGAAAGCAAAGGTTCTTACTCCAGCAAAAACTGATTTAAGACCTAAAATATTTTGTTATCAAGACAGAAGGCGACAGAGGATCTTCCAACCTTTAGCACTTGTATGCAATTATTAAAAAAAAAAAAGTGAAGCATCTCATCCACCTGAGAAATTTGTACAGCCATATTCTTGAAATACAGTTAAAGAAGTTTAAATTTGTCCTTTGAACTTGACTTTTTAGAAATGAGAATGAGACTCATATATGGTTGCATGCATTCTCTGCATCTATGCATGCACCTGTGTATGTTGTTGTTAACTTGATTGTATCATAATTATATTTGCAAAATAACCTAATTTTAATGTTTTATATGGAATGTTCATCAGATCATTTAACCATGGAATGGTAAATCCGTTGTAAATCATGTGACCTTTGTAAAATATAAAAAACAACCTTAGTAAAGATGAAAGTAATTTTCCATAGGAGCTTCCAAAGTCACATATATACATTTTTACATTAAAAATGCATCGAAAAGAGAATACATAAAAGCTAACACAGAAACTATTTTTACAACAGTATTTCAACCAGTATGTAATTGCTACTTTTATGAAGAGGCATGGAGTGAAATAATGTCAGCTAATTGATATCCATCTCTTTCACTACTGTCTCACAATGAGCCACATCATAGCTCATTATTTTCTTCCTAATTGCCAGATAGTGGAGAGTAAAGACTCTCCATCCTTTTGTCACTTGATTGCTGTTTACTGGGGCACTGCCTAGGAATAGGAACATCAAGTTCAAGATGCTATCCTAACTTAGCCACAGACGAGGTTAGAATTGCACCCAAAAGTAGGCCATGGGAGACAGGGACCTTTCACAAATTATAAAGATAAAATTTTATCAGAGAACAGAGGGCCTGCTATTCCATTTAAAACACCCAGAGCCAGGATCCCTGCTGTAATGAATAATGACTGAAGTTAAAGGGGGGAAATGCATACCCATACTTTAGGTTATCTACAAGTTTGGCAGTTAAGTTACTTGTTTTGAAGATAAGAGACGTACTCATCAAGGTTTTTCTCCTGACTCATATAACAAGTGTTTAAGTCTTCTGTAAAAAGCATGATTAAAATCTGAAGACCTTTCTGACAAAATATAATGACATAAGTTACAAAGTGTACAGTTTAGGATCTGATGTTTGATTCAGAGCTTTAAATTGTCCTGTCAGAGTGTTTATAAAATAATATCAACAACATCCCTTGAGAGTTCTTGTAAAATCTTACAATAGGAACATTATTTTAAAACTTTTCTTACATAACACCATGGCATGGAAGACTGCATCTGGCCTGAGAACATGCTCCCAAATGAATAAAAGAATATGTCCTTAAGCTTCAAACTTAATAAATTCCCCTCTAGCAATGCAGTGGGTAAAAGCACTTTGCATGGAAGGAGTCATTCCACTTATCATTCTGAAACCCTTCTCCCAAGGTTGCAACCTTTGTCATTGCTAAATGCTGAGGGGAAATTTTTAGTTTTAATGATACACCAGGATGGGGATAACAGCAGAAGTTCTCTTTTCCAGCTTTCCCTGTTAAAGGATTTCTAGCATTGCCATGGAAATCACTTATAACTGTACAATACTGCACATCATTAAATGCACTGAGTGGGCTGTAATGCAAGATCTACTGAATTAAATGCTACTCTGTCATGTTGACAAAGATCAACATCGATCAATATTGGTGTGTATTCAAACCATTTTTATACACATTTTAGTCACATTAAAAGCTACGTTTTGAAAATGGTATTTTTAATCTGTAAAATTCACCGGTAGCCAGTCCACCTAATAATCACCTACTTTTATCTTTTGTGTTGTTTCCCCTTGGCTCACCAACTGGTGCTTTTTATTATGTGTCATTAGTGTCACTTTAATTTCCACTGCAGGTTGTCATTACTATTTACTGGGTAACCCAAGCCAGCAGTTGCCAACCTTTTCATTAAAAAATCACAGGCTAACTAGACAGACTTCAAACCAGAATAGCAATTATGTACATCTTTGAACCAGTAATCTCAAAAATTATGAGATCTTTTCCTTTAATGCTTGTCATTTCAGAGCAGTTGTTGAAACCTTAAGGTTTTTTCTGTGACGTTATGTGAGGCAATGCATAATATTTCTGTTCTTTCCTATCTTTCTGGTTATTAACAAAGCAGTGGGAAATAAATTGATTTGGCAACTTTTGACTCATAAGACACTTAGATCAATATAAAGGAGACAACAAAGTGTTTTGCTGATACTTCATCTCATTTCACGAAAAATTGCCTCAGAATTGCAGTGGGGCTGATAGAAAAAAATATGGATTTTCTTTGCTGTTGTTTTTGTTGGCTTTTTTTTGGTTTGGTTTGGTTTTTCTTCTGTTTTTGGTTTTTTGGGTTTGAGTCTTTTTTGGGGAGGGGGAAATAAATGAATACATAGAAAGAAATCAGGCAAGTCAAATCGCTTGCAAGCTCCTTAATTTTAATGAGCCTGAATAAAAACAATGGCTAATAAAATATTATGGGTAAGTTGTGGAATTTTATTTTTATTAGCAATTTTTCTCTCATCCTCACTGCCAAGTATTTATGTTTTGTTTTAATATTTTGGTGTTGCAAGGGTCCTTCCTTTCTCCCAATTGTTCAGTTTGTGATCAGCCTCCCTAGATGCTTCTACATCCCACAGGATGCATCTTTCTCCAACTGGTTGTACATTTCCCATTATGTTTTGCCTGTTTAGAAAGCTGGGATAAGGCAAATTCTGAATACAGATTCTGTAAGTGGAAAGGCAGTTTGGAAACTGGATTCCAAAGTTCCTAAACCTAAGTTTGGACTGTACATAAAAGTTGTAGTTTGCCCAGAAGAGTCAGGCCTAAAAATTTGCTTATAACAGATAAAGACCTGCCTTTAAAAATTACATCTGCACTCCCTGTTGATGCATTTTGCTGAACTGAAGCTAATCTCAATGTCTAGAAGACAGGCGAGGGAACAAACACATAAAGGATGATTTCAGTGTTTTATTCTAGGATACATTCTCATTGAGTATTCCTACAAAAAATCTAGTGCCGTCACCACAGAGCTTGGCTTCTGAGCGTCCTGTGACACGTGAAGGGCCTCTCAGCAAGTAACACTGAAAGAAAAGCATTCTTTGTTTGTAAAATTAAAATAAAGCCCTTTCTGTGCACACAGAATTTATGAATTTTAGAACAAAACATGGAGGAAAGTTGGAGAGCACCTGCATTGCAGAAATAAGAAGGAAGGGAATTTCTGAGAATGTAGGATCAAAAATTCACTTGTCATAGTCCTAGCGATTTTGTCAGAGCAAGACTACTCCATTTATTACAAAGAGATGTCCAGACAAATTACATGTAGACTTCTCAAGGGAACAAAAAAATAACTAAAAATTAGTGAATCTCAGGTGAGGTTCATATGAGGGAGTATATAAGATTTCGGAGAGCTGAACTTCTACCTAGCTTTTTCCCCCCCCTCCTAATACCATCACGTGTTCCCCTATTTTGAGAATGAGAGTAGCAGTTCCCATGAAATATTCACAGAGCCCAGGCACCTTTCTTGTAAATCAGAATACCTCTATGATCTGGTTAAAAGATACATTCACAAACACAGACCCTGGTGGTAAAAGGTATTTTACCTTTTACCTAGCAAGCTGGTCTTCCCAGTGTATGAATATAAGCAGAGGAAAATAATCAGCAGGAATGAAGGCTGGAAAGACTGAAGGAGAGTGTAGAGAGATGGAATTCCAAGCTGAGCTTGATAGAAGCAGCAAGTTTTCCCTGTTGCTGAAAGGTGTGAGTGGCTTTCAGACAAAATTTCTGGATTGCTTGTCTGTTCCAAGAGCACATTTTCTTTGGAGTAATCTGTCCTAAATCCTCTCTGCAGCTCCGTCTGGGGACATCCTTCCGAATTTGTACTCACCAGAGGGTCCAATGAGCCATTCTGCCTTCAGATTATGCCATAGTTCCCTACAGACTTTGGGAATTTCGCACAAAAGATGGTTTAAGAAGGGCTTCTATTCACCTGAATGTCCAAAAGGATGCAGGAGGGAGATGTCTTTTGACGGCTCTCTTTACAAGCCCCCTGGCCTTGATTCTGCCATTCCCAGTGAAAGATGTGGTGGGATTACTGACTTCACTACAAAATTCCTCTTGAGGTCAGTGCACCACTGGTTGTACAGGAAAATAAACTAATATTATTTAAAAAGTTCAATTAATCTGTCTGATCTTTGTAAGACCGGTGAAATCTAGAACATGGTGAAATGTGTGGTTATTTTCAAACATTTCACTGCAACCAACCATGGCAAAGTTTACCTTCTTGCACTTTAGTTCACCTGTCATTCCGACTCTGTCCATGTCCTGATGCACTGGAAACCTTGTCCTCCTTCACCACCCTGAACAGTTTCTACTCATTCCAGTCCTGTCACAACTCTTTTTTTTCTTTTTTTTTTTTTTCACCCACATACTGCAGATTTCTAGGGCAATCTCTTTGTGGGGAAGATGCTGAGCACTTTTGGCAGGCTTTTCCCCAGAATCTCTGAAAATCTCAGCCTCCTGGACTAGTTCCATACTTTGAATGCTCATGTCTGGCCCCGGCCCAAAGAGAGCACATTTGTCAGCTCAGCCAGGACATTAATATTCACATTGTGTCCCATCCTTTACAGCTATCATTTAAGCCTTGAGAGTACTGGAAAGATGCCTTGGAGGATGTGAAAGGATATTATTTCCTTCTTTAAATAGAAGGAAAAAGAAAAATTATATCAGAGCTACCAACACACTCGATTAATTTTTAAAAGCAGAAATCTCTAGGTTATATTAAGACCCACAACAGCAAATATTGCATATGCAGTTGAGAATATTTAATAGCAAATTTAAGTTACATAACTCCTAAATTATTTGAAATAGACATTTGTGCTGTTCTAAGCATAGGCAGACACACATAGACTCATGAATAATTAACTTCCCTTCAAGAATGACCTGTCCCTTTTCTTCTGATGCTTATCTCTGAATTGATTAAGTTTGATGAGTAGATGAATAGAAATTAATCCTCAGGTTTTGTCTCAGTAACTTAGATTTATTTTTTGGTTTTAAGTGGGGAAGTCAAAATAGTTTCTCCAGAATTGTAATACATCCGCAATTAAATTCATACTTGAATTATTTCAAGAAGTTCTCTGTGCTACATTTAATTCATTTTCTTGATTTCTCTTTTCTGCTTGCTTAAAATGAGTTTTTCTTACATGAAAATGCTGTAAAAAACAGTTGCACTATGTGTTATATATTTATGGGACAAGGAAACACACCTACAAAGTGTGAAACGAGGCATTAACACCTTTAAACCAATATATTCTCTGCCAGTCTCTAGTTTTTCCAAAAATATATATTTCTTGCATATGCAAACCCTCTTATTTTTGGATATATTTTAGAAATATTTTATTATTTTCATTCTTCCTGCTTTAAATATTAGTAAACTGAAAAAAAAAATTGCAGTAAAATAATTGAAAACCTTTTCATTAATTCTGTCAGAAATTGATCAATTGAGATTAACCACAGAGTGCATTTACTACATGCCTCAGTGAAATGTTGAGATTTTGCATAATACATTACTGTAGTTATAAACAGAATTTGTCATATCCAGCCACACAATTTGACTATTATTCTAGGAAATGGGGCAAATTATTCTGAAAACTCAAAGTAGATTTGCATCTTGTTTTAAATAATTGTAAAAGGTACAAGATTGATTTTTTTGTTATTGTTGTTATCTATGAATAGTTAAAGTTATAAATGAATATGGAGATAGGGAATGATTCAGGACATCTGTATCTAGTGCAATATTTTTCAGTCTTCCAGGACAAATGTGACTGTTGCTGAAGAAATAACTCCTTGTTTAGTTGGCAAATTGTTTTGCAGAATAAAGGTACAAAATTATGGCTTCCAATAGCAATAAGACAGTTCTGTTAGCATTACTGGAAGTTAGACTGGATCACTAATCATTCCAGCATTTGGGAATTGTAGCCTTTCTTTCCTAATAAAAATCTGTGATCTGTTAGAGTGTAACAACGAAGAAAAAATTCATTTAATACAAAAATGGATTGTGGTAAAATGCTACAGTCTTACAGGGGTTTCTTATTTATAGATTTTTTTCTCTAAAAAGGGATAGTCATCATTTAATATCTTGCCACTTTACATTAATATGTAGATTTATTCTCAGAAGAACTCTAAAATATAGAACAAATTAATTCAGTGTTACAAGGTGACAAACTGTGGCCAAGGAAGTCACACAGGAAGCCTGTGGAAGAATCAGAAACTGACTTTACAGGAGAATCAAATTCCATTAAAAAACAGGCTTCAATATGTTCCACATTATTTAGAATAGTGGAAAAAATCACTCTGCTATATACTCAACATAAAATCATAAATCACATTTTAACCACAAAGGATACTTTATGGTGTGTTTCTTACAGAAAACAGTTTTCAAGTTGGTATATTTTTTCCCACATTGAGGGAAAAACAGAACTAAATATAACAACAACAACACCACCAACCCAAAACCCAATCAGTCTTCCTTTAAAAATCAAAGTAGCAAGAAAAGTCACAGTGGTTTTCAATCCTCAGCCTGAAAGTAATAGGTTTTCCCCTTCTCTCCTAGTTTTATTAGAGTTGATTCCATTTTCTTGTCAAAATGGATATCCACTTTTGAAAAAAGAAGGCTTTGTTTGCTTTAGGCTCTCTGCAAGGAAAGTAGCATCCCGCAAGAAGCTTTATCATACAGTCAAAGCTGATGACCTACTACAGTAATCTTGAGATGAAAATGAAATATCCTTGTGAAGTCTTGTGGGACTCCACTTTTCTGGGAATGTAATAACTCTCTGAATGAGATGGATCCTCTGAATATGAGCATATCTTCCCTGAGTTCCAAGGACCTATGTCAGTTTACAGAAAACACAAATTCAGTCCCTTTGACTTTTTTATATTAATGAAAAATTTAATGAGTTTTCTTATGAACACCCTTCTTGGAAATTGTTTATGTGCCTATAGTTTTCTTTGCCACAAATATATCTTTAACTAAAAAACTTTCCTTTGATTTTGATGCCCTGCTTGTGGTTACAAAACACAAAGTATTTGAAGCCGGGACCATCCAGAACTTCTTCATTGACCACCCCCCATTGCTGCCAAATTATATCTGCTGATATTCAGTTTCATATTTGATCAGTGCAAGCACTTACAGATTCACCCCAAGAAGTCCAGTGCCTTCATAGATTGATTTTTGATATAAATTAGAATACTACGCTGTTCTTAGACATGAGTAAAGCAGAAAGAATCCAGGCTGGCACACAAAATGATGGGAAGTCGTTGACCAGTGATTAACCTCATAAACATGGGTCTGTGGCAGTGTTCAAAGTATTTCTCACTCTAGACACAGGCTGCCATCAGAATAAGATCTTAGATTCTTTTAAAGACTTTCTACTTGGTGGCTTTAGAGGAATCTTCAAGTTTATCAAATGTAAGATAAAGCACATTTACCCTATGAACCACTACCCCATCACTCCTCTCTAAAAGTAAACATTTTGCATACTGGAAAACAAAGACACAGCATTCTGCTCAGTCAGGGTGCCAGGCTTGAATTCAGTGAAGCAAAATTAAGCTGCAGAAAGTTATTTAGACATCTCACTTGAATTTCAGAAACAAACAACCAACCAATTGCTCTGACTCCATTACGAAAGCTTCTCTCTTGCTTCTAAACAGGCCCATTTTGATACAAGTAGTGCAACAAATGACAAATGTGGATGATGGAGCAAGGAGAATTTTTTTGTCTCTAACTGTCTTCCTGCCAAATACTGTGTGGCATTAATCAGTAGGTGCTTTTGCCCGGTAACTACAAAATGTCCTGGTTATTCCATTTGTTTGTGCTAGGCTGGGAATGTGGGATGCTGAAGCCTTTGACCCAGGGACTAGCAGGGACACACGCATAACAAGGGAGGCAATTACAGATGTGCTATCATTGCACTTCCAATGAACTCCTAGAACAGTTGCAAATGATGAGGCAACCAAGGGTCTTTGGAAATCAAAAATTATAGACCAGTTTAACAATTCATTTAGCAGTAGAGTGAGTAGTGTAATTGCATGTGAATCCTTCAATTCAAATGTAAATTAACATACAGATAGCATATTTCAGAGACACAGATGCAAGTGATTTGCTTGTTCATTCCTGTTTATAACATAGTTAAATATAACACAAGTTTAACAAAATAAATAATCTCACTGTCTAAGAAACTAAATGTTGATTTATCCAAAATTCCTGAAAATGTGCGTATCTAATAAAAATTAAATCCAAACATATGGAAAAAAAAGGAATTGAAATCTACCAATGCTTTGTCTCAGAAATATCAGAAACTTCATAAAATAAGCTTGGAATCATCCATTTCCCACCTGCCAGGCAGAAGCACAGAGCATGTCTGGAGGCTGTATGAGCTGCTGGCAGAACCTGACATGGTCCCAAAATTTCACTCTTATCTCACACTAAAGGAAAGCTAAGAGAATTACTAAACAGTTTTACCAGTGATGAAGTCTATTCTGAGATCAGAATAAATATTTCACATTATAGAATTTAAAAGTACATCTATGAAGGTGACATGTTGCTGTTGTTGTTAATGGCCAATAAAGTATAAACCTCTCATCCTTGGAAAAATCCCATTATGATGTTATCCTAAGCTGTTACTAATACAACCAAAAAAGTATTCAGAATGCTGCTTCTCCTTCTGCTGAGAAAGTTGATGATGCTACAAAGATTGCAGTCAGAAAAACAGCTCCAGTGAGGAAGCTCCACTCTTATAAGTGATAATATCCACTCTTATAAGTGATAAACATTCACAACAGATCACTGCCACTTCCCAGGCAAAGCCTTGCTTGACTGAAAGACTCAATACAAGAATGGATAGAGAATTTTATCATAAGAACTGAAAAGCCTGCAACTCTAATCAAGGAATTTTTTTCTCAGCCCTCAAAATTTTGTTGAAGTTTCTTTGAGTTAAAGAGGGAGGAGCACTAAATAAGGTATATTTCTGCAATCAAAAGGTGTCTTTTGTAGATGACTTTATTGCCTTTCAAGGAAAACATATTAATACAAACAGAACATTGACATTCACTTCTATAACGCAAAATAAATATTATTTATCCCAGAGATGTACATTATTTTGAAATACTTCATTATTTCATGTTAATGTGTTATGGTCTCAAGAAAAAAAACCACCCTATAAATGATCAAAACTGTGCTTATTATTCTTTTGATAACTTTTTTTAATGATCCTCTACACTTAAATAAAAAAAACATTATTTACACCTTGAAACTCGGTGACAAAAGAAAGTTCAAATTGTATGTACTGTCCAAAATCAATGCATATAACAAGTCTTTCCTGCAGATTGGTGCCTGATTCATATCAAGCACCTTGCCTGCATATGACCTTTGAGAAAAAGAAGAGAAAATCAAACATTTAAAAAATATATTTTTTTATCCTACAAGATGGCTCTTTCAGTAGAAGCTGCTTATAAAAATCTAGTTTAATATTTGAAAGGTAAGATTTCTCAGGAAGAAGTTCCAGGAAAATAATTACATTTTTTCACTTTCCTTTATATTCTGTTTCCTTCCTACATCAAGAACTGTCTCTGTTGTGCGTAGAATGAAAAGACTAAAATTCTAGAAGATCAGAAGGCCTTTCTTTGTTCTGAGATTGATTCTTTCATAGAGTCTTTCACTAACAGCTACTTGATTGGTTAAGTGACACAATGCGTCTCTACCACCATTGGATGAGATAGAGAGAGCATGTTTTGAAAACACACACAAGAAAGTAACAAACTAAAGAGAAAAAACCAGCACCTGTTATTTTGAGAACAAGAGATGCTTACAAAACTTCTATCAATCTTTTCCTGAGAACATGAAATGTCTACAGAACTGTTCTCTTTAGAGGTAAAATGTTTTTCCTTGGGAAAATTCAGGCCTAGTGCTGGATTTCTCTAAGAATCACTAAATGTCAGCCCCGCAAAGAACCATGGATAAGCTTAGTTTCCACTCTGAAATAAAACAAAACAGAACAGAAGTGATTCCTTCACGATTTTTGACAAGTAGGGGCTTCCAGGGACTGTGGATATTTACCAAGGAACCATTATTTTTTGGTGGTCAACTTCATCATAAAGATATTAAAGAGACATAACTTGTTGAGTTTTTCAGAAGACCATCAAGAATTATCCTGTACAGAACCATAACAAGAACCAAATAAAAATTAGGGTTGCCTATAAATAAATTACTATTTTATTTTTTTAAAATTTATTTGCTCTGACATTATTTGAAGATATTGAGATATGTATCAACTCATGTTATAAAATGTTTTGTAAGGAAACATCGAACAACACAGGCTACTTTAGCATGCTTGGTATGGAAACAAGGCATATTGGGTTGAGTATTTTTACTTTTGGACAGAATGCTTAACTGAAAATTTGAGTAAGTTGGCTGTTAAGCTTTTTAAAATGATATGAAAAGGACAAAAAAGCTGATTAACTTCCTGAAGTGTGGGTGAATGTGAAGGAGCACAAATGAGAAGAAAAACATTTATTTTACTTGCTCTATGAAATAACCATTGTTACTAACAGGTGCCATTTTTGATGGCACAGTAAAGAAGCTGTCTTTTTTCCTTGTACTTCTTGCATTTATTTTGAATCACAGCTTCAGTAACGCACATTGTCTGCACCTCCTTTTCCTAATCAACCAACGATGCTCACACACATCTCAGTTCTCATTCCACTGCTGCTGACTTTGCAAGAGTTTATGGATCTCGCCTCTCAGACCCTTCCTCACAAGAGATTTGTAGTTCTTCATTTCATACATTGCCCATGGGATATAGATGAGATGGATTGAAAGAACTTCACAAGATACTTCATAACACAAACAGACACAAGCTTGTGGAAGGAAGTCTCTCATGATAAAATCCTTATTGACAGAAGCAGCAAAAGGTGAGCCCCAATCCTCAAAATTCAATGGTTTTAGAGCATAAGGAGACAATGTATTTGCTGTGTAATAAACTTGCTCCTCTTCCAAAAGTATCTTTAATGAAAAGAAAAGCTACTTCAAAAGTCAAAGAAGAAGAGAAGTCAGAAAAGGACTGTGATCAACCTTATTCTTATTACTTTAGTGAAAAACAAAGAGCATATGAGCTATCACTGAGCTCATTACACTCGCAAGTCTCACGTTCAGGCACAGACACAGAGATGACAAATTATTTCACCTCGGATGAATGGCTGTATCCTCCCAGCAGATAAAGAGCCAAACTTTGGACAACAGCCCAAGCTCCTGTTGAATAAATGAAAGAAAATGTGCTCACTCAAAGTGAAAAGGATCCTCTCTTGTACGAAATGGTGAAATTAATCAAGGATGATGTTTGAGCTGGGACAAACTTCTCAGGATTAGCCTCTATTGAAGTTTTCATTATTTTAGCAGAAAAGAATAAATGCAAGTAGTCACTGTAACAGAACATTGCACAAAATCTTCCTCAATGAGATGTGTTCCTGTGTTTCTGTTCCGTAGAGTGTTTTTAATCTTCAAAGTTAACTACTTGGCATATTTCGTAATAACAATTTATTTAAAATGACCACACAAGTGTATACAATACTCTGTTATTTGCAGAACTGTCTGTTTTTGCAAATCTCTGCTATTGCAGTCAAGATGGATTTATAGACATAGGAAGACTGGAAAAGCAGACTTTGTACCACTCTGCTGATTTCAGTTACTCTGTTTCAACTGGAGCATTCATAAACAGAAACAAATTATGTAGATACAAAATTACAATTCTTTTAGACAAGAAGAGTCTTGCAAACCCAAAATTTATTTGTGTTTGAAAAGGTGTTTGTGAAGGAATGAAATTTTATGCTAGCAAAAACTACACAAGAAAATTAGGAATATAACACAAACAACAAAAGCCAACAAATAATTTTAAGTGCAAAGCTCTCTATCATTTACTTCACAACATACAAGTTGAACAGTATTATATGTCACTAATAGAGCAATAGATGTGAATATGTGAAAAGAGCTCAGTTTTAGGATAGGTGTGAAATGCATTTCAAGATAACAAAATAAGCCTTAGAGAAATTCCTTGTTTCTGTTGTCACCAGACTTCCCGCTAAGATAAGAAAATTTCTATTCCTGCTTTGAAAAGGAAAACATTCTGAATGCAGGAAGTGCAATTTGACTTCTTTTTTTCAAGACCTAAATTCTATTTGGTTTTTCATCCTGTTCTACAAGGGTGGGTTGGCAAGCCAGCATTGAAAACTCTCTGCCGTTTTATCCTTCTCTTGAGCCCATGCAAGCATGTCAGAAAGTAGGCATGAATTTCCCAATACAGAGTTTGGGAATAGCCAGGACATAATTCAGTTAGAACATTGCCTACCTGCAGTAGTGGAGGAACAGGAAGTACAGACTGAGCTCGGGGTAAGTGAATGGTAAAATTAAGAGGATCTGCAGAAGCCCCACTGATTTCACTGGGTTTTGAACTGATTGCGGTAAAGGTAAGTCTGACTCTTCAGCAAAAGGGAGTAGTTTGCAGCCTGTATCTCATGAAGCTGTTGGATGCTGCTTTTAAACTCTTACAAATTATGCAAGTTAAGCTGTGTTCCACCTGTATAATAGTGCAGCAGTAACACCCTCATCTGCTGCAGGATGGCTTGTTTAATATGCAGGTAGGCTGAGCCAGCTTTTGAAGCCCATCATGTCAACAGAGGCATCCAAGGAAATGGATAAATAAACGTAAAATAGAATTTCTCTTCCTACTAAAATACCAATTAACTGTTATCACTTGTTTTGTTTTGAAAGAATCACAAGTAGGGGGAAAAAAAGAACGAAACAAAGAAACTTAAATATCTTCTTCAGGGCTGAGAGTTTATCAGTGAACTTTCTTGAAGCTGCTTAGTCACTGTCACATGGAGCTGTCCGGGCTGGTGGGGACAAACTCAATTTCAAGCACTCTCCAGCAAGCACTAATGGCCACAGACCTTACATTCAGCATGGTTCCCATTACCGAGCTTCAAAACACTGCACAGGAGAGCAGAGGTGTCTTCAGGAGAGAAAGCACTTTTGCTTCCCCCAAAAAATTGTTTGTAATCTGGAGAAACAGTAGTTTTCCAGGCGAAAATTAGTGACTTTGTAGAATGTAGGTGAAGCAGTCGAGACACCTCACAGAAGTAGACAAATAAATGCCTTCACCTTTTTTTTGTCCAATTTTCCTCCATATTGAATGTCTGAAAAACCTTTTTTCATAACATAAGGTGGCACAAACCCCCCAAAGTTAGAAGTTAATTGAATTTATTTTCAGAATGAAAAGAAAGATAAAAAAGTAGGGAAAATATTTTCTTTCAGCAGATGTTTTGGAATTACCAGGAAGTTTATGAAAGTTGGAATTTTGCCTTGAGGGATTTTTAGATTTTCTTTGCTTTTTATACATAACACAATAATAATTACAGGTGTTGCTTTACAAGGTGCTACAAGCAGCTTCCTCCTGTACCCAATTGTCAGCATTAAGCAAATAATTTTATAAAGCACTGAATTGACCTTCCAGAATATTTCCCTATTTCTCTACCATAATAGAGATGAAAATTTGTCAGAACTTCAGCTGTGATAAAATGGAACAAACCCAGCATCAGTAAAAGTGATCCTTTGGACAGTAAGGTTTATCCTAATATTTTCAAAGTCCATGTGCAGAACTCAGTCCTCAAATTCTCGCTTAGACAAAGATGGCTTATAAGAAACAGTTTGGTCTTCTGTTTCCGCTTTATAATTGACACAAATTAAATCATTGAAAAAGGCTACATACTAAAGAAACAGTTCTCCCTCATTTCAGATACAGGATATAAAGGGAGGAATAGTTTTGAACATCTTGAAAGTAAAAAGGCTTGAGAAAACAGGGAAATTTCTACCAGTCTACTTTACTGCAATGATAAACTGTGATGTTTTGATATAACACTGCCTTTGGTTTTGCCTCCGTCCGACTTTTGCAACAGCAAGCATGATTCTTTATATATTCAGAGTCATATATTCATTAAAATTTAAAGTAACACATAAAAATTTTGAAAATTTTAATTTCATTTTTTCTCACAAGACATTAATGATCACTCAACAGCATCAAATAGAAAAAGGAAATACATTCAGTTACACAGAGGCATTAACAGCATGGTACATTTGCTATGCAAGTTATTACAATGGAAAAACAGCTGAGCTTTTCCTTCCCCAGCTACATTTTGCCCCAAATCCTTCTCTAGTACATGACTACAGCCTATGAATGTCCCTAAGCTTATCTAGTTTGAACCACCTGAATGCTGGAACAGCCTTGAGACACTTTCATCAAATAAAGTCACTACAGCTTTTCTTATCTTCACCTCGTCCAAACCAAATAACTGGTATAAATCCCTTCACATTTTATATGCCACTACAGTATAATGAATGAAAAAGGACCCTCAATCTGTAGATTGATATTAACTGTAGTGAGTTTTAGATCATCTTTATGAATAAGTATATTATCTAATAGGTGTCGGGTTAAACGGAGTTCAGATTCAATAAGTAAATAACAGTCAGGTATTTATAAGGTCTTAACTAATGAGCAAACTTACTCTAAAAAATGCAACTTTCAAAGCCCATGAGTTTATGAGATTTTAATTAAAGTGTTCTGTTCTTAATTTTACGCATACCCTTAGGTACCCAGGTAATGAATTAAACAGATTTGAGGAAATGGGATGGGTTTTTTAATTTTTCACTACTATTTTAAGGTTATTTGCATTGTTGTATTAGATCTGCTTCACATGAAAAGTGTTCTTAAGAGAAACAGAAATAGATTTATCTCATTGCTCAAGACATAAGCTCAATTAACCCTTTTCTGATGTGCTTATAACAAAATTCCCAGTTAGAAACATTATTGGAGCACTTTGATTAAAGTCTCTGAAAAAACAAGATTTATGTTTTAGTTGTGTCAAAACCCCTTTTTGGATATTGAGCAAAATAAGTAGAACTCAAAACATTCAACTTGACTAGAGTTTACAAAATGTCTGATCATAAATACTGCAATGGGAATTGCATTCTGTTGATAAAGTAGGAAAACCTGATCTCCATCAGCAAGAGCAGAGCACCTAAGGCCTCAGCTGACAAGGAAATAGAAGGTTTTTCTGCCTCTTGATGTCTGCTCATGTTACAAAAAATCCCTGCAGAAATAGGATTTTTCGTAAAACCTACCTTAACCAAAGACCAATCTAAATAGAATAATGTAACTTTAAATTTAAAAAAAAAAAAAAAAGGTATTACCTTCCATTTAAGCTGTGCTCCCACTCTCATGTTTATTACTTCAACTTTTCTTCGTGTTAAAGATTTCATTTTTTTGTAAACATGTCCTTGAGAGTATCATACGTGTCAAGAACTCCATATGAGCCCTAGAGGATGGCCCAGAGCATATATGCAATAACTTCCCAGCAAAACAGAGCTTGTGAGGAAATGCCCATCTCAATCTAAAGTGTGTCTTTCAAGTCACTTTAAGTAGCTTAAAGAACCCTTTTATATTACCTGAGGTTATATATCCAAATGATAATGGTTTCCTACCTCTTTGTCTGGTCTATCATCCTGTTCCTCATCTATATTCTCCACAGTCATTTTACCTTCAGACTGTTTCTCTTTGGCTTCTGCTTGAATTTTTCCTGTACCTTCAACCAATTAGGTCTTAAGTAAAAGTCACGACATAAGTTCCCCAGCAGTTAATAATTTCCTCCTAAATTCTGGAGCCTACTCACTGGAAAAAGCACACAATCTTTTGGAATTGAAGATTCACCTGCCTGACCACATCTTTCGTCTGTGAGATTTTACACCTTCAGACTAAGATTCTGCAGAAGACAGGAAAGGAGGAAAAAGGCATGGATTTGTTTTCTCATTAGGTTTTTGATTAAACCTGGTGAAATTCTTGGAAAAAATAGCTTGTTATGCCATTCTTCTTGATGCTTTTTCACTCAGAGGTGTAGATAAAATGAGTTTTATAAAGAGTTTATCAGTGACATTTTCTCCATTGCAAAATTCCAGGAGCTGTCTTACTCAGAGGTGTGACGATGTGTCACATTGAAACACCAGTGTCAAAAGAAAGAATAAATATAGGCAAAGACAGAAAATAATTTACCTTGATCACTTCTCAGTGGTTTACCTGAAGTAGTCTCCAATGTGACTCTTGGGAACAAGGGAATCAAACTCCAACACAGATTTGGATCCAATGCGCAGCTGTGCAAGAGACAAAGCACCTCAGACAGCATGGATGTTACTTCAAAGTCCCTCCCAACGCACTGACGGAGAGACTTTTGTAGTCTTATTCTCTCTATCTCTCTGAACACATTCTTCCCTGCTAAAATCAGTAAGAAATCATCATAATTCACTTTCACAATGTGTAATAATCTTTGTCAAGACATTCATGGCACATGAAGGCTTTTCAGTTTCTCCTGGGTTTAGAGAGGAGGGGAAGGAAAAAATTCTTTTCATCTGCCATTGCTGAGTGGCCCTCAGCAATACCAGCAGAGGAAAAAACACACCAGTGGCAATAGGAAATGACAATTTAAAAGTCTTCCTTTTCTGAGGCAGAAAACTGAGTCTCAAGTGGTGATCCTTAGTACATGTCTAGGCAGCAATGCTATGTTACTGTCACAGCCTTTTTTCAGAAGCTGGCAACCTGGCTTTAAATTCCTGTGCCAATATCCTAGGAGCAGTCAAACTCCTCTCACTTATTCAGCTCACCTTCTCCACTTTATATACATGTTCATTAGCTGCAAAGAGTTCAGTCTTTGATCACAGAAAATAGATCAATTCATTCTTGGTCATATAGAAATAATGGACCGAGTTTGTAGAGAGACTGAATCAATAGCTATGGGGATGTATACTTTGCTGGCTGATTCAAGATGTATTACTCAGCAGTTGTTCCTTATATTAAAAAATTGAAGTTATTTAGTATTTACCATCTCACTAAAATCTGTAAGTGAGGAAAACGCAAAGAATTGGGAATGTTACACAATTTACCATAATTAGTACCTTTATCCTTATGATTGATAGGTAGTTTGTATAAGAGCTATAACCCTTTTTTACTGTACCAATAAAGTTTCAAATAAAAGAATTCAGAGAATACTGCCACTAGCAACATGTTTAGGAAAATACTTTTTTTTTAACTCAACTCATGCCCATAACCCTTCTTCCTCTTGCTCATTAAACAATGGGACTTCTTCTTCCTTCTGGTCCCCCATACCTTTCACTAACGTCACCAGTTGTTCCTTTTCCTCCAAAGCAGCCTACTTTGCCATCTGGTCAGCAAAATTGTTTCCTGCCACTTCCATCGATGTCCCTCTCTGGTGGCCCCTTAAATGGACAACTGCAATTTCTTTAGGGCCCTTTAATTTCTCCAAAATTTCTTTCACTAAGTCTTTATGCACCAAGTCCTTCCCTTTTGAATTTAAGAAGCCTCTCTCCTGCCAGATCTTTCCATACGTATGGGCCACACCATATGCATTCTTGGAGACTGTAAATAGAGTTCCCACCTTTCCTTCCAGACCCCTCTTAAGAGCAAAGATCTCACAGCTCTGTGCCGATCACTTAGCTGGCTGCTTTCCTCTTTCTATCGTTCGCGTCTTTAGCCTGTCCACTACAGCACACCCTGACATTCCCTTCCACAGTCCTTGAGGAACCACCCACAAATAACCTTTCTCCTCTTGGTAATGGTTGCTCTCCTAAATCCCCTCTTACCCGAGTCCGAAATTCTATCAACTGCAAGCACCAGTGTTCAAGTGTGAGGCTGCAGGAATGGGCAGGAGGCAGCCTTAACTTTGGTAATCTGTGGCTGTATGCCTGGGAAGAAGGAAAAACAGCTTGGAATGCAGGTGTGTGTCGATTGCAGTCTAACAAGCAGCGTGTGAGGGATATAGGTGGTGCTGGGAGGTAGTAAGGAGCTGATGGCTGCTGGGTAAGATGAGAGCTAGTGCTTGTTGCTGTCTGCTGCTGAGGGCTGACTTCTGAGGATGCCTGCCTTCATCCTCTGTGTGAGTCTTTTGGCTATTGTAAAATGGTGCCCCATAGGAAGAGCATGATGGTGAACCCTGGAGAACAGACCCTGCTGTTCTCCGGGGTTGCGTTGCAACACTCAAGCTCCTCCTTGGATTCCCTGTACAGAAACCAAGCAGGGTTCTGGCTCCTTGCCATCGCTAAATCCAAATTATCAGTATCCAATAATACGAGTTTGTATTTTGAGTAACCTGTAAGCCATTTGCTGGCGTTCTGGCTTAAGATGGTTTTAATATCATGAGGAGTGTAGGCCTGTATCTTTCCTTCAAATCTAAGTTCCTGAGCCTCCTCTGCCAAAGCAACTGTGGCTGCCAACACTTACAGACAAGTAGGATGCCCTCTTACCACTGGATCTTGCAACCTAGATAAATAGGCTGCCGGCCTCCTCGCCTCACACCACCTCTGCCTGATAACTCCAAAAGCCATACCTTCAACTTTTGTGAATAATTCGAAAGGTCTATTTAATTCAGGCAAACTTAAGACAGGGGCACTTCGTAATTTATCCGTTGACACTTTTAGCTGTTGGTCATCTTCTACAGTCCAATTTAAGGGCTCCTCATTGGCCAATTTATTGTGCAAGAATTGCTGGTTGTGTTTATCTGCCCACCCATAATTTACAACACCCAATCAAGCCTAGCAAATTTTGAACATCCCTCTTGATCTTTGGGGAAGGTAGTGACAAAATGCCTTGAACTCTGTCTGGGCTCAATCTCTTGTATCCATTGGAGATAATGTGTCCCAAATACTTAACTTCCACAAACTGCAGTTTCCCTCTCAAAACCCAGAAAAGTTTCCATGAATTTGTGACTCTCATGGTTTCCTGTGACACATGATGAGTCCTTCAATCCTATCTCTGAATTAAAGTTGTTTGAATGGTGTGATTAATCAATCAACATCATTATCCTTAAGACAAATACTTTGGGCAAACTCTTTTCATTAACACCTAATTCAGAATAATTGTTTTCACATCTTCTCATTATTAGTCAGGCTTTATCTCCATTCATGTCTGACAAGAGGACAGAAGGACAAGAGGTAGGACAATACCACAGCTATTGAAGTTTCCTCCCAGAATGCAACAGGTTGTTTTATCCTTTTTTTAAATATAACTACACTAATTTTTTCCTTCACTAATTTGCTGCACTACAATGGGAGACCACTGATCTTATCAAAATAATCTTAAATCTTCTTGTAATAAGAAGTTTGCAATGTAAATCTTACTTAGAGGATCTCAGTCTATGGGAAGTTACCTAAACAAAATGTGAGAAATGAACATTTTAGTAGGTGAAGTTAACTGTGCTGAGCAGTTCTGTAGCTGGCACCAGCCCTGTGATTTCAGCCGTGATGCCAACTCTGCACTACAATAAATCAGCTCTACATCTCTTCTTGTTAATTCATCCTGAAAAGTTCCTCCCCATGAAGAACTGCATTGATTTACAGTCCTTTGGAAAGGATCTGAATTTGTAGCAGATTCTATCAACTGGGACAGATTCTTGAAACAACTAACTAACAAACCAATATACTACAGTGTTCAATCAACACTACCTAAAAGTGTTAATTAACAAGGGATATTTTTTTTTTAATTGTTGAAAAAGCAATGAAAAGAAGACAGGGAAGATTTGTTGCAGTAATTCCTACTTTCATAATTTACACTTTTTTGCCTAAAATAGTTCTGTTTTATCTACAAAAACTCTTCAGTATTTTGCTTTCTATAATTAACAGTCATAAACTGGAATGATTTGTTAGAACTTCTGTCTTGATTTTGTTTTGATTCACTGAAAAATAACGCAATTTACATTCTAAAAGTGAAACTAAATATAATTTCTCCTCAATGCCTCATTGGAACTAAACCTCTTCATATGAAGAGTGAATACAAAACAACAGCAAACAAGAAAAAGTGTTCCTGGTACATCTGTGTTGTATTTTCAGAGGCAAATTTGATTTTAAATTCATTGGAGAGAGAAGTTCTCTCTTGGGAAGGGCTCAAGTTCATTTGTAATTGGAGGAAGGAAAAAGAGTCAATATTTTTACCCACTTTATTTGGAAGTGTAACTCAAACAAAAGGTAAACAATACCAGTGTTGTGAAGAACAGAAACACACACATGCAGAAAGGTCTCAACAGGCAGGATAAAAATCGTGGTAGAGAAGCACTGTTATCTCAGCTGAGGTAACACCATATGTTCTCTTTCAGACCTCTCAATCTCAGATGATAACGTTCAAACCTCCTCTTCAATTTAGCTCTTATCTCTCTGCTGAAATCTTAAAGGAAAAAAAAAATCAGTGCAAACATGGTAAAAGAAAGAAAAATGTTATCTAAAAAAAATTAAATTAGCTAGTGACTTGGTAGTCTCAAGTATTTTTCACCGTGGCAATTCATACTCAAAGGCGAATTTTCCTAAAGCAAACATTTTTGAGCAAACCCAAGTATCTTCACCCTTTGAACACTCAAGGTGCTTTTTAAACTTGAGCTTTTAGCTTTCAGAAATTCAAGTTTTCAGAAAATATTAAAGTCATCTTGAACAAAAGCCTAATTTGGATAAATGTATCCTTGAAAAACGCCTTCTGTACCAAGTCAAGGTGTCTCTGCTGCATTCCCAATGGTAATGCTGTCTTTAAGTAATCTTAAAGAACACTTATAGGGACACTTTAAATATGAGAATACAAGAATTTTCTCTAAAAAGAGGAGTGAAATTGTATTTTCAATGAAGCAAATAGAAATTTTATCATTTATCAATTATCATAAAGATAGGGATTTTACACAAAAATTTACCTTCTCAAAACTTGTATAACTTTCTTGAACTAAGCTCCATTTTTCCTCTCCCACGCTTGCTAGAATTCCTGTTACAGAAGGTTCTTCTTACAGAAGCTTCATGTTTCATAACAAAAGAAACATCAAAATCAATTAATTCATGTGGAGAATTTTCATGTGTTGAGCTGAATTCAGAGGGAGTGATGGAGCAAGTCCTTAGAGAAATGTCATATATCGAGTGTTGGAATTACAGTTCTCTAGTACCACAATTTTATCCTCTGTTGAAGAAGAGGAAAGAACAGTTTGACTGAGACTTTTTCGGAAATGTTACACAATTTCAAGGCTACTCTGTGTGAAGCCCTGGTAAAAGGTTAAACTTTCCCACTTAACTTTCAAAGATAAAAGAGATGCCTGCATTGAAACCTCAGCCACTGAGCAATACTGGTTAAAGATATCCTGTCCCTGAATAACGTGGCCTCTTTCAGCTAAATCTGTTGGGTTTCAACTTTCATTTTATCAAGGGCCATAGGGTGATTGAGATTGGAAGGAACCTCGTCGGGTCACCTCCTTCCTGCTCAGGGCACAGCAATTTGCAGGAGCTCAGCTTGCACATATATCTCTGCACACATGTACTACATGGCACATCCTACCAAATACCTTCCACACCTCTAACCCCAGATACTGAGATAATTTCCTCAGTGCACAGCTGTGCATAGTTATATTTTCACAAAGGAATCAAAATTAAAATACTTCACAGTTTTCCTCGCTTAAAAAAAAATTATATTTCTGGTATTAGCATATTGTAATTCATTTATTGGAATACATTTGGATTAATTACTTTGCTACTTGAATTTTAAGAGAGGCATTTTTCTGTTGTGCTACCCCTTTTTTCATGAGATGAAAAACAGGATTTCTCTGCTATGGTACTGTAAAACCCAGAGGGCTTTTCTTGACTTTCACTATTGTTGTATGGGCCAAAAGCCCATTATACCTGGCAAGGTAAGGCAGTTTCATTGCCAAGCAGCTGGTATGTTTACCTGGGTCTAAAAATATGAGCAAATAAATATGGATGATGACATGAACAGAAAATAATCAATGTCACTACCACATAAGTGACAGATACTGTTTGTTTTGACACAGGAAACACTTGTTTACGATATCATTCATGGGGGAGGGGAGTGTCCTGAAGCTTTGCCCGCTTCACTGTATCCCAGCCTTTCCCGTGAAAAACACAGTTTTGCAGCATTCATATTCTTAAACAAGTGTCAATACATGGGATATTATTTCATTTTTCCATTGAAAACTGTGAAGGAGGCTCATTTGTAATACCTGACAGTGAAAAAGTGGCTCGAGAACGTATGACATCATTTACCTGAAATACATTCCTGTCTCTGAGACGTGCTGATGCTCTATATGACAGTTTTCCAAATAAATCTCATCCCATTCTGTCTTGTAATCATTTCTTGCATCTCTCAGGGCTGCCTACTAAGACTTGTTAAAAAAAAAAGAATCGATTATTTTCAGAAGCCATGCTGTGTTCTGATTAGAAAGGAAGCTGTGGAGGAATTAATGGTTTTCAGGTAATAAAACAAAAAATCCTTTTAATGCTCTTGCATTAACCAACTCTTTCTTCTTAAAATAGAATTCAAATAATTAGTCAGTTGTTGCTGCATTCAAAACAACGACTGTTGTATCATTGATATTAAAATCAAGTGTTTCTAATAAATGATTGGATTTTCAAGCTTGAGTAGTAACAGCCTTTTCTTTTAGCAATGGTAAATAATTTGATAACGATAAATGGAAGCACATTAAAAACTCCAGGTGAAATCGCCCCTCATCACAGGGCAAACGCCACTCAAATTCTGGATCGCTGAAGTGTTGTGTTTAAGACACTCAATGCCCATGATTTGTATTCTCCACATAACTGTCCATACACACGAATTTTATACTCTTTTGGCATATCTACCTCACTAAACTGTGGCCGTCTCTGTAGTCAAACAGCAGCAAGAACAGAAGTGTACTGCTGCAGAGGTACTGCAAGACGTATAATGAATATTGTTGAAAATCAGAAGGATTATTTTCAGTGACTTCAGCAAGTTTGTGGTGAGGTTTTTGTTTTTAAACCTTACATTAAGATAGAATGTTCCTATTTTTTTAATATTCTCACCAGTTTCTAGAAAAGCAAAAGTTCTAAGAAAGAGGGAAGCTCTTTTAAAATTAAGTCCTGAGAAAGTATTTTTAACTGCCTTGTGAAACTGCAAAAGTATTTGCAGTTTTATGCAGCAGTTACAAATAGTTTTACAAGACACCCACAGAGGGAAGTATTATTTATCCATGCAGACCAAATGAAACAGATTAGCTGAGAAAGAATCCTATCAATTAAGAAACTCATTTGTACTCAAGAGAGAGAGTATTTGAACCTGAATCCTTCACATTGCAGCATATGCCTGCTGGACCATGGAAATAGTATTTGGTAATCAATATTATTTGATGATTAATTGCAGAATTCCCTGTTTCAGTGTGGATTCAACTTTGATAGAAAGGCATCTTTCCCCTCCCTCCCCCCACAAAAAAAAAAAAAATTAAAAAATAAAAAGAGAAAATCCAAGAGTTTGGGGTTTGGATGATCGACATAACTTGAAAATTTCTGAGGGATAGCAGCTTGAGTTCCCACCAAAGAATTCACCCACTCAAAAACTCATTCACACTGCATTTCTTACAGCTGTCCTGAAGATACTTGCTTCCTAAATTTAATTTCCCGTTTACAGGAGGAGCAGGTCTACATCTGCTTCTCTGAGCCAGCAGATGAGAATACAAAACACATTTTGCTTCAGCAGCCTTTCATTAGTTTGGGTTTGGGTAGTTTTTTTTTATTAGTTGGCTGAGGTCTTGTAATCCATTTTGTACTACCCTGGAAGAGCATAAATTAAGAATTACTCTGGTATAAGGAATTAGTTGTCTAGAGGTTGATCCTTACACACTTACACTCTGTAATACAATACGTGTCATAACTTTGCATAATGCAAAGGACACATCACATATTTCAGTTCCCCCTCCCCTTTATGAACTCAGATAGAGAAAGAGCTCTCATGTCACAAACACTGGGTTAAGGGGTTGTGGCTCCACCTCAGGTGCTTGCTGCTCTCCTCAGAAGGCAGCTGCTGCAGGTCAGCTGGTTCTGCAGCAGTCTCTCCCTGCTCCAGTTCTGTCAAAGGGGCTGAGTTTAAAAAAAAAAAGACAAACCAACACAACAAAGCGCAGATGGGATGAGAGGGAAGCAGATGCATAGTTAAGCTGTCAGATCCAAAGGGTGATAAATTCTGCCTTATAAAGGCAGAGGGTACAGAGGAGACAGCAGCAAACCACCCAAGTCAGTGATCTAGGAAGCTGCTCAGCTGCACCCAGAATAGGAAACCTGAGCACATCCTCAGATGTGCTCCTGGGTGGGCTTTTCCACTAGATTTCAAGTGCCATGGGACAAAGTCAAGTTTTGCAATGCAAGGAACTGCGAGTTCACAAAGGAATAAAATACATCCATTCTATATATTTTATCCATGCTATAAGTGCATCTGTTTGCCTTTTAAAAATGGTATTCTTAATCACATTAACTGGGATTATTTGCAGGATAACAAATTAATCAAAAAGGTGATTCACAGTACTAAAGTTATTAGAGACATTACAATTTACAGCTACCTAGATTTTGTCCCACTATATGAGAAAATTTTAGCAAGTTATTGAACATCACACAGAGAGAAAAGATAGAAGTGTTATTTATAAAAACAAAGAAGAAATATTTCTCATCTACTTTTCTAGATACCAGGAAATGGATGATACCAGGATGATGAATAAAATTATTTCCTGTGTTCCATGTCTGCTTCCCCTTTTGTACTAATTACACTTCCATGCTTATCTGACACCCATCTGCTTTGAAATCATTAATTAAAATATGAAATGTGGAAAGCTATTTTTAAGCACAGAATTCTATTGTTTCACCAGGCTGAATTATTCCTTCCCTTTTCAAAGAGGCGCCACCATGCATTTCAGATATTAGGGACCAAAATGGAACAGAAACCAAGCAAAGTTTCCCATCATTTTTCAGAACAAAGCTTTCTGCTCTGTTTGCACTCTGTCTTAACAGTTAACCAAAATCACTCTCCTCTGGGAACTATCCTGATCTAATTAGTAATGCTGGAGCATGACCACAAATACAGCCACGTTAATTTTATCTGCATTCCAAACACGGGGAAAAGCCTGTTATGGGAAAGAAAGGTTCCTTCTATTTCTCGTCCCTTCACAATTGTCCTCTGTCTCTGCTTAGCTGCTTATTCTGGATGTTCATTTTCTTGTCCCAAAAATCCTTCCATGCAAAATTCATCCACTGAGTACTCTTCTTCTCCAGGACATTTCAAATCACACTGGCAGATACTTGCCCAAATTAAGGTATTTGCTATACAAAAATAAGTCTAAATGGTTTTTCATTAGTATTTTTGCAAGCTCATCTGAACACATAAGCCCTAGACTAAAAAATACATTGAAAACATTCTTAAAATTGTACGAAGAAGTATTTTAAGTCTACTTAAAGTATGGAATCTAGCTTTTGAAGAGACACAGTTGGAATTTAAATAAAAACATTCTCATGTTCCATGCTGTTTGAGGATGCAAGCTCTCACTGAACATAAGAGAAGAGCATCTTTCACAAATGTTTTTAGGAGGTTTGCTGCATATTCCTGAATTCTACATTAGCAGATTTTTATGTAACCTTTTTTTACTAAATAATAATTATAAGTACCTCTTCAATGACATGGAATGCAATGTTAAAAAATAAAAATTCTCATTATTTCTACTTGTACAAAAACATCTTCTGCTTAAGAGTTACATTTTAGGACATAAATTCTGCGATGATACATCCACCATTACATCAGCTCAAGTCTCAAAACCCTGCAGGAGGGCATTACAACATCACATGGGCTACATGCTAGAGCTCCAAAAGGTAAAATCAAATGTGATGTAGTAAATGCAAACCAGTTCCATTTGAGTGTGTGGAGAGCTGCCCAAAATAATTCAGAGACACAAATGTACAGTCTCCTCTGGGCTTTAGATGCCACTTTTTCTGTCACTCTCTCTGTCCCTTGCACTTGCTTCAAACTGCACACTCCAGCTTCAAAAGGAAAGCTTCCATCACATAAGAAGAAAACAGGATTTCATTGTCCATTCAGTTTGTCTCTTCATCCCACATTGTTTTACTTCAGATCATACTGAATTTACAGGCAGTTACACATATTTGCAATGTGCCAAGGCAGACATTCAGACTGAGGACAGGCTTAGGTATGTGCATATGTACATATACAGGTAACCGGATCTGATCTCCACTGTTCGTCCAGCTGCCGTTTGGTTTCACACAAATCACTCCAGGGATACACAAAAACAACAGGATAGATCCATGCACCATCTGAACCTCCTCTGTACCCTCCTGACACTGACAACTTGCACAAAATCCAGCCACACAGAAATAATGTAGTATTTGTATCTAACTTTGTAAATTTCATTTTAATAATACAGACAAACACGGTGATTTCAACTTTTTCAAGTCTTACTCTTTTCTACTTGTTGTCATGGATACTATATCTTCTCTGTCTCTTTTCTCTCTTTCATCATATTTGACTATTCTCTGTTGGTGTCCATGGTGACACCCTGCTATCAGTACACAATTCATGTCCCAACTTCCACATTTTTAAAATGGGCTCAGGTATTTTAAGAAGTTTACCCTATGTGACAGATACTATTGCATATTAATCTGTCTTTACTAAAAAGAAATTAAAAAAAAATTTTTCTACGTACTTATGAGATATTTTCAGCTTTATTCACTTGGGAAAATTCATGAGTTCCAATGTCTTCTTTTCAGGATGGCCTCTGGGGACAGCTGCCGTACATTCAATCCATCACACAGGCAAACGGGGATGCAGAGTAATCAGGCAAGTGTTTATGCATCAAAATATAATTGGCTGAATTTACAGAGATGCAGAGCTTCAGAAGTAGAGCATAAGCAAGCAGACAGTGCAAGAAATCTCGTCATCTGAGAACATTGCAAAAATACACTTTTCCTCCTGTAACTCACAGTTGAGCTCAAATGATTTATCAATGTACATCTTGAGGGGAAAAAAAATCCCTAAAACCCCAAAACAAGCACCAAACCCAAAGATCACAATACCAAAATGATGCACAGGATTTCCTTATTTTATTACTTTCCCATTTAATAGACTTTGTTTTCAGAGGATCCAGCAAATATAACAATTGGTGGGTCAACCTACGAGTTAGAACTGGCTTGAAGATGATTTTTGCATATCTCTCTATGAAGGTAACCTTTGTTGTAATGAATTGTGGTTTTAAATACGCAGGGTCATGTCAGTCTTGTGGCTTTCTATAACGACCAGAAAAGTTTGGTTTATAAGGCAGAGAAAACAAACAAACAAACCAAGAAACAAAAGGTCTTCTGATATGATTCTGTGAACTGCAGGCAAATTCCTGGCTCCAATGAGTCAGTGGTGAAACTTCCAACAGCTTCAATAACGCTGGGCTCCCAAATGGCACTTTGAATTTTCACAGGCAGTGAAGTATAACCTGGGCATGCAAACTTCAGCCCCAGAGAAGCTCTGGAAAACAAAGAAGTGAATCACTGTGTTGGACCTTGCCAGGCAGCAGCTGCCAAACATTCCCATGAATATTTGGTGGCAGGAATCCTGGCATGCTGCTGCAGTCAACACAAGTAATTCTGTCCTGTCTTGGTGTGAGAAAGTAGCCCCCCAAAAAAGATATTAACAGCTGCATGAAATCACATTTGTCAGGGCACAAGTGTAGGAATTTTTTAGTTTATGGCATTCACACTAAGTATTCTGTAGTACCATAAATTGTAGAAATTCAGCCATGGACACAGTAAATCAGATTTGCTAATTTTTCCCCGAGATGCAATCCAGAAACAATTTCTCTGATTTCCTTCACTTGTTCTCCCATCTCCCCAGGAGAGAGCTATTCTAACTTGCTTGCTCAGTAAATTGAGATCTGAAAACTGCCTGCTAATTACCCTGTGTTTCGATTCTCAACTGGTGATCTGGGAAATCAAGTCCTGGTCTCCTATGTACAGCAAGATCAATAAGCTACCACCTAGACTGCTGAGACATGATGTCAGCATTAGCTGTTCTATAGAACATCCCCCCTCTGCTTTTCCTCTAAATTGTAATGATAATGTGCTCTTAAATTATTCAGACTCTTCAAATTTACCCTATTCCTGAAAAAAAAAAAAGTAAAAAGGAACGTGAACCTGGTAGCTATAGATAACTGGTCTCAATAGAGTTTCCAGATATAAATAAGGGCAGAGTTATTTCAGAGTGTGTTTTACAGGTGATGTGTTTTCAGCTTTTATAAAGACAACAAGCATGAATGATGGCTATTTCCTCTTTTAAAATCAATAGATTTCACCTCTGAAAAAATTAACTATGCAGATAAAAGCAAAAACATTGAACAGATAATCTATATGAAAAGATTGGGGTTTTTCTCATATGGGATGGTTGTTACAGGTCTATCGAATGCAACAGAGTTCAGGAAATTCACACCAGAAACAACTCAGACACCCTTCCATTATGTGTGTCCTCACCAACCAGTGTCTTAACAAATGGTGAAGAACTGAGAAGAGAAAAAACTTCTTGTTTGATTTTAGATTTTTATAGATAATGAATAAGTGTTTATATGTTATGTACTTACAAACCGGATAGTTTTGGGAGGAAATTTTTGCAGCCCATAGAAACAGGTAACCAAAGTGAATTTCCATCTTGAATTGCCTGTTGGGTTTTGCAGCAGAAAAATAAAAGACGGGGAAAAGAAAAAACACTTGCAAGGCAATAAAAAATAGCTCCCAAATGGCTGGAATAGAATGAAATTGCAACAGATCAGATTTAGCCAGGTTAAAAATTAAATACTGTTACTGGCAAGCAAAATTTGGAAAGGATTGTAAAATCATGGACCAAAAAGGCTGGTTAATTCATTTTCAGTGCCGTAGTTTGTAACATTGTTTTGATTTTTAAGGCGTTTTCTGACATTGCTCAATTCCATTATGATGCCTCATAATTATAATCCTTTATTTGTGGTCTCTGTGTCTACTCTAATGCTAAAACCTTAAGCCTCTCTAACACTAAGGTCATTATCTGATCTCTCCAGTTTATCCTCTCTGAAATATTAACCATATCCAGAGGTCTCTTAAAGGACCGCACAAGTATTTAGGGCCATGACAGCCCTGACTGAAAACAAATTCAGCCCCTTGCTGATGGTCTTCTTGTGGTGGCAAAGCCATGCATGCATTGCATGCTGCTGTAATGCTGTCATTTACTTGAACCCTGTTAGTTTAAATTTTGGGCACAAAAATAACACTCAAAACCCCTAGAATGGCGAGTTGATTTAATCAGCTACATAAAACTTCCAATAGACTATAAAATACTTAATTTCTCTAGTTTTCTGTACATGATCTTGCTCCTGGGGAGAAATAACCCCAGGAACCCACACAGGTTGAGGGCCAGATTGCTGGGAAGCAGCTATGCGGAGAAGGCCCTGGGGGTGCTGGTGGACAACAAGCTGTCTGTGGGCCAGCGGAGTGCCCCTGGGGCAAAGTAGGCCGGTGGGATCCTGGGGAGCATTAGGAAGAGGATGGTCAGCAGGTGTCAGGAGGTGATCCTGCCCCTCTGCTCAGCCCTGGTGGCACATCTGGAGTGCTGTGCCCAGTTCTGGGCTCCTCAGGGCTAGAAAGAAATGGAGCTCCTGGAGTGGGTCCAGTGGAGGGCTACCAAGGTGATTGGGGAACTTAAGCACCTCACTTATGAGAAAAGGTTGAAGGAGCTGGGCTTGCTTAGCCTGAGCAGAAGGCTGAGAAAGGACCTCATCAAAATATAGAAGTTTTTGAAGGGCGGGTGTCAAGAAGATGGATCCAGGTTCTTCTCTCTGTGCTGGGCAACAGGACGAAAGACAACAAGGACAAACTGATGTGCAAGGGTGTTCCATCTGAATGATGCTAGAAACTTCAGTACTGCTACGTACACTGATTTCTGTTCATGAAGGATTTTTCAGGCATTTCTGTGTCTGTGAGAGAGAATGATGCCCAGGAGCATCAAGGTCAAAGAGAGAGAGTCTGTGAGAAAGATAATTTTCCCAGGCAGAAAGAAAGATAAACATTCTTGGGAAATAACTTACACTTGCTGTTTGTTACTGATATTTTGAAGAGATGTTTTGAAAGGGGTGTTGTTCCTTTAACCAATAGAAACTGTACTTTACACTGTTTCTCACAATGAAATGAGCACTGTGCTCTTTTAAGAAAGAGATCTCTTTGCTTTTTGCTTTTGCCTTTGTATGAATAAAAGATCTTTGCCTTCTGATGCTTCTGAGAATAGAGTTTTCCTTTGTTGTAATGGCCTGAACCAGAGGCTGAACTGCAACAGTACTGTGAGGGTGACTATGGAACAGATGGACCAGAGAAGTTGTGGAACCTCCCTCAGTGGAGGCATTCAGAAGCTGCATGGACACAATCCTGAGCTACTTGCTCTCAGAGATACTTGCTGGACTGGGCGGCCACACTGTGGTCCCTTCCAAGCTTATCCAATCTGTGATTCTGTGATCATTGCCTGGTGAGGATGTTTCCTTTGCTTCTGGTTATAAGATGAGAGCTTGAAGAGACTCAGTATAAGTAACTTACACTCATCAGGACTCCAGAAGTATCAAAATAAATTTGCCTGTTTACTTCCTTAATATTACAATTCCGGGCAATTCCACTGTGCTGTAAATCAAATGAACTGAACAGGTGACCAGCTTGGCTGAATAGGGAAGGAACATCCCATGATGTTCAAGAGGAAAAAGAAATTGTGTGATCTTTGGAAACAAGGTCAGGATCTGCAGACAGAGCACAGCTCTGTGGTGCATTTATGCAGGAAGAAAACACAAAAGGCTTAAGTTCAATTAGACTTTAAATTAGCCAGTGGTGTTTGAGATAATAAAAATGGTTTTCTAAGTATTCAAACAGGAAGAGGTCTAAAGATGTTATTATATGTTGTATTCTACTTTCTTTTAAAGAATTACTGAAAGGGAGATGTACCAGGCTCTAGGTACCCAAATACATCATATATACTACAATTAATGTACGGTAAAATTGAAATAATCAATTTGGGCTTCTTTCCCCATCATCTTAGAAGACAAACGATTCTTTAAACAACCCAGTCATGTCAATGATCTATTTTAAGACAGGATAAGTGCTACAGATCTCTTCTTCCTGTTGTGGCCTATCCTCAATTGACATATAAGCAGCGTATGCATCTGAAAAGCAGGACACAAAAAATATGACGGGAATTTTCATCAGTGGGAATTTTCCAAGTTTTGGTGATTTTTTTCTTCTCATACAAACTATTTTCAGTGACTGGAACCTCAGGAGAAGCAGGTATACCTGGGACACAAGTAAAGGAGAGGTAAAAGTAGCTCAATTTAGTGTCGTAAGCAGGTCAGTAGAAATCTCTTGGTTACTATTTGTTTCCAATTCAATGTTCTGAAATGCCATCCCCTTCCACTCACATACATACACCCCAAAGGTGCTCAGAAAGGTCCTATACACAAGTAACAAGAAAGAGAATTCACTCTCCTCCCGTTCTTACTCATGAAAAATTTCACCATCAATGCTCTCAGGACAGCGGTGAAAGCTCTGTGAAATCACCACCAGAGAAGAAGTTGCCGTGGCTGAGGCTCAGCAGCTGGTTATGCTTCCCTGACAGAGTAGACACTGATAATTTCTGGGTCATGTCTTGGCACATGCCTCTTGGAACACCTCCAAGCACAAAATAAGTTTTAGATCAGGTATTTCCAATCATCTTGCTAAACAACTCTTCAGTAAAAACACCAGGTTCCAGCTAAAATCACATTTTAAAACAGAAATTATTAACTTTCCTTGGATTTATTTTTAATTCATTAAAAGGTTTTGCCAACAGAAATATGCAGTTATAATACCTCAGGGGACCTATTTTTCTTCTTCTCAATGTTTTCATTGTCTGCAGTGAGCTTCACTCCCATACACTTATTCCCCATGATCCACTATAATCACCAAATCCATAGGAGGACTGACAGATAGGTACCACAGGAAATATAACCCAACTTAAGACCATAATAGACAAGAGAATGGAAACACAATTGCTGAATTAGAGTCCCAGAAAGCACCGAGGTAACTTTTCAAAGTGAAATATTTTGGGTTTAGATCTTTCACTGATACTTTTCTTGGGGAAAGAATATTTGCAGCAATATATTAAAGATTTGTAGAGCAAAGAACTGAATAAATGGATTTAGCAGAGCTGAGAAAGGGAGACTTTTTTTTCCTGACACTTTTTTTTGTTTCCAGTTGTACCTTCTGGCTGTATTTTTCCTGTCCATGAGAACAACCTCTGCGGTTTTTTTTCTTCCTACTTCTTTTTGGAAGACAATTAGCCAAAGCTAACTCCCTGTAAGCTCTGGCTAGGTGGTGATTGCTGATATAAACTTACTATGAAACCTCTCCACTTGAGCATTGCAATGGCACCGTTCTGCTTCCCACAGAGAGAGGTAACTGCTCTTTAGCACAAAACTTGCTTAACTTTGTCTTGCAAGCTTAAATGGAGGAAGTTAGAACGTAAAGTGAATTCAGGAAAATGTGATGGAGCATAAAGAAAAGGAAGAAAAATCTGAAGCATTAACATGGAATTCTCATCAGCACTGTTAAGGTAAATCTGTGAACTGTAAATTTTTGCACTGGAAGTGCAGGCTTGGAGATAAGTTGGAGCAGTCTGTCATCATATCATCTAAAGCTTAAAAGCTCTCCTGCTCTCTCTTGTTGAACTCCTGCCCAGTGGAGACCATACTTATACTCAAGTAGGACAGAAGTTAATTTAAAGATTTAATGTGCAACTGCTTTTAGATAGTAATAAAATCCTTCAAAGCATTAAGTGCACAGCAGAGTTGTAATAAATAAAAGTGCTTTCAGACTGGCATCTCCAATTTCCTTGTATTTAAATCCCTATTGATGATGCCATAACTACCTCTATCTACTCGGACCTTGTTTTGGAGACTGTGTGTGCTACTGCCACAGCTCTTAAAATTTCCAGATGAAGCCAGAGATTACCACAGTGCTCAGTAATTGACTTCATTCTCCAATAGTGCTTGTGGTCACAGGAGAATGCAACAGGATCTTGGAAGTTACAATTTGCAGTCCTTATCTGGGCTAAACCTCTCTGATATTTCCACTTCCAACAATATTTATGTCCTACTTGAATTGATTATGTGTTTTTTTTTATTTCTGGAAGGTAAACCTTAGTATTAAAAATTACAAGGTAGAGAAATAAATATTTATAGGAAACTTGAAATGATGAATTCAAACAATGTATAGGGACAATATAGGACTCAGTACTAGTCAAATTTTGAAGGCCAAAATTAATATTGGACTGTGACTATGGGAAATGGGAACATTTTTATGCTACTTAATAAGGAAAACAGCAATGGTTGTAAATTCACTAGGGAAGAAACAGGAAGCCAAACTGAGCATTTTCCCATACTAACATTGTTATCTTATTTTCCTGAAGAACTAAAAGTACCCACTTCAGTACAGATTTTTTCTTATTTAAATTTAAAATTTAGGTCTGAATGTACATCTTGCAAAAGTCAAAAATTGCTATTCTATCATGCATTTTGAGAGTTGACTAAACTCGAATTAAACCATTTCTCCTTTCCTAAATGTTATGAAACAATTGCTCTGAATCCGTTAAATTCTTGGGCACAACCAAAAGAATGTGTGACTTGGATCATCCCCTTTCTCTGTTATTAAAGCAATTCAAATACTCATATTTCCAGATTTCGGTGACAAAAAGTTATTTGGTTTGGTTAACAATTTTCCGCACGAGTTTCTTCACTTTAACTGCTATACCTTGAATTTTCCTATTAAAAGTTTGCTCACTTCTTTTTAGAAAAGGGCTTTCCTGGGGAAAGAAAAGTCAATATTTAGACTGGTGAACTCATCGGCAAAAAACCTCCAAAGCTGGTATTTAATTGTAGATTCTCTTGTAAAATATGGTGTTCAGAAATGGATGGTTTTTTCGTGGCCATGACTAGTTGAAATCTTGTAAAGACGATGTGCATATAGTGATTCTGTCTCCACACAGACTACATGATTTTGTCACCTGCTGTGAGTCTGTTGGGCTGAAATAAGCAATAAACCAGACCTTCTCCCAGTTAGCTACTCCTGAAACAGTAAAAGACCTGTTTTTCCATTTAAAGGAAGGCTTATTTTTCTGAAGGTTTATTTATGGGCTAGGGACAGCAATTCTGTTGATATGTGTGCATCCTTTTTCTAAGCCTACCTCTCTTAAATCACCTGAAGCCTGACAAACATATCCTTCCTGAGACACTGTGGATAAGAACAATTCAGCTAAAATCCCACAGTCCTTCTCATTAAGGAGGGATCCCTCTCCCTTTCTTCATACCTCTGTCCTGTGCTCTTAACACAGCTCAATTCCATCAATCTGCCATGGGGAGACGTCTGAGCTGATACCAAGCTGAAGGTTATTTTACTGCATCCATCTCTTGGGCATTGGTATGATTCCTGAAGCATAATAAAGATGGCAATCCAAATGTAAAATTTCACTTAAAATCAGAAGAGATTAGTGGGGTTTGGGAGACTTATTGGTAACCTTGTTTCAAGCATAATTATTCAGACCTGTCACACTGGTTTTCCAAATGCCAAATATCTGCAAGAATTCTATGCAGTGTATATTGCACCATAGTTTCTAAAAACATCGGAGGTTTTTTGGCTTTCCCATGAAAAAAACAGTACTGCATTTCCTATTTTCCTGTTTTAAACTGTTTTGCTTTCTTCCCTCCCCTCTACTTAGCCCTGATGCCCTGTCCTATTAAGAGCTTCTTCCAGCTGTATACCAGCACAGACCATCTGTCTAATGATGATTTTGTACATGGATTACTTCCAGCATGGGATTGCTGCCCACGATGGTCCCTCCCAGAACTCCCCTCTCCCTTTTATGCTCCTGTACTTCATGTTTGTTTACATTGACTACACTCATGCTATCGGCGGCCACAGAGCAATAAAAGTGTTCCACCAGCATTTATTAATCCATTGATAAATTATGTGAAATCACTCTGCAAAACCCACATGCTTTTCAAGCTCAGCTATTATACTTCTACATTACTGGTGCTCATGTTTCTGTTCTCCTTTTTCCCCTTGGGCAGCTGAGCCATTCAAAGAAATTCACGGCAATGCAAAAATAAAAGACAAGAAACATACCTGCTTCATTAGTATTTGTCATTTGTAACATCCACTTAATTGGCTTTGGTTAGTTGGTTGCTCAAATGTTATAAGCGAAAAGAGTTTAAAGTAACTAATAACAGTTATTTGAGAAGAGTTTATAATTGTTGTTACTCTCTGTTATTCCTTGTCCAGAAGTAGTTTAAATGTTCCAAATGTTTCTTTGTTCAAAAGTAGTTGAAGTGTTTTAAATGTTTCCTTGTTAAGAAGCAGTTTAAATGTTCTAAATTTTTCCCTGTTAAGAGGTTTAACTGTCCTAGATCTATTGATACTAGTTACCATTTGTATTTTTCAAGTGCCAGTTTGCCAAACTATGTTGGAAGCCCCTAAGAATGATTGTGCTTGGTTAAGTCACTCCTAAAGTTAAAACAATTACTAATTATTACTTTAATGTTAAGTTTAAACAGCCCTTTGTAAGTTTCTCGGTCTCCAGAAACTTCGAACAGCCAGCACCCCAGAAGCTATTTTTATCTCCGCTCTGAGGGACTGCAGCCNAGCCTTTTGCTCTTGGACTTTTTTCTCCTCAGACTAGCTACAGGAAAGATACAGCACTGTGACTCACGGTCCAAGTCTCTATCTAGAGACCGGATTAAAAGATTTTTTGGTCTTGGTCCAGCCAAGACCAACACAGTGCTGCTAGATCCCTGCACTGGGAGCTGAAGCTGGTGCAGCTTAAGTATTTTTAATCTTCGCGCCCGGACTTTTTCTATTATTTTACTTTTTTCTTTTCTTTAATAAAATATCAGTTTTTGCACATCAAAAACCAAGAGTTGTTGGTTTTTATAACAGTATTTATTCATTGATTTCCTTTGCTTGAGAGAATAATGAACTAGAAATATAAGAGAGCTTTTTTAAAAAAAAAACATTTTGAACTAAATGAAAATATTATTGCAGAGCATTAACCTAGAAAGGATCTTTAATTTGTTGATTAATTACATGGCTACTTACTAGGTAGTAGGTGCCAACCACAGGAAAACAATCAAGTATTTTGAAGCATAGAAAAGGTTTAAAATGTTCAAATAAATGACCAGTATGCATATACATTTAGTCAAATTGTTAAGTTTAAAATGTTCATAAATGTTCAGGTGATTTCTTAACTTAAAGCAATAAAACATCCCTGGGATTTAGATATAAAGTACACTGAATAACTTCAAGTTTCTAACGGAAGGGATATTTGAAGAAATTTAGTTTTAATTGACCTTAGTTTAACTTTTCAATGTATTTCCAGCTAAAAAAGCCAGAGCAGAGTTCTGCTGAAAAATAAACTTATTTCTGTATTACAATTTAACTATTTTAATCTTTATACAATTTCTACTATTTTCTGTGTTAAAAGAATTCCTTTCAAATTTTATATTGAATTACAAGGGTTTTAATACTGAATGTTTTGCTTATTCCAATTTTTCTTTCCCCCAGATATTATTTGTTTTGAATTCAACTTAAATTTTGTGAATTATTTAGCCATGGATCCTGAATTTTTCAGCAAACAATTACAAAACCAACCAAACCTAAATCATTTTACAATAAACCATTCTCATCAGACCTAAAAAATTAATTACAAACAACTCAGCTCAAGAGACTGGTGACTTGTAGTAGAAGAAATAAATTTGTTAACCAGGACTAGATTAGCAAACCTACCTTCTCGTACACATTTCACATCTATTCTCATTTTAGAAAACTGTTAAAATTTGTCCTAAATGATACAGGTTTCCTAAATTCTCAACTTTATAAATTACATTTAGTCCCTTTAAATAAAGATTGAATACATTCTCTACATCTTCCCTTTCAGATCCACTGCAATGAGAAGTTTTGCCCACAGATGGAAAAAAATAGCAACATGAAAAATTTGTAGCAGTTACAAAACTGACTCTGTCTTATGTCCTTTCTCTGATTCTCCGTGTTTTCTGTGGGCTTCTTTTGTTTCCATTTGTAGTAGATAAAGACCTTTTAAAAGATTTAGTTATCTCTTTTGTCAATTCCACCCCCCGGGAATTGCAGAGTCATCTACTCTAACCATGGGTTTTTTTGTTTGTTTTTTTTTTAGAATTTGTTAATTCTGCAGGTGCACAAGTTCACAGGAATTATGTTCTGGGGGTTTTGTTTGTTTTTTTTTTTTTTTTCCTCCTGAATAATAAGAGGTTCTGGCTGCATTAATTGCCCTACACAGGAGAGAGCTCTACTGTTCCCTACTAAAAGGAAGTGCACTGTGAATAAGCTCAGAAGCCTCTTACATTGCCAGTGGAGAAAGTAACACAAAATGCAGCCTCATCGCTTTGTAAAGCCTGGCTAAGTTTTCTCATGAATTCCTCTGCCAGAAGATGAAGCCGAGCTCGCACTGTTGTGTCATTTAGCTTATATGTAAAAGAGTCTGGGAGCCCTTCAGCTGAAACTGCTTTCAAACCAGCAGATTATCGTTCTTGCCAGTTCACGTAAATAAATTAATAATCATTGCTTCCCCCCACCTTCTGCATATAATTTCATTTTAACATTGCTTGTTCTGCCACTTTTATATCAGTGACTTTCTGGACAATGTAAATAAATTCTGGGCTTTCCTGACTGCTAAAATGTGTTTGCAATATAGATGTGTAAGTGCGTATCTACATATTCACATATAAAATTCGGGACAAGACGTAGATTGGTTTCAAACCATCTCTATACCATAACAGTTCTACCGCAATGCCTGCAATTAGGAAGCCTGGGGTTGCAGTTATTTCAAGACAACAGTGCTGTTTTTCACTTGTACTTGTCAGACTTGCAAGCACTTTAAAGTTGTGCAGGGTTTATAAGCCCAGCTTTCAGTGCCTTCTTTGCATTTGGAAATTTAATTGTCAAATTAAAAAAAATTCAGATTTCTTTTACAGTACTCAGTCACAACTATTTCTCAAGACTGTTTGCTCTTTAATTTCACAGAAATATAGTCAATTGTGTTTTCCTACGAAATGTACAATGGGTAAAATGTCAGTAAACCAATAAACAATCTGGAAAGAACTAACAAAAAATGTCAAACTCCCATTGGAAATCTTAGAATTTCACAACACACAAGTAGGTGCAGGCTGCTATTAAAATTCAAATAATTGCACTGAAGCTCAGCAGTTCATGATTATAACAAATTCTTTCTATTTTTAATTCATTAGTAGACAAAGTTTGGGTATTAGCAAAGCTAAATCACATTTTACCTTCTTTATGTTTATAAACTTTTATTATTTATTATCTTTATATAATTTTCTCCTTTTTTTAAGGTGCAGAAAAACATTACTCATACCCTATCAAAGTTCAAACTCTGAATGTGATTCTCAAACACACCTCCATCTAAACTAAAAATGAAAAAGAAAATTGTTTTCAGTGAAATCAGCACATGCACTCATCAACCATTGCAGCTGTAATTACACTTTTGTGCCCCACCAAAACTGTAAAAAAAGATTATTTACTGCTGGTCCTTGCCTCCAGCATCTGATCAGAAATTAATTTTTTCTTTATCGGCTTCCCCAGACAACAAATTTTTTCTGAGGAAATATCAGTCCTTTAAATTAAAGCTTATTGTCTTATAAACATACATAGTAAATACTTTCCTGATTGCTCTTACAGGGCCTAGACTTTATTGGCTGCATTCACAGAATTAAAATACATCTGAATTAGGTGCTTAAGTGCTGCTAAGTCATATCCTGAAAGGTTTTATCTGTGTTTACTTCACATGAATTTATTTCCTCTAGAAAATAACCTGTTAATACCACAGAAAATTATTTCAGGTGGTGATTTAAAGGCCACTGCATAATGAAAAAGGAAATATTCCAGGTTTATTCAGAAAAAAATGGAAATTGTTAGATAAGTATTTGCTTCTCCATTTATTAATAGTATTTATTTGTTAGTAATTCATATAGGAATATATCTGAGCCTTTCTGGGCACTTTGCAGGCAAAACTATGAAGAAACATGTTGTAATTTTAGATGTTATGCTGCTGGGTTGAAAGGAGGAAAGATGATATTTTTTGCCACCCTCCATGGATTATAAAGGTGAGTGGGAAGAGAAAAATCTAAAACGTGGATGCTCATGCTGCAGTTTATCCGCACTTGTCCCATGTATTTTACTCTGAGATTTGTACCAGTACAAATTCTGACCAATATTTTCTAAAAGAAATATTTCTCAAATAGCTGAATAAACACTTTCTTAATAAGTTCATTACAAAACACTCTCTTGAAATATTAGAAATAATATTTTCAATGAATAGGAATTTCTGATTCCAGTAGAAGCTAATGAACAAAAACTACAACAACTGAGGAAAAAATACCATTTTTTAGGAAGGGGAGGGATACAGCACATACCGTACTTTCTAAATGAAAAATACAGAGAAGATTAAAGAAGTTTAAGATGAATGTCTTGCCACACTTCATTCCACATGCCCCAAAAATGTATTTTACATTCTACATTATACAAATATGTATAAAAATCTTGTGCATCAGGCTGGTAAAATGGTTTCATTTTAAAGCAACTGGATTATGACTTTTATGACTTAAAAACAAAAACCAGATTACAAAAGCAGCTAAGATTATTAAAATGTGATACAGTTCTGACGAAGTGTTTCTTTAAGCACTATTACAGCAGTCACAAGCCAATAGAGGCGACGAAGCCTAATATGAGGCATCACAATTCTTTGCTATGACTTAGTAAAGTGACTTAATGACCTTCAGAATTAGATCTACTCATTTGCTAGTCTAAATCACTTTAAAAATATCTAGGGTTTCTGACCGAAAATATCTCTTGTGAAGCAAGCCTGTTTTACATGGAAAAAAAGTCCCAACACATTGTGTCAACCCTAACATATTTCCTTTTGTGAAAGCATCCCCTTCTTTTCTTGAAATCAGTCTCCTGTCTCAGTTTTCATTTGCAGATTGGGAGTAGAAAGTCAGGCACAGAGTGATAAATAGGTCCATTTCCATAAACACTGAAGTGAACACAAAATTGATCTTTCTTCCCCTTTTCACTCAAGAGAAAAGGCTTGTCGTAGTAAAACCTGTAAGTTTTAGAAAGGACAAGTCAGTGTACTATAACTATGAATCCATGGAGATGTAACATTTCTCTGAGTATGAGAGACTTTTTTTGTTTGAAAGCTTACTTAAATACAGCAAGAGGATCCAATTAAATTTGGCACCTTTGGGACTGGAAAAGGATCAGAAATCCTGGCAAAGTTTAGCAGAATTGAAACAAGGATGTGCAGCCAGGTATGGGCTGTACTGGTTTTTAGAACTTTTAGCTAAGTCTGAAAGATTGAGTGCACATAGCAACCCAGAGAACAGAAAAAAAGATGTCCCAGTTGTGTGATCTTACAGTGCCTAGGTGGCATAAAGAGCCAATAATATGGAAAATAGAAGCTGTGCAAAGAAAGTAGGAGGAAGGCACTTTGCTGATGACCACAGTGCCCAGTTTTATTCCACACTTACACCAAATTAGCACTGTAGGCTCTCCCTGTTCATTAAGGGCCAAAACAAGACAGTTCATTGTACAAAATTAACAAATGGAAATCCCTTTCATTCACTACAGAGTGAGTTTCCATAATGACCAAATTCAAAACTTCATCAAGAATTACAGTAATTCAAAAAGTTCTCAACATACAGCTACGCAGTCTCCTCAGAGATACAATTTCTTGCACAAGCAGCAGTATTCTCAAAAGAATTAATAATTTTTGCCATGTGCAAAATGGAAATAGTGAAAGCAATCATTATGCTGCAGAATAATGCAGAAAAGAGATCAATTCCAGCTTTAAAAAAACCACTGCTGGTTTGAGGGCCATCTTCAAATTAAATGCACTGTCATTTTACTGGTATCAGTCAGATATCTTATTAAAGTAGTCTTGTACTTTGGATGGACAAGAGTCACATAGAGAATGTCAGCACCCCTCAAAGCAGAAAATCAAAACACTGGATTCAAAATTTTATGAGAGTACAAATTCAAGACCTAGAGCTGACTTTGCTAAAGACTGTCCTTCTATTAAAAAGCTGAACAGGAATCTCAGTTTTGATTCGATCTTTTTTTTCAGATGTATTTTCCCCGATCTGTGTTTCTCAGAAACAGAGGTTTCCATTGTATTCATCCTAATGTTGTTTTCCTGAAGTTACTTAATAGAGAATTTGGTGTGTATGAGTAACAAATTAACTTTTCCCAGTGTGCACTAATTTATATTTTTAAAACAGAAACCACCTGCCATGAGAATTCCCCCTATGCCTAGCTTACATTTAATATTCTCTCCCAAACCTTCCTCCAGGACATTTAGATTCTGATTATTCTGTATAAATCTTCAACTATAACCATTCCCATCCACTCCCTCTGGATACTAAGGATCTAGCTATACCTACACATTGCATATACACAACATAAAAAGTTCTTTAAATAGCCAGACATAGAAACCTCAAATCCTAATTTATCTCTTTCTTCCAGAGGCAGTGGGCCAGTGCTTGGGAATAACGACCCAACTCCACAAAGAGATTTGTGATTGACCACAATCACCAAGATACATGTGCAGAGCCATTAATAACAGGAAAACTACACCAAAAATTGCTGCTGTTCCACCTCACCATCAAGGTAACGGGCTTTGAAATGACACATTTCTCCTACTCCATATGGAGAAACATCCAACTCCAGGACAAGCACAGCCCTCAAGTGAAAATGCATGTAAATAGTAGGATTCTACACTGAAATGAAGAGACATTCTACAATAAAAAAGAAGGCAGAAGAGGGAAAAGGAGAGGACTGTTAACACTTCATTGTCATTTACCATCTGGCTGAATCTAACAAAGAAGGTTTTAACACAAATCCAAATGTCTAAATTTAGTCACTAAAAGACAAAACTGAAGACCTCTTTAGCACTGCAACCAACCTCTCACAGTTGCTCATGACAGAAGAAACAAAATTTCATTTTATTGTGCCAGAGAAGGCAGTTAAAAATTGCTCATTCCAAAAGTTTGGTAATGGACTGCATATAAATGTTTCTTTTATTTGAAAACAAAAAATATAAAATGGTTTTAAAAAGAAGAAAGAGAAATAATAGGAAAGTTTGTAAGTGTCTTTTTTAAGCTTTTCAGTTTAAATTTGTGGAAATATTTTCCATGTTCAGATGTGTTATACTGGCAAAAATGGCCCAAAAGGAAAGAAGCATAGCAAAAAGAATCAGACTTTTTTCTCCAAAATTTTACTGCAATACCCTTAGGAGACAGAAAATAAAACTCTTAAAAAGAAATAAACTCTCTGAATCATCTCTGTCCTGTTGCAAGAAATCATGTCACATATTATTCATGAACTTGAAAAGATCCATCTTCAGCTATTCTGAGTGTTTTGCTGTCTCTATTTCTCTTTTCAACACTTAACAGCTTTGCTCTGGAAGTAACACTTTCACTTTTAAATTTTGACACCTTACAGTTTAGTTTTTTAAATGTGAAAAGTACAGTTTATCTAAATTTCCTTGTCACTTTCAGCAGAAAGATACCGAGAATTAATCTAAAGGTGTTGGAAGCTGGGGGCTGGAGGTACCATTTCTTCGAAGTTTGGGATTTTGTCATGAGAAAAAAAATAGAATTTTTTCAGCGCCCATATTCTAACAGAAGATTTTTTTTATCTCCTATTAAAAAAGAAAAAAAAAAGAAGCGTTGTACTTAGGACTGTCCTAGCAATGAATTATTATATCTAATCTGCAGAAAGACAGACACCTTACCCGAAGCAAGATGTCAGAAATTGTATTTCTAATACATTGGAGCAAGATAATCTACTACACAAAGCAACACTACTGTTGAAGTAGCACTGCTAGAGACAGGAAATAAGTATTTCCCATTATTAAAAAAAAAAAAAAGAAGAAAGTTATGCCTGCAAACAGAGGCATCAGAAATGATTTCAGTATACTGGTGCATACTCTGGGAGTTAAAATTTAAAAATCATGCTTAGAGTCAAACTTTACCACTCTTTAACCAGGATGGGAAAAGGCTCCTTTTAAATTGATCTCCATGTCAAGCAAGCTTGTAAATACATACTTGAAGGGAGATGTCCTTCATAATGAAAAACACATGGAAGTGTACTATGCACAAACAATTAACAGGTAATTGTAAACCCATATTACCACCCACAACAAATTATTACATGTCTAAAATCCTATATTTCAACAAGATTTGTGATCAGATCATATGAAAAGGTAAGAGAGGTTCATGAACTGTCCAGCTGTCAATATATCCTATAAAAAACAGTGTTTTCCTGATGCCTTAAATGGTTACCTAGAAACAGAGACTAGACAGGAATAAAGGAGGTATTTATTTGAAAGGCCTTCAGAGGTACACTCTGGGCTCCAGAGGGTCCTGCCTCAGTGGATCCCAAAATGGACGACAGGTCACGAGTTCTTCACACTTTTATATCAACATAAATTCACCAACCAGAACCCAGCCAATGATGGAATTTGCCCAATCTTGCCCTTCTCTCCCCAGGATGATGGTTTACAGTTCTTGGTCTGGGTGTCCTTGGAGAGCAAGTTAGAGAGTTTTTGTTATGTCTATCTTAGCATGAGAGAACAGCACTTAACAAGCTACAGGAAACTTCAGAGTTACACTAGCAGTATAGGATCGGAAAAATATAAAAGTTAAAACCTAAGGCATCATTCCTGCAGAACAATACAACACAGGTCTTACTGAGAAGGTCAGGATTGTCTCAAAGAGCAAACTACAAATGCATAATCAATTGCTCATTGAATTCAATAGTACATGGAATGAGATATTAAGAGGAAAATTACAGAGGCATCATAAAGAGACAAGAGTGTTCCTTCCTTTTTCACAGGACTGTCACAGACTGAGGAAAAACTAGGTCAGTAATGGCTTTGAAACAAACCTGTCTAGAGTTTTGAGAGAACTTCCCCAAAAAAAGCCTTAGGCTTAAGATCACAAACCCCATGCACTAACAGAAAAATCATTAAAAAACCTGATTTTTTACTCTAAAAGGAGACGAGGTACTGCAAAGCTGCTCAGGACGCAGCTGAATCCTTCCAGTCTCGAATAACAACAATAAGCACAGCAAAGCCATATCAACCGACCTTTGTGGTAGCAGAAAGAATTAAGTACAAACAAAGATAGGGTTAAGGACAGAAAGCCCAGCTTCAGAGTGAAGGCAGACTGTGCCCATGAACTTCTGACAAAGTATGAAAGAAAGACTTGATTTGAAGCAACCTGCAACTGGAAACAACTGGGTGCATGGATGAGAAATAGAAAATTTTAGCTCATACTTTCTTTTCTTTGTAGTTGAGCACAAAACCACAGAAGAAGGGACTATGACTTAGGCATTTTCAAACAGGAATTAGAGTAAAAATGGTGATACAAAGAAAGGTTGTGTCTTACACACAGCTGTTTAAAGAAAGAATCAAACAGAAAATGTTGCTGAAATTCAGCCTTTCATTTTCTTCTGGGAGCAGATCACTGAAGAGAGAAAAGCTGCAGAATGTTTTATGTTTGCTTCAGCAAAAAGAAAAAGGAGCAGGTAACCACAGCCTACTGAACACAATATCAGAAGACTGTTAGAAAACATGCAAGTTCCTTTGACACTCTTTTGATTCCCTTAGCTTATGGAGCATTTGTTATTTATGCAAATATTTCTGACAATAACCAGAAGTTAAATACTAATAATTTCATATTAATGTATTACCACTGGGGTAAGTTGAACATAAGACTGTCCTCTAGAATATATTTGAATTTTAGAAGTCATACCATAATCAATATTTTATTGCTCTTTTTTTTGCTTAGCATTAGAAGAAAAAATAAAAAGAAACCTGACTGTAGCTGAAAAAGTTTTCAAATGTATTCTGCTTCGTATTTTTATTTGTGATCATCTATACTCTTAATACATTTTACGTGGGGTTAATTTCATCTGCACAAATATTGGACCCACAATTCTTTTTTATCAGAATGAAGATTCCATAATTCTCTTTTAACAAAAGAAAAACTTAGAACAAATGTGTTTGATCTATATAAATAGATGTGTCTTGAAAATATGTATTTCATCTCAGATCATTGTACTTTTTGGAAAGTCTGAGTGCTGTAAACTCAGCTGTCACTATGTGCACTTATAAATGAAGCAATTATGCAAATCCTCACATTCTCCTCCATGATAGCTGCAAATGCGAGTTTGCATGCAATAGCTTTCTTCCCAAGGAAAATAAATGGGATTTTTCCCACGCTAAACCAATGGTAACTGTATGTTTTATCCAAAAATTGAATAAAAATTGCTGTATTTTTTTATTCAAGTGATAAAAAATCAAAACACAGTAGACTCTAGAGAGCAGTCAAGTATCCTAAAATCTATACTCAACACCATTGATGGTGAGCTCCATGTAGACACTCTCCTAAGAGCAGCACTGAGCTGATTTAACATTACATCCACTCAGATCTGCAGAGAAGCCCAGAGACAGCAAATCTGAGAAGCATCAGTCCTGAAGCCTTGAAAAATCAGTACGAAATTAACAGCCTGATACTGGCAGCAACAATACTCTACTGCTGGGTTAACAACAACATTTTGCCAGATCAAAGTGTTTTGTGGATATATTTTTTTACCACCAAGTCATAATCTTTCCACTGACACTTAGGTTTTAAGAATTCCTTTTTCCAATTACTACAAATATATGCCACAGTATATTTTAAAAGTAGCCAGATCCCAGATCACATTGATATTCCAAAAATATGCTCCCTCTGCCGAATTCTGCTGTTTGACCTCATTCCTGGAAAAGTGTGCTAATAACATTTTCATTGTAAACAGACACCAGCAACTTCCAGGGAATTTAGCAAACAATAATTGAGGTTGAATAGCCTTTGTTTTTTCAGGTTTATTCAGAGTCATAGGGGTCATTGCACCTGTATTTCCACAATATAGCAATTATGCTATACTCTGTTTAGGGATGAGTGAGGGTTTTAATTCTTACTCTCCCAAAACCTGTATTTTGAAGCAATTAGCCCCGAAAAGCAGGTAATGAAGTTTATAGACTACATATCAGTAACTGTATCTAACTGGAAGTGAGAGGAGACACTTTCTAGGAGCTTCCCAATGACAGGGCAGCTCTGCATAATTCCGTCAGAAAACTGTGTCTTCAAGGCACTAATGAGCCTGTCAATATGACATGGAAAAATTTAAAATCTGCTGTAGCTAGAGGATATAAAAGAGGACGGTAGGAAAAAAAAAAAAAAAAAAAAAGCCCTTAAACATAAGGGTTTTGGTCCTTACCTGAGGATGAAAATGTGAAACTTTTATGGAAAGTATATTTATATAAAGGGTGATATTGCTAGTCTAGAGTAATAAACAATAGCTGATGTTTCTTTAAGAGCTTTAGGACTAAAAAAAGCCTGAAGCAACATTAAAACTAAAGCTGTTTAAGAATAGTGTGCTTAAGAAGAAACAGGAATACATGAAGGTTTTGTTTATACTGAACTTTAATAAAAGTGAACACATTAAATAACTGCTAGGTGCAGTCTGCTGATCCAGAACCAGATGCGGAATGCATTGTTTTTCCTGTCAAGTTAATGGGCTGCAGATAAGACCCGGGGGAGATACAGCCTGCAATGCTGACATTTTCTGTCCACTGAATGCCACAAGTATCTACTGTATTGTTTGTTCTTAGAATCAATTTTCCATGCTTAGCTTCCTCTTTCCCTCTATAATAAAATACATTTAGAACACCATACTACAGCTTGCACCGAGAACCATGCACCTTCCCTACATCCCACCTAAACATCAGATTTACAGTGACAACACATCCACATAACCCATGAGAAAATCCAGAGCTTTACTGAAATTCTGTAGAGACTACTGGGCTTGGGCTTCATGACTTAAAATACAGTTTCAAGAGAAAAAGCGTGTTTGTTTGCAGCAATGTACTCTTCTTCCAAAAGATTAAACTTTGTCTATTTGGGTGCCTCCAGGGACTTTGCCTTTTAGTCTGTCATCAAAGCTGAAATGTTGGATCCACCCAGATATTGGACAGTGGAGTCTATCTAGCCTTCAGGTCACAGACTCCCCCATAAAAAGTGTGCTACATGAAATTCTTTTCAGATGGTCAAAATTTCTGAGGATTCCTGCACTTTAGACTGAAGAAGGAAAAGAAAATGTCAGTTTGCTGAATACCTTTTAACAGGGCCCCCTTTTTTTCTGTTTGAATGCCTTACTAGACCTGCCTTTCCTGGGAATTGCAAAATAATTTCACCTGGATATCAACAGTATCATGGAGAATTTCTGTCGTGCCTTCCAAGCTTTAATTCTGTGGAGTAGAACCCTTCTAAACACAAAATATATCTCAGGGACCACTAATCCAAACCAGACTGCGGCTGTCTTTATCATTCAATGAGTGTGGGCAGAGATATTTCATCACATGGATGCTGATGATTGGCTGACATTTGGGAAGAGCATCAGGGTAGGACAAGTTTAGTATTAAAAACCTGTGGCATGGCTTAAGAGAGGTTTATGAGTCAGCACACTTTGATCTGTAAAAATCTGGACCTTTGTCTTTAGGACAGTCCTTTCTGAATGAATAAGTTGCCAACATTTGATCTACGAATCGTTTAAATTGTCTTGTGTAGTCACACAAACGAGAAGTGTTTGTGTAGTGATAATATGGAAATGTGCCATTTTGCTATATAGAGACAGCTATAGTTATATTTGCTAGACTATTAGGTAGTAGGGCTCAGCAAAACTTTAAGCATATTCCTCATCCTTGCAATAAGTATCTGGCTGTTGGTTTTGGGGTGAGGGTTTGGTTTTTTGAGGGCTATGTTAGGCTTCTTTTTCTTTTATTTCTGCAAGTGTCCCAGTTACTCTAACAAAAAACAAGGCAGAAATGCAAAACAAACAAATAATAACTTCTACCAATACCTTGTGAAAAGCAATGTAGCCCCAGAAGCTGTAGAAGATGACACCTCGACCTGTGTGACCAATGAAGGATTTTTAGTGGTACCTCCCCTGTCACCATATAATTTTTTCATTATAATGATCACTTCAAAATCTTTCTGCTTCCATTCACTCTGCATGCTCCCACACTATCAAAACACTGACTAGCAAAGTTGACTCCTGTTATAAATCACTTCAACCTAAGGTATTATTTCTATAAGTATAGATAAGACCTAATTTGTTAAAAACTTGAATTTCCATGATCACATGTCAGTTTTGATGAAGATTTCAACAAGAGTTAGGATTTATGGCTAAAATCAAGGCGGAAAACTACTGTTTCCATATAATCTGTGGGAGTTCATGCGTATCTGGTTATCTTGCAGGATCTGCTGCTGTTTCCTTCACATTTTTAAAATTTCTGTCTTGATGTAGGATAGAAAAAAACCCTAAATCTTCATATCAGTATCAGCTACAGAGAATGGAGAGCACTACTTGCCTTAACTTAGCATGTTTACGGAAACCTAAAGTTTTGCAAATTTAAATACCACTATGTGATTTTATGCTCATGTTACTTTACTCCTTAGTAGTACAGGCAGAATTTTAGTAAGTAGCATTGGAAAGATGTAAAACATTCATGTATAATTCATTCAACTGTTTATGAGGAAAGCCTGATGGTAGAATAATTTTGAATAAATATTTTATTCATTGATTCAGCTAATTTATAAATAAAAAACTTGACTTGTTAATATTTTAGTCAATGCAAAATGCCAAAATTCACTGGATACAATTTATGCAGCATAATTCATATATATGTAATTGCATATCACTACTCCAGGATTCGAAAGAATATTTTTCTCTGCTGATAGTGAATTAGTAATGAATTAATATACCATAGTTTTCTTTGGTTTTATTTTTAACCTAATTGTCTGTGCTGGATAGGGGCTTTCACCTTTGTAGACACTTCTCACAAAGAAGCTTCTTGTATAACTATAAAATCATGATTCCATGCCAAAATTAATAGCAATTTTGTCCAGACCTTACTCCTAACTCAGAGAACAGCAACTGGAAATTAAAAATTAGCAAACTCTTAGCTAGTAGTAAAAATGTACTCAATTGTATAAACTATGAGCAATTAAGTGTGCAAATTAATTAAAAATTAAAAATATTGAGGAAAAAGGTCTGCAACTTGGTGTTGGGCAATCAGGGATTTAAGTATAGCAAAAACATGGCAACGATGCAAACTTCTACCAAAACAAGAATAATAAAATTGCCAAAAGTAACATAGGAGAAATAAGTGCTAAGCAAATACTTTCTGTATTTGCATGTCTGATATATTCTCATCCTACAAGCTCAGAAAATATTTTCAATTGAAGATAGCTATAAAGCTTATGATATGGATAAACATTAACAAAACCAAATGGAGAATAACTCCAACAGCTGAGGATGAAGATTGTAAAATAAATATTGAGAAACTTTTGAAACCTACACCACTCAATGAATGTTAATATTGTGCCAACTTTCACAACAAGGAAATAAGATGATGTAGTTAATCAGTAGAGGCTGAGATGTTTTCAAAAGAAATACTTTCAGCAAAATAATTCTGATTTCACCCTTTCGTGTTTGGGGAATTATCTTTTTAAAGCCTATATATATGTATATATAAATATACATATGTGAACTTCTGCATTTAATGTAGTAATACCCAATATTTATTCATGTAAAAATATAGAAAGAGGCAACATCAATAGAAGAAAAACTACAAAACACCAAATAACTGACTTATCCTCCAGTGTGCTGAGTGGAGTGACAGGAGAGCTTCTACACACATTTCAAAGGGACTGAGACAAGGTTTTTCACAATTTAACATTTTCATGGATGTCTTGGGCACTTGAACATTGTCTATACCAAAGATAAATGTCATTCACTTCACTTGGTATATAACTTTTTTTTAGCTCTTGAATGTGTTCATTGATCTATGGTCAAATATTACAAGGAGCTTTTCAATATTATGGGAGCTTTTCAAAACAAAGATTTTTTAAAAGTGGTTTTTATGTTCATTTTTACAAGATGCCTTGGCAAGAAGGTATCATGGCCATTAACACCACACTATTGAAACTTGTCCACCAAATGTCTTTTGAAATCAGATTGTACAAAGCACTAATCTTCATCTTTTATTTTGAGAAACAGATTTTTAACTGCTGCAGATACATCTTGCCTTAAAAGATACCTTTGGCCTTTTAATCTGTAGCCATAATATTGGATTCAAGCTTAAAATGTGAATTTAAAATAAAAAATAAAATTCCCCTGTTCTGAGGAATTAAAACCTAGTTTAAATCAGACACAGAGGAAACTGAACCTGGGCTTTACTGATCTCCTAGCAGTTTCCTGTCCTTTGCTGAAGCAGTCCTGTAGAAATTTTAGCTTAAATGTTGGCAGAGAAAAGTTCTAAAATACTGCAAGCTATTTGAAAATTAAATTGTCCTTCTACATTCATGCATATCTTAATAGCTTTATTCATTTCGTATTCACATTAGACTTCATCTTAATGCATAAGCATTAAGGCCTGAGCTGCAGTTCCAGCTCTGCTGTACACAGCTCAGTGCTGGATACGGATCATAAAGAAAGGTTCAGCCTTGAGGGATGGGGTCAAGGCCTTCACCCGGCAGAGGTTCACTCAGAAGATTAGTTTCATTAGCTGTGGGAAGAGTGACAACAGACAAGCCTGCCTAACTCCTCCATCCCAAATTTTGGTTGAGGAAGTGGTCCCAATGATCTCAGTGGAGCTGCTCACAGAATATTTTGAATTTAAATATATTTGTAAGACCAAGATCGTATGCATTTTGTTTCTTCCCTTTTCCACTGCACGTGTTTTATGCTTTTTCTAGTGGTGCGTTGTCAGACAAGAACTGCTGCAAGATGAATTATTGTCCCAAAGTGTTCATCTGGTCCTCCAGGTATGTGATGTTCTGTGAAATGCTGGCTTGGGATAATTCAACAGTCCGTCTCTTCTTGGCTTGTTTCTAGCCTGAAAAATGAATTTGCATTGCTGTACTCAAATATTGCCACTATCCTTCCTCTGACTGACCCTCTGACACATTCTTGTTCTTTTATACATTAATGACCCAAATGGAAGGCAGGACACATGCAAAGAAACTTCTCTTCAGATGACAATTTTGGAATTTTAATGTTATTTAAGGGGTGACAGCATTTTGAATAACATTTCTTCGAGTCCTAAGCCAAGGTCTGAGAATTTTGCATCAAATAAGGTATTCTTGGATTTATTTCCCATCATATTTGCCAAATATTATTATTATGCTTCAATTTTCTTCCTCCTATAATATTTTGCAACCAAAAAATTTGGGGAATAAAATATCTTTAGAATACAGAAGTTTTTAAAAGTTTTGTAAAAGCATCTACTTATTAGCCTCATTAAAGGTAAACCCTGGAAATGAATGTTTGACTTTTACCTTAACATCAAATTTTCTTCAAGTTTCTGGCATAAAAAGATTGACAAGCTTTTTTTTTTTTTCCCTAATTGGTAACACTTACCTTCACTATAGAATTTTCTAATGAAAGAGAAGTGCATGGGAAAAATTTAAAAAAGGCCAAGATGCAACACAAAATATTTTGTGATTGTGTTGTGACTGAGGCTTCTGCTCTCGGAGTGCAGAAAATTCATACCTGAATTTTTCATCTGCATTCAAAAGAGAGCATTTCTTCTAGTGAATACAATTTGTGCTGTATCAAATAATTGTATGTGAAGTGAGTAGCATCCGTTTTGGGTTACAGCTGTAAATGGTAAACTGGAGTCTGAGAATTTCTGAGCAAAAAAGATTTTAGCTTAATGTTCCACTTCTGGGATTATGACAGTGAAATCCCAAACCATATGTTCATATTATGTTATTTTAATACAAGTTTCTGAATTGGCTTTTACTACACTACTTGTTTTTCATAAGAGATTCAACGGAATGTACCACTCAGCTGAAGTCTAAGAATCAGGGAGTAAATATCTACCAACATATATGCATGAACCTTTGAAATAATTATTAAAACTTATTTTAACTTCGGTGAATTGAAACATCCGTCAGCGTCTGCTTGTCCTAGGTTACAATGTAAGACGTGCCCAAAAGCATGTAGTCTATCACCATTTCATGAGCTATTGGAACCAGGTGGGGCAGTGCTCCCTCTGGATTATCTTCTGTTAATGGGCCCATCAGTGCCTTATCTCAGAACTCACCATCCCATTGTGAGATGCTCCACCCAGAGGGAGGAACCAGGCATTCCATCCTGAATATAAACTGAAATTTTTAACACCATGCCAGCCTTTCCCACTGGATTTCCAGAGGACAAGAGCTACATAGCCACCACTGGACCTTCCGAAGAAGACCAGACCTTTCTCCAGGATCACTGCTCCAACAGAACCACATCCATCACTTCAGGAGGACTGCAGCCACCATCTTATCGGACTGCCACTGCTACACTGACTATCAGGGTGTCAGGTCGTATCTGACTCTCTCAGTTTGAACCAGTGTTTTTCTGCCTCGTTTTATACATACATATATATATAAGCAAAGAACTGTTATTCCTATTCCCCATATCTTTGCCTGAGAACTCCTTAATTTCAAAATTACAGTAATTTGGAGGGAAGGGGGGGTTGCACCTTCTGTTCCAAGGGAGGCTCCTGCCTTCCTTAGCAGACACCTGTTTTCAAACCAAGACACTGTTATTTAGAGGTAAGAAAAAAAACACAAAAGAGAAAAGTAATCCAAACTTTTTCATCAGTCTCTGAAACCTGTGAAAATTTTGATTAGCAATTATTCACAGAGGTAAATTACTCAAGTGCTCCTTAAAATAAGCTGTCAACAGGAAAGGGATAGATATACTTGGCAGACCCATGAAATAAGGTTAGGACTTTAAATTAGCAGTGCAATTCATCATTCAGATTACTAAGGATGAAACAGTGCAAACAAAAACTCACAAAATTTGGCAGGGAAAGAAAAGGAACAATATAACTGTAGAAAAAAAATCACATGAGATATTCTATCATATTTAGTGATGGTACTTACCTAATTAAAAAAGAGGAAAAAATCAGTCTTCTATGATCTTAAGTAAAGAGAAGAAAGATAGAAAATTGGATGATCTATATTACATGTGAATACAGTGTAGTACTGCAGTGATAGGATTAAAACCACATATTCCAACACATGCATCGTCTTTATACACTGATACAGAGTTAGGTGCATTGCAGATGTATTAGCTGGACAATTCTTCAGCACATGTAAGAAAAATTACTTTCATTACAGGACTTGGGTTCATTTATAGGGCTCTTAATTAGAGTGAAATAAACAAACCATCCCTCCGAAAAATGAAGCAGTTCCTTTATTTGCAAAAAGATTTTTCTCACATCAACTTTCTCATGGCAAATATGACCATGGAACGCAGCACTTTATTTCTACAGAACCATTTCTAGTGCAATTGTTGCTTTTTAATAAAAGCATATTCTTCTGTCTGCTGCTCAGACTTTGTTTTTATTGTCACTCTTGCCATCCCCTGCCTCTTTGACATTACCCTGTAAGGATACCAGGGTGGGGAAACAACACCATATCCACCTGTAGGGAGCGCAGGTCCCTTCTGCAGCCTCCAGCTTATCCTTAACTCAGGCAGCTCATCAAGGCAAACATATCAAGTCCAAAGTCTTAGTGCTGCTTTCCACAGCCTATTGCATTGACGGGATAACAGCAGGCGATTTTCAGTAGGAGATTCAATACAGGAGAGACAGAAAGTGCTGGGGCCAACATATTCCACATCTTGTTTAGATTTTAAACAAAAGGAGATTGTTCCTTCACTTCACCTCAAAATTTTATTAATTCTCCAGCAAGCAGCTCAGACTTTTAATTAAAACTAAAATCATATATCAGCACAGTCATTTTTCATAGTAGCTTCAGAGTCAACCTTTTCTATAGCACAGAAAGCATTCACATATAATGTGAAAAAGATAGGATGGGAAATGAACAAGCATTTCAAAACAAAAATAAATCTCTCACTTCCAATATCAGCAGCAATGTTTAAATACATTGATAATATTGCACAGGATGCAGCAATGTTTAAATATATTGATAATATTGCACAGGATGCACAGACCAAAAAACAGTATCCTCGGAGAAATAAAACTAAAGATAATTAAACTTTACTGAAAATCTCTTACCTCCAGCAAATCAACTAGACAATATATCTAAAATTATCTCTTGACCACTGTGCTTTTCAAAGAAGAAAAGATTATGAAGAACATAGCAGAAACATAACTGCTGGTAATAAACTATTACCATCACTTGGCTACATACATAGGTTCACTTTTGTCTGCTGTGCCACTATATCCAAATTCTAGACAAGAGAAACACAAACCATCAGAGAACATCACAGCTGAAGATATTTTACCTTACTTTGCAAAAGAGGTGTCTATTGATACTGATATTTACAGAAAACAACTAATGATTTTTTAATTAATCATATAGTCAGAGTGCTTTGGATTGGAAGGGACCTTAAAGATTCTGTCATTCCAACTGCCTTGACATGGGCAGGGACACCTTCCACTTGACCAGAGCCCTACCCAACCCAGCCCAGAGCATTTCCAGGGATGGGACATCCACAGTTTCTCTGGGCAACCTGTTCCATAATAGCAACATTAAGTGTTTTATGAGGCCTTCCAAAGTCAGAATAGCATCTGATTTTAATGGACATTTTCCTTCTAATTTCCTTCTTGTAACTGGATCTTGGACACTTCAATTCATGTAGACACACACTGCAGATTCTAGTCAGACATTTAATGACATGTTTTCCCATACAACATTTATTAACTTTCTATTTAATAGTTTATAACTGGAAGCATGATTGATGAATACTTTAAGTAAGTTGCTGTGTTTGTTGACAACCACAGGAATTTTTAACAGACACACTCGGCTGCTGCAGTTAAAACAACCTGCATACATATTTCCAAGACTAGTGTGAATGTATGAACACACATATATACGTATGAGTCAATGAAACATTTCTACAGCAAAATGTGCTGTAATTTTCTGGGAAAAGGGTAGGCATAACACTAACTAATTTTTAACTGGAAAAGTACGTACATTGCTGAATTCAATGTAGACAGAACAAATGAAATGCTTAATATTAGGTTTTATAACACTGTCTGTCAATGTAAATTATTCATATTAGCTGAGATTTTGGCAAGCTTTTATGACTCTGGATGAAATTTTGCTAAGGCAGCTAGTCAATGTGTCATAATGAAATATGTGATCTTTCACCAAGCTAAAGAATCACGAAAATCAAGCACTCTGCCTTGAAATTTCAGGTGAGCTTTGTGTCACTGGTACCAGTTACTACCAAAGAAGAGTTACATGACACGAAAGACGCACAATGACTAAACAGTACAACCCCTGACAATTTTGGTTCTTTTTTTGCCTTAACAGGCACAAACATCTTCATAAGCTTTTGGAATAATAAAAAAAAATAGTTTTAATGCTTGAAACTCCCTCAAAGTTTCACTGACAGTAACAATAAACCCATAAAATGTTATCAGATCGATATTTGGACTGAGATGCAATAATGAATGTATTAAACCCCAGGAACAAAAACTGAATAAACATACCATGCCACACATCTCCCCCTTGTGGAAGGAATCCCAGCTATTATTAGCTTAGATGAATCACTAGGGCAACTGCTCTTGCAAAAAATACCTTTCCAGAACTAGCCTGAAGATTTTTCTTCCCCTCTTTAAAGATCTCTATTTCTGGATGATTCCACATACTTGGATATTTGCTTTTGCTGGGATAATCTACTTGCTCAAAACACTGAGTGCTGAAACAAAACACCATATGCTTTTTCTCAACTCAAATCCTCTAGTGATCTTTCTGTAAAAGAGAGGGTCTTCCCATGCATTTAAAATTATTCCTCATCTGCCTCACACTGAGGAGACATTTCTAATTTCATTAGGAATAGATACTCAAAGGAAAAAACATGAATAACCATACAGAGAACATTGACTTGGGAGAAATTCCTTTCAGGGAGGAGCTGGAGAACTCAGTTTCATGCACATGAGTCTAGTCCAGTTACTGAAAACTACGGACACATTTCATTAGCAAAATCCCTGGGTCAAACAGTCAAATAGAAAGATGATTCAGCATTGAGTACACTGAAAGTGGTGTTTCTAAAGAATGCTATATAGGAAAAACAATTTACACCAGAAATTCAACAACTTATTATAACTTTAAGCTTTTGCGCCCAATATCCATGAGATAATCTATAACTCCATTCAACTTTAGAAGCTCCCAAATTGAGGCTTAACATCCTGAATGGCAACTAAGATGACTTGTTTTGGTCAGCCAACTCTTACTGCAGATGGTCCAGCAATAAAAACCACTCAAAACATCTGCTCCTGTCCTTGACAAAGAATTTCCCAGAATTTTTTTTTGATCCAAAACACTGCTGTAGAGCTTAACATCCTTGTATAGTCTTCTACATACAAGACAGAAATCAGGGAGATTTGGACTAAGTCACATCAGAACGAAAACAAAAATAAGAACCACATTTCTGGTGTCTGAGGCCATTAAATTGTACTACAAGGGAAACCACTATAAGTTTTATTCTATAATTTTCATCCACATAGGTAAAAGGCCATAGGAAGAGAATCCTTTTCTGGAGACAATATATGTGAATGCATGGAGATCCATTAGAGACATCAACAGTTTTCAGCTTAGAGACAAACCCAGAAGAGTGATAATTGCACAAAGTATCTTTGTAAAGTGATATCCTGAAAAGAGACAATATTGTGATAGTCAGAAATGAAATTGGTTTCCTTCTCAATGGCCCAGGATTTATATAAGGAGAATGAGATAGGTCCAAAATGTCTGATAAACCTGATATTTTGACTTCAAGATGTTCAGAATATCAGGCACAAGAGTGAGATATTGAGCAATTTCTCATTAATCACTGAAATACCACTTTAGTTATTTCTGTATAGCCAGCTGTACAGAGAACCTGCTAGGTGGAATCTCTGGGAACAAAAATTTCCTGTACCACTCTTCTGATTACCCTCAGAAAAAATCTACCGTTTCAAAAACAAGCTTTTCTACTTCTGGCTCCCTTTTACATGGGATGTTTTACAGTCTTCCCAATGACTTTAAAAAGTCTTGATTTATGCAGAAGGGTAATTTGATAGATATTCATTTTAAACATTTTTCAAAAGTTGTAGACCATGTCTACAAACTGACATAGGTGGTCATAAACAAATGCACTGTCAAGTCTGCTTAGAAAGCAAACTTCAAAGACTACCTAGTAGGGTTTTGCTGTCTCCAAATTCTGTGCACAGAAAATAGTAAACATCCAAATAAATTTATTTATTAGCAGGTTCTATTCTTTCCTCCCATATGTTGTTTCCTTCATAATGAATTGTTTAAGAATATCAGACTAAATCACATAAGGTCAAAAGTCTTTTTGTAATCTTATTTTATCATATGCCATGATTATATTATAACAGAGCAGAGAATGATTTTTTTATTATTTAATATTCAGTCTGTTTTATCTCTTACTAACAGACTGAAATGTTTTTATTCTCTTCAAGAAGACTTTTATTTGTGAAAAACAACCTCTCTTGAAAAATTACTATCTGGTGTTTTCCTGGGCCTCCTGTTTCAAATATTTAGAGGTAAATATGTAAAAGGCAGAAGTTTCTTCTCTACTCCTTTTCCTAGGAAAATTCATTTACTAGCAGTAGTCAGCATTTCTTTAATCAGTGCAGATTTATACATCAATAAACAACAGTTATGTCACAGATCACCATTCCAACACAGAATTCTCACTCTGCTTCTGCAAAATGCACACACTGATAAACACTACACCAAATGTTGATAGGCTCTTGATTTAAGAACTTCCTTCCAGAGCTGCAGTGAGAATTCTTAGTGAACATTGACTTTTTTGGGAATGAAATACGACAGCTATCCCCAAAAAAGCTATCCCTAAAAAAACTGATTTATGACATAAAACTGGTTTTATGTCTCTTCTATCTTTTCCTTCCCAGATCACTGCCGTGCAAGAAATCCAGGAGCTGATGGAGAACGGCCCTTCCAGGCAAGCCTGGCAACACTGTCATCTCCCTCCATCCCTCTGGACTCTTGTAACAAACCTAGCTTTAGTGGCAAGAATTAACTTCTGAGATGGTTAGAGTAATGCTGGGAGGAAGAATTAGGTATGTGCCCTAAACATTTTTCTTGAAAAAGTATTGGAGTGGAAATAAATTATTTTCACGTTCTGGTTGTTGTGGAGCAGTAAGACGGGGTGCTCCAGAAGGGGGAATATGAGCCAGAAATCAAGGGGACCCCTCCACCACCTCCTCTACAAACCCAGAGTACCTGGGTGAGATTGGTGAGATCAACAGGTCCAAACATCCAGGGATCAGAAAGCAAGGTGAGATACAAAGCCGGCTCCAGGAGAACTGCAGGAACTCAGGCTGAGCAGAGAACAAATCTGAGTACAACTCCTACTGCAGTATCACCCAGAGAATGATCCAGCACCCCAGGCAGAGCTTAAATAGAGCCCCTGGGAACATGGGGGATTCGGGGAGTCCCAGGTGAGGCTGGTCGGGGCCAGTAAACCCTAATAGTGCCCTGAGGGCCCTGACATTGAGCCAGCTCCTGTCAAATAAACATCCCCTCAGAGGAGGCAATCAACGGGTTTGGAACTGAGGCTTAGGCAGGAAAACTGCTTGGAGTTCATGTAAGATGGACTTCAGCTGACCTGAAATAAGTTACAATAAGACTGAGAATCTGGATGTAGAAGATGGCACTTCTGCATTTCCACCTTCTAGAGATAATCCTGTGAACCAGTCAGACAGTGATTCCCTTTCACAAACATAGAAAACACAATATAGTTTCTCCACTATTGATGTGGAGAATAGTGTTGACTATTCTTCCCAGATTTCAGCTGACAAAGAACTATTAATATAAGTGTATCTTATTTCATGTACAAATGCTACAGCCAAAATCCTGAAATCTGAATGTGTGATTCAAGGACAGCTATTTCAGTGTGCAGGCTACATGGAGTCAATATGCATCTCCTGAGCATGCCAGAAGTGAGAGAAATGGCTTCACTGCAGGCTCTGTGGGAGATCCTGGGCAGTTTTGAACTCCTAGAAGGCCACTGCAAATTGAAAGTCCCCTTGGATTTCTCTGATTTACAATTCAGGCAACCATCGCTGCCTTGAAGCCCCAGGAAAAAGTACACAAAACTGCTCTGGCCTCTCCCTCCTGTGAGGCAAAGTCCCATCACTCAAGAAAAACATAGAGAGGAGCTAGATTGTAGAAGAATTGATTTTGTTTCAAAAGAATTAGTGACAATAGAAATGAAAAAACATTTTAAAAATCTCTCAGCTAACTACTTCTCAAAGCTACAGATTTCCTGAGCTAAATTTCCGGTTACAATTTAATTCCTTACACCTTCCTCTGGTGATATCAGAGGAATGAAAAATTTCTTTTTCTTATTCAAATGGAAGCTTGCAGAGAAGATTCATGTAAGTCATTTTTTTTCCCCATTTTATCCTGTCAATTCTGCCTACAAAAAAAAACCAACAAACCTCTAAACTGTGATCCTGTTCATCTGGTATCGGAAATCTTTGACTGAAATCACCAGCGCTGCAAGTATCTCTGCAGTGAAGTATTAGAAAATCGACCGCAGGCAGAGGCAGAGCTGCTGCTCCAATTCGTAATATTTGATGGCCCTGCAGCATCCATCCTGTGGGCTGGAGTCACCAAGAGCCATCAACCGGGCAGCGCTGAGGCTTTCAGGTGCTATTCCCACTTGGGGAAGGTTTTTACTTCTGGGATGCCAGCCACGGCTCACGGTCCTCCCCCTCACTTCCCAAGATCAACATTCATTTCCCAGGTTGTCTGTCAAAGTGTCAGATTTTGAGGCTGTGAGCTGTTGCACACAGCGTGACACGGGGCCAGCAGTTGCCTCTACTAAAACAAAAAAACAAAAAAGCCCAAACACCCCTGATGTAAAGAAGTGGAGGTGTTTGGGCTCAGTTTCTGGAGTTTATGCCCGTGGGATGGCATCCAGGGGCTGCAGGACCTGGGGAACCCAGGGGTGGGCAGGCAGGGTCTGGTAGCCAGGGCAGGACAGGGCAGCTCCTGAGCCCCGCTCTGAGGTCGGCATGTCCCTGAAGGAGAAAGGAAATTCATATTTTGGAGGAGGTAGAGTCACCACTGTTACCCACACCTCTACAAACATAACATAATTAAGCTAACAGACTAACATTGCATGTGTTTGACAAGTAAACACCTTTCTTGTTTTCCTTCTTTCTGCAATTCTTTTAACAGCAGAGATATCAGCCCATAGAAATCACTTCTGGCATTACTTGTTACATAAGATTTTTCTGGAAAACTGAGAAGTTTGAAGAAGTAGGTCCAGGGTAGGATAAACCAGTGATGACTAAATTTTGCCTTAAGCCATTGTATCATTTATTTTAAAAAATCCAGACAAGGCTGCATTTTAGTAACTAAAATATTTTATGTTACATAAAATCTGTTAAGCAAATTCCCTGCTGCATCTTGCCTGCTTCAGTTCACACCTTCAAATAAATTAGAGAAAAATTGCATCCAGCTGCTTTCTGACCTACTCACCAGTAACGTATCTTACCAGGAGTCGAAGAAACTGCTAAAATATGCTAAAGGGAAGAGTGGAATACCTAAGTTCTACCAAATTCACAATATTTTGCTGAATGAACCAAGTATGACCCATAGCAGTTTACTCTGAGAAACAGTGTGAGGAACTTCAAGCCTGAAAATATAACTTAATGCCTCATGACATTCACTATTGGTAAACTGAAAGTACTTCACACTCAAGGAAAAGTATGAAAGTGCAAAAATTTCTGGCTTCTGAATGATGATATTTTTCAAGCTGTAGGATTTAAATGAAAACCTCTGCTTAGTAAAATATTTTGGAGAGGTAAACACACCAGAAATATCTACAGTTGTCCACAGAAAACATTAAAAAAAATTAAAAAGAACCAGTGAAGAAACATCAGCGACTGGCAATAACTATAATTATCAGCCTTTGAATGTTCCTTTTTGAAAGAATGGCTTAATGGATTTGGATTACTTGTCTCAGAAAGGTAAGGACTAAGAAGGTTCATGACAAAAGCATATAAAATGATAATTGGTGAAGAGATGATAAGAGTGAAACTCTAGTTCTCTTTTCAACAAAGGAACAAGGAACCACTTAGTGAGACTGAAAAATGGGAAGCCAGGGTGAAAAGAAATACTTTTTCACAGAGTGAGATTTTAGGCTTTGGAATTTACTGCCACAGCACGCCTTTGAGGCCAAGAGTTTATCAAAATGTCATAAAAACATTCTTATTTAACTGGTTAGAAGAGTGTATAGATCTAAATAATGAATGATAATATTTTGATAAAAAAGCTTTAGAAAAGTTAAATATATTCTCCAGCGAAAACACTAAACAGGGGATATGTTATTCCATATTCCATATTCTTGTATTTCTACAACAGACTTGCAAGGGTTAGTATTTGGCATTAACACCTTAATAAGTTTAAAAGTTCTTGAAGTGTTTTATTTTTTACTATTTTCATGAAGGTATGATTATTTTTGAGGAGAAAATAAGGATAAAGCCATGGTAGAAATGAGAAAGTACTGACTAAACAGGAGTTCCATGACAATTTCAAGTAGCCTAAAAGGTTATTTTTGCAGTGCAAATAATAGAAAAGGTTTTTTGTGAGTAACGAAAATTTTAGGAGTTTTTCAGGTGCAGTATGTTTATGGAGCTTGATAGGTTCTCATATCTTGTAATTTTGGTGAATAGAAAATTATATTTTCTTTATTTTGACAAAGTCATGGGCTTCACCACTTGTAGTCATTAACCTCATATATCAACACAACTTGCAGCACATTCTTTCTATATTTTTCTTGGACAGAAAAATGCAAAAGTCAGTCTGAGAAGTTCTTTCTGAAATTCATATAAGTTTTGCAGATTTCCAGATTGATTGGTTTGAAATTCAAAGGCTTTCTTTGTGGATTATTATTGAACATTTTTGCAAGAGAATGTTTTATACACGTTTTCTAAAATATTCCTAAATTCCAACACTGATTTGCAATGAAATGTTGAAATACTGTTCTATGTTCCAGCATATCCACAATATTGGCATTATTTTTTTTTCTCATATTTTTAAATTAATTTATGAGAGGTTTTGGCTCTCACCAAAGTTCACAGATGCTTTGACTTGCCAACATGGTTGAAAAACCCCAGGTAACATCATGGAGAATCAGGATGCCAATGAGAAGTATTAAAGATCTGCAGGTGATCTGCTTTTCTTGACAACTAACAAAGTAAAATGCCTGTAAGTAGAATATGGTCAAAACAATGCAATTATATATTTTTAAACAAAATAAAATAGTCTAGTGTGATTTTTAATGCGATTGATGTTTTCATGCTTGATTTATGCAGTTGTAGGCCTTATTAATCATTAAATTCTACCTCAACATGTATGCATAAAATATGATTTGAAGGAAAATAAAATCTGAACAAATACCAAAATGAATTTAAATTCCTTTCATCAAGATGCTGAATTAGTTTTAGGTTTAATTTATGCATCCAATAAATTGATTAAAATCTAAAATTTGTTTGAATGTTGATTCATCTGATTAAGTTAGTAAAGCAATTTAATGCAAACTAATTGACAATTATATAGAGAACAGAGGGATTGATCAAAATATCATAGTATTTTCACTGTATTGTGTATTTAATTATTTTTCTTGAAACAGCAAGAATCATAAGAAAAATGAAAATAGAGATATAGGTGGATTATTTATTATGCTTAAACATTTTTTCCTGACATGCATGTATTGGTATCACTCAATAACACCTTGGAGCACCTTTACTGTGGAATTTCTCACAGGAATTTTCCAGTGTTATTAAATTTTTTGACAGAAATGTTGCATCATGTGCAGGGGTGTGTTGTGACAAGTGTGGTACTAGCATTTCGGAAATGCATGTGTAGGAGCTGAACGCTTTAATGAAGAAGCAACCATTTGTTCTCAAAATCTAAAAAGCAAATGGCCCTTAAATCACTGATGATGTGCCTTAGGACATGGTTTTGATGTCGATTTTATACAATATTTGCCCTGGGTTCCATATCTCAGTCCTTGTTTTATGGTTGGCGAGTTATCACTTAAGCAGAGTGCAAGACAAATGAAGCCAACCCTGAACAATGAAAGATAAGCTTTAATGGCCAAAATGAATATGAACATCAGAACCAAATGGGTTGAAGTTTATGGTACTGTCCTTCTGATATTAAGACAAACTGTTTTCCACGGATCTTTCCCCACTTTCATTCTACAAGCAATATTGAAACAACACGCTCACAAACTCTATGCAAAGTTAAACAATGAGCTGTTGTACTTAGAGTTTCGCTTCCGTGGTTCTGGATTGGATTCACGACAAATTTTCTTTGATAGAACTACACAATTGATTTTGGAAAAGTATGATTTAATAATGTAAGCTAGGAAAACTTTTTAAAGGACTTTAAAAAGTCCTTTAAAACAGGACTTTAAACATTTAGTTTTAAATTATAAGGTTTTTTCCATTCACAGTGACAATTTTTTGACCACTTTTGAACTCAGTATAAAGATTTTACTTTGCAACTAAAATGAGTATTTTGATCAGAGCTGCACTCAAGCTTGAAATACAGCTTTATTAATTGCAATATTAATATTTTATGGGTTTTTTTTCACTGAGAAGCAGTGTCCATGCTGAATCTCAAAAAAAAAAAAAATTCTAATTGAGTTAGGTAAGGGAAGCATGGGGAAATCACTAGATTTCAGGAACAAAACAGCTAAATTTACTGAGTCTTTAAGTCTTGAAGAGCAGTCTGAGAGATGCACCGTGGAAGCAAGCTCACATAGAGGAGGATTTAGTCCACTTGAGATGGATAGAGTTGTTCTCTGTGAAATTAGAATTCTAGTACAAGCGACTAATGATTAGCCAGCTGATGAGAAATTTGAAGGAAGAGGAATCTCTCTTTAGAATTAAACTGGAAAATATTAGTTAACCAGGTGCATCATGAACAGTTATAATCACTAATAATGAGGGAGTATTCAGTGTGGAGGGGGCGTTAACAGATACGCAGTGGGATTCCTGATCCTGTGGGAAAGAAGTCCATTAATTCATCTTTATAATTCATTTCCCATTACGCTTTATTCATAATACCATAAATTATACGTAAGTATATCCCACTAAGAGCACACTAAACTATATCAAGACTGTTATTTAATGAGAGATCTTAAATATTTGAAAAATCTTACTGAGCTTCCTGAGTTTATGAGGGTTCTCAAATTCAAGCATATGGGCAAAAATGCACAAATCTCTTCCCACGAAAGCACTTTCATTCACCTTTGTGTTTCCAGATATTAATATTATTTTTCTTTTTAATTTTGATCCTCTCCCCCCAGACAGTTTGTTTTCCTTAAAAAAATTTCTGATGCCTTTTTCATTTTAAACTTTGTCACAGATAAAGGAACAAGCTGACTTTTCCTCTTTCTTCTTGGAAGTCTTTTCCATCTCTTAGAACAGCTGAAAAGAAGCAGGAGTACCACATTACCATCATGCACTCCCCAGCCAACCAGAAACTGCCCCGTGAGTCTTTACAGAACAACAAAAATAGCAAAGTACTATGTTAAATGATGTTAAATATTTTTGAGTGACCTAGAAGATATGCATCTATTCCAAATGGCAAGTGTTACAATGATGCATGAAAACCAAACCAACCAACAAACCAACCAAAAAAAGCAAACTGACAACCCAACCAAAGTTGTATCTCTTTAGTCAGTAAGCTCGCAGTGCTTTTAAGTTTTTTCCAGACAGATTTGAAAATGTAAAGTGCTTAAAGGCCCACGGCTATTGGCTCTTAAAGTGTAAAAGAAAACAAACATACTGTCTTCAATCAAAAAACCTATCCACTAAAATCAAAATTAAAGTCACAAAGTTATACTGTTTTTCTTTATGTAAGAAAAAACAAAGAAATTATTTACATATACCTTGGTATAAAAATATTAAGTATTAGAATAAAAGTAATGAAAAAAAAGGAGTACTTGAAAATCAGTGTTTATAGTAAAAATATTTACTCTTCCATAGTGTTAGTTTTGCTAAACAGAGAAATGGTCCCTTTGAAACAATTCTTTGGCCTCTCTAATTAATTTTGCTATTCCTAATGATTAGAAGGAAAAAGTTAACTGCTGTTCAGTAACCAAATTTAGTCAGTCAAATGCTTTTAATTTGTTTTATACACAGAAGAAATACATGCACCAGATTTACAGACAAATTAGGGAACTAAATGAAATCTTCTTTAACAGGACTATGTATCAGAAATCTAGAGGGAATCTAGAGTGGAAGAGGGAGGGTCAGGTTCCCTGTTCGTGGGAAGCAGAAAGTTTTTACTGCTTCGAACCAGGGAATTATTCTGCTTCTGTAGGGTGTCCCAATAGGACCCAGAGCTACAGGAATGAGTCAGGGAAAGAAGGCACAGGGTGTGATTTAGCAAGTGTGAATGAGCTATGGACCCTGCTGGGAAATGTAACTACATCTTCAGACGTGTTGTTTTTCCTCCTTGTCTTTTTTCTTCATCTGACAGACGTGCCTGAGCCAAGTAGTTCTGTCATTGTGCAAAGGAGCTCCTTGTGCAGTTCCTTGTGTTGACAGCGTTGCCTTGAGCTTAAAATGCTTGTGAAACTCCAGCTTTAGATGAATGTCGCTTATCTCTGTGGTCTATGAATATTCGATAAGATTGATTTTTACGGGTTTTTTATGACCTCTCTTTCTTTTAAAAAACTGCAGAGAGAGAGAAGACAGTGATTCATACAGCTCTGTGTGATTGTTGTTGTAGGTATCAGCTTCCTGGATCATGGGTTTCATGTACAGTCTATAGGAAGAGGCAACATGCTCCAAGGGAGATGATTGAGAGGCTGGGTAAGTTCTGGAGAACACAACATGCAAGAATCTTTCATGCTGGTCTCCTTTACTGAATGTCTTTTCTGATCTGCCCTGACAGCTCTGGATTCCACGGGACAGTCTCATGCAATTCCCGTTGTCTAATAGCTGGGTATGGAACAGAAAATTTTATTAACTGATAATGTTACCAAATCATGATGCAGTCTATTACCTGGGACACCTGGGGTAATACCTGGGACTCCTTGTGGCATTTAGGCACTGTATTTTGTTGTTATATTCCCATGCAACAAAATATCTCCTGTAGAATAGTCAGCAAATCAAATTCAGTTTATCCGGCTGATCCAGCTTTTTTCATGTAGAAATATGAAAAGGAGTTGATTTACATGTTTGTTATTCTGATCCTGTATTGAGGTATTTCCCGCAAATATTCTTTACTTTTCTGAAAAATTCTTGTCTTTATTAAACTTGCAAACCATTTCAGTGCTCTTAGTAATAGCAGTAATAATATCTCTAGAAAAAAGATGTTAAAGCTCTAAGATTGCTTTCCCATTCAGGCCAAAAAAAAGGTGAGGTCACTGAAATATGACTCAAGGCATATTTTCCCTTGTCTGAGAAAATACCTGCATGGCACCTCACTTCCAATGATTTTTAGTTATGAAGCAATCTGGCCAGAATTTTTCATATGTAATTAATGACTTTGTAATTCTCATGCCTTTTCGTATTTCTTTGCACAAGTTGATACGATCCTGGATTGTTTGGTGGGAGTTTCTCTGGTGTTTTGATTCTTGGTGGATTTTTTTTTTGTTTGGGTTTGGGTTGTGGGGGTTTTTTTGTTTGTTTGTGTTGTTGTGTTTTGTTTTGTTTTGTTTTGTTTTGTTTTGTTTTGTTTTGTTTTTTTTCCTTTGTCCCCAGATATTTTTAATAGAACTGGAGACAGACAGACTGACTAATCTGCAGTGGTAGAACAAACAAAAGGTTTAAGTGTTAAAGTTCTGTCCCAGTACTCTACCAGAGTCCATACAGTGCTGGCTAGGGACAGGTGGAGGAGTGCCCTGTAAATACACCCCAGTCATACATGGTTGCAGTGTAGGAACGAGGCAAAAATATGTGATACCTCTTCCCCAGGCTCTAGAATCCACTTTAATTTAGGAGTCCCCCTCATCAGTGCGTTACAGAATTCTCTAAAGATTTCTCTTCTGTGAGCTCACTCACTCTTCGCAGACACCGGTACAAATGCACGACTGGAAGTGTGATATGGTCACACAAGTACATCAATGCTACTCCTCCCCATGGTGCTTTCGCCACCAGGTCAAACTTACATTTCCTATCACTCATGTGGGGCTGAGCAACTCTTTAATGCACATGTTGGTATTCAAAAGTGAATAACCAAGCAGGTGCCAGAGAGCATTTCCCAGAAACAGGTAATAGCTTAGGTCATGCTGCCCACCACAGAAGCACCTCCAATTCAAATCTCTTTTCTGAATTTGACACATTAAGTGGGCATTTTCCTGAAGCACCATGGTGAGTGTGTTGGTTATTCTACTCAAAGGTACAGAAATCACTTTTTTTTTTCACTTTGAAGTAATTTACTTCAGAACTTCTAAAATTATTTGCTTTAAGATTTCAAACTTTATCACCGTCTTTTTAGTTGGTCAAAAATTGGATAGGAATATGAACACAACCTGTGTTTTCTGAAATACTTCACCAAAAAACCTGGCCCAAATATGTTATGCTCTACTCTTTATCACAGCATTGGACGGTGTCTAGCCATCCCTGTTTAATGACTTACTCGCTCTTTCTTTTCTCATTTGTTAGCTTGTCCTTGTTTTATCAATTCTTGCTCACAGTTTTCTGTCTGTTAAAGAGCTGGGTCCTACATTTTGATACATTTTGTTTAACTTGTGTGCATTCCTCTTTCAGGTAGTATTTCTTTAGGTTATGCTATCAATCAGGAGGTACTGATTTTTTCAATACTCCATTCCTTTTACCTAATAAAAATTGAAATAATTTTTTAAAAGGTAGATTTTTATTAAATCTTCCACTTTTTTAAATCCCAGTGCAGCCAGCAGGGGCAATCTGCAACACCATCTGCTGCAGAAAGGGCAAAATATTCTGCCTAGTACAGGGCAAAATGGCCTTTGTAACGCTTTTTAGCAAAGTCTTTACTACTAATGCACCAGTTTACTGAGGCATGCAAAAGTCATTTCCACATTAACCTACACATGAAAAGGCTTCTCTGATAAGGTTTGGCCTCAGTCAGTAAATCCTTCTCAGCTCATCTTAGTACTACTGCAAGGCTAATTGCACAAGCAACAATCACATATCTAACCAGGGGATTGACTTATTTTTAAGCTCTTGTTGGAGCTATGCTCTTGCACAATTCGGTGCTGATTTTCTGTGTCTAGAGCATTATATATAAACGCCTGTGCTCAGTTTTTGCTGACTATATTTCTAATAAAAATGAAGCAATTCCTCCCCTTCCACATCCATACTCATGCATCTCTGATTAATAGTGTTAAACTCTTGTCCCTCTGTGTTAGCAAAGTTAAATTCTTTCTAGCAATTCCCTTCTAAATCACTTCACCACAATCACTCTGTGCATGAGAAGAGCAGCAGATTAAAATGACTTCTCAAACTGCTGCTAGACAGAAATGCAAAAGCTTTAACTAAAGTCAATCCACATTTTTAGCAGCAGTTCATTGAAATGAAGATTTGCAATGTTTCTGTAGATGACTTATTTCTGACACAGAGTTCTGCAAGTTCTGTGTTACACGAAGAGACTCAAAATGAGATGTGTTTTATTCTGAAACTAGAAGTTAGTAGGAAGAAAAATATTTGTGTGTAATATAAAGAGTATTGGGTTAAAACCCAGGATAATCAAAACATTGAGACCACTGGATCCAGGACAATGCACTTTTTCCCCTTCAGAGAGCATTGCAATCTTCTAGTATCATAAAATGCAACCATTAACCATGATAGCTCTCCCAAAATATTGTGATCAATAAACACAAAACATTTTTTCTCTTTTATGTTTTTTTTTAATCTCTAGGTCATACCTTTAATCTTTCCTCCACGGGCATGAAGACTTTTTTTTTTTTAATAGAAACAGTGGAAATTTACTGATAATTATTCAACTCAGTGTAGGGGATTAAGGAAAAATACCAAATATATCAAGATCAAGATAAAATTGCAAAGGTTGGCAACAATGATTCCTCTCCAGCTTGCCAACTCTGCCAGTTGGTGTGTGGGTGGGATCCAGAGACCCCCACATTCCTGTTCTAGAGGATGTGCCTGCAGGGACTACCACCACAGCCAGGACAGAACACAACCCTTGCATTCCTTGAGCCCATGTGCAAATACAAATCTGTCATTATGTCCCCAGAGCCTTTTCTAACAAAGGAATAAAAAAAATACAGATTGTGCCTGCTATGCATTCAGATGACAACCCACTTGATCTGTCCCATCTCAAAATTTTCCATCAGTCTGAAGGCCTGTCTGATTTTCTTATTGGACCTGAGCTCCCCTTTTAAAGTTTGCCTGAGAAGAATGATAGCAAGCCAGCATTTTATTATTCCTCTACACTTCCACAGCACCTGAAGCAAAAGACTTAGACAAGAATTCCATAATAGAGGGAGTAGTTTAGCAAATCATGACAGGCTGTTCAAAAATTGGGTGGACTGTCCACTCCTTGAACACTGGAAGAGTCTCAAATGCTAATGTGGACATGCAGGAGACTTGTCAGACAAGGCTGGTTCTGAATAAGAGCACTATTGGTTTGTAGAACAGAAAATATTCCTCATCTTTATGCTTAATGTGGTTACCAAATGGCTGATGCTTGTGAAATACTACCCAGTTAAATGGGACCTATATCTAACACTGTTGTATTGTGTAATGAATAATATGGAAGCGGGAAGGAAAGAACACACAAAATAAGCAACTATTGCCTACTGCAGTCATTTCAGAGCAAAAATTGTTAGTCTGCCTTTTTCTTGCAGTTCTACAGTGGGTCCACAGCTATAACTGAAATATAGCTCAGAAACAGATGTACTGAAATCAGCCATGATAGTAAATTAATGTGATTAACATAAACCTAGAAGAAATACTAATAGCAAAAAATATCAGAGCATAAGATTTCATGGTATATAGCCTCAGGAGATCAAATATTTAACTGGTTTATTTTCTCCAACTTAACTAATGTTTTCTCATCCACTGCTCAAAGGAGTGCTGAAAATTACTTAATGCCTGTTTTGACCTATAGATTGCTTTCAAATGCCAAGTTTTGTGAATAGTTCTGGATTATGGATTTTTCTCATAGGGCCTTGACTCCTTTGTTTTTCTTTCCTGCATGAAAATGCGTGTTTTTGCTGGTTGTGCTTTGCTATTTAAGTGTGTTTCACAGGTTGCATCTACTACAACTAGTACAGTATTTTTAGGCATATGAAGCTCACTGAGCATATCATGGAGAAACCGCCTGCACACCTGGATCTCATATCTGGTTGTGCCTGCCGTCACCACTTGCAGCTGGTTTTGCTTTGCTATGGGATGCAGAATCTCACAGAATGACAGAAGGAACCTGGGGTCATCTTGTCCAACCCCTCAGCTCAAGCAGTGCTGATGCCTTAGGTTTTAACTTTTATATTTTTCAAATCCTTTACTGCCCAGTGTAACTCTGAAGTTTTCTGTAGCTTGTTAAGTGCTGTTCTCTCATGCTAAGATAGACATAACAAAAACTCTCTAACTTGCTCTCCAAGGACAGCCAGACCAAGAACTGTAAACCATCATCCTGGGGAGAGGGGGGCAAGCTTGGGCAAATTCCATCATTGGCTGGGTTCTGGTTGGTGAATTGATGCTGATATAAAAGTGTGAAGAACTTGTGACCTGTTGTCCATTTTGGGATCCACTGAGGCAACACCCTCTGGAGCCCAAAGTGTGCATCTGAAGGCCTTTCAAATAAATCCCTCCTTTATTCCTTTATTCCTGTCTAGTCTCTGTTTCTAAGTAGCCATTTAAGGCATCAGTGCCATCTAAAACAGGCTGCCCTGGGCCATTTTCAAATGGCTTTTGAGTATCTTCAGCATTAGAAACTCCACAATATTTCTGGAAAAGCTGTGCCAGTGCTTGGTCACTCTCACATCAAGGAAGAGATTCCTTATGTTCACATGGAACTTCCTGTGCTTCAGTTTGTGTTTGTTGCCCTTGCTCCTGTCCACTGAAAAGAGCCTGTCTCTGTCTTTCTCGTCCTGCCTGTCTTTCCTTCAAGCATTTATACATACATTAATAAAATTCTCCTGGAGTCTTCTCTAGGATAAGCAGTGCCAGTTCTCAGCCTTTTGTCAAGGGAGAGGTGCCATAGTCCCTTTGTCACCTTTCTGACCCTTGACTGGCCTCTCTTCATTATGTCCGTGTCTCTCCGGTACTGATGAATTCAGAATTGGATACGGAATTCTAGGTGTGACCTTATCAGTGCTGAGTAGTGGGGAAGGATCTCCTCCCCTATATCTCATATTCTTCTGGGGAAGATTTCTTAAAATAGAACAAGAAGTAGGAATAATAGTAAAGGTGCAAAAGAACACTTCAGATGTGCGGTTGTAAATGCAAAGATTTGAGCTGTTTCCTTCTCTTTTGACTGCAGCTGATAAGCTGTGAAAAGCTGTTTCCAAGCTAAAATAAGGCTAGATAAAGCACTTGTAACTGAAAACAGAATTTTAAGGCAAAATGAGAGGAAAGTGGCAAGCTCCCAGTAAATATGAGCCGAGATAAAGCTTTCTATTTAGTTGTTAACTGCACCTTGCAAATAAAACTGAGTATTAGTTCAGATGAGGTATCCTCTAAGAGTAGAAGAAAGACTTGGCACACAACACACACTGTTCCAATCCATAAAAAAAGCCAGGAGTCTCACTAAAACAAGAAAAGTTTCATATCAAGTAACAGGCTGGATAAACAAACATCGTAGATTGCTGCATAACTGTGCAAGCATATTAAAATATAGATATACTCCATAAAAATTTTATGATGGAACTCCATTTCCATCTCCCACAACTTTGTGTGTGAAGTGTCCCCTTAGAGAGCACAACCAGGGGCAGGTCAGGGAGACCTGACCCTTTCAAATGGCACTCCTTCTAGGACAGGAGACTTGGGTTTCTAAAACCAGTAGTACAAATATTGCCACATAGTACCCCTTTCCCCACAGCCTCCCTCTTTTCCCAAACTTTAGTCTCTTTTTTCTTATCTGTTCTCCTGATCTTGATGCTCAGCAATGAGTCCATAAACAGATACTGGAAACAGTCAATTGGGGAAGCTGGAAGTAGAGGAAGGTGCATGAACTGGTGGCAATATAGACTGGGGGACCTGGGATGGGTATGAGACCTTTTAAGTTTGCATAGTCTCTTAATACTTTATATGTATTTATAAATCTTAATAATATCTACATTGCATAACATAATTGCCTGTTTTTGATGTCACACCGTACAGATCAGTGATTTTAACCTTGCACTTCAAAGCAGATGTATTTTACAAGGTTTTTCTTTGCTTTTAAAGTGGAGCCTATCTTCGGACTAGCAGGTGCTCACATGGAAACCCAAAATGTTTTCAGAAGGCCTGAAAAGCCCTATGGAAAAAAAAATTACTATTATTTTGCAATTTTTCTTTGTGTCCAATTGTATTACATTCTTAGAGGTTATATCAGAAAACTTTGTCCTTTGCCATGTTTATCCCCTGGACAAACAGTATCTGATCGTGATGTTTCATGTGTTCTCCTTTCTAACCATAAGAATTATTTGTGTTCCTGTGATGATTAATCCCCTGGAGTCTTCTCACTGACCTCAGTAATGCTGGCATTACTCAGCATAATCTTGCCAATCAAGGCAATTCCATTTAGGAATCTCAATATAGTGTTAAGACCTTGGCTTTTGACACTCAGTCTTGAGATTTATTGAAATGCAAACCAAAAAATAAAGTTTTGCTCCCATTTCATTGATGCCTGGCAAGTCTCTTCTATTAACCAATGGCTGGATGATGTTTATTTTTAAGATTTTGATTATTTTTAAAGATTTTGTTAACAGAATAGAGAAAAATCCTTTTATCTTTGACAAATGTACATAAGAACAAGAGGGTTTTTTTATTGTAGACTCACATTTTAAAAATTTACAATCAAAACACCCTGCAAAACCCCACAACTTTACACTGATTCCCTCTTATTTCAATATATCTGGCTACACATTCAGAAACAGGCTGAATAGGAATCCCAGCTGAAATTAGAAGTATAAAAGCAATGGGGCTTGTACCTACTTAAAGTATCTCTACTCGGCTCTCCAAAGTGTGTCAGAACACACTCTGAATTACCTGTGCCTAGTAAAGTGTATGAACTGTCTAATAATGCCTTTCTGTCAGCTCATTCCAGAACCTAAGCCCCAAGACACCATCACTGATGGATAAATGTTTCCAGTCCATGGAAGTGTTAAATGAAACTCATCAGCCTCAAACGACTGTAGTGGATTATGAGCCTTCAAACAGTTTTTAAATTTTAGCATAATGTGACTCAGAAACAATATTTGGAATTACCCCTTATGCCATTCTGCTGGATTTGCAAGATGGTGTCAGTCAAAGTGCTGAGTTTCTCTGTATGCAGAAGTGGTGAACAGGACTTCGGGGGGATGATCACGACTAAACCCTGTTTTAGGAAAAGCTGCCTCTAGAGAATGGCGTAGGTAACTGGGTACTTGTCATACCCTATACCAGTACCGTGAAAACAGCCCAGTTATTTTGAAATTGTATTTGCAATGAGAAGAAGAACTCTGCTTGCTCATGTTGGGTCATCTACTCTTGGGGCTGGTGGCTTCTTTCCCATCCTCTCACCCTCACTCCCCGTAGCTGGGATGAAATACAGGAGATGTGTTTTTTTCTCATTCGGACTCAGTTATTTATTGGTTCTTATCTATGTTGCAGTCTTAGAAGGTGCGAGTTCTGCTAACAAGGTAAAGCAAGGCTAACAATGGTGGTTCCCTGGCTTTGCAGAGCTTTTTCAAGGACCTTTGGTCCAATAATGATTTGCCACCTAAATTATTTTTATTTCTAACCCAATATTCTAACTTCTAAGTTCAGTAGTGCAAATTTTATTATCCAAATATAAGACATCATCTAAACCCATGAAGAAAAAGGAAGAAGAAAGTGAAAAAGAAGCATCCAGCCACTGCCCTAAAATCTCCATCTTGGTACATATATATGGCTATATTTTAAAACCTTAAATACCAAATTTTTCACCCGGTGACACCACACCTTCTATTCAAACTACACACACGTGATTTTAAAATCATCACTCAATTTTGGAAGCCTATCCCAAGGCCTCAGATCAAATGTAGTGTTTTCTTGTGGAACAGTGTTTTCCAGCACAGAGAATTTAAAATTCTCAGCTTCCAGGGTTCCAACATCCAACCGTAGTTATACATCATTTGGTTAAAGTTTCTCATTAGAAAAAGCAGGCGAAGTGTAGATTTCTAATCCTTGCCTCCTGAATGTATTAATGGACATGCACATGTTTCTAAATGTGCCAGCTCTACAGACAAAAACTCTTAGAACCAGAAAGAATCCTTGACTGATGCCTATTGACCCCAGTGGAAGCATTTGAAAAAACTTTCTAGCAAGAACTACAGTCTTATCAGCTGGAAGGGTTTTCCATCCTGTTAATAAAGACTCAAAATGAGATATGTAGAGATGGCTGCTCTTCTGTGATTACTGCTGTTGGCACTACAGAGGAAAGTACTGCTTGACAGATTAAATATCTAGGTTGCCTCCAACAGCTAATACAAAGTATATTATTTAATATTTCTCTTTGGTATTGTTTTGGAACTCTGACCAGCATTGCCTTAAAAATCACTTTTTTCAAAAGTGTATGTACACCTGAAGAGAATAGATCTGTGCATTAAGACTACAATCAAAATACATAGAATATGCAAGAAGAACCTGGAGACAGAAAGAGTTTTCAACATCACATAGAAGATCAGTTTTAAATTTTCAAAACATCATGAAGATATTCAGAATATTTGCAGATTTACTGTTCAGGAGTGAATTTGCCAAAGCTTGAAACATCCACTTAGCATTGCTTTAGCATCAAACATATTTGATTGGCCCAGAGATATAGATATATGAGTTCTATACCAGCTATTTATTTTTCTGGAGATGTTTACAGTATGTACAGAACGTACTATATGAGACATCTCATGCAGAAGACAGTATAAGAATGGGAAAAAATGTATTGATGACACCCCAGAACCACACATTTGTTATAGTATGTCCCCAGATTCATGATTTTTTGTAACAAGGCTAGTTAGAACAGATGCAATCCTTCTCCTCAGATATGACAAGGCAGAGTAAAAGTCTGAGGACTTTGGTTGCTTTTTATGTACAGTACCTACAGATTAGTACTTTTCTTTTTTCTTTCCTACCTTTTCTCATCTAAAGGAGAATGTGTGTAGCCAGTAAGCATATTTTTGCTTACCTGGCACTGATGATTAGGACCTCTTAGGATGTGAAGTTATGCCCAGGCCATTATAGAGTAACAAAGTTATACCTATGGTACATCTGGGAAGGTTCTGTCCCTTAATCTTTGGATGGACATAATAATTGTGAAATAATGTGGCTGATATCACTAATTAACACTCCTGTCTCAAACACTGATTAGTCCTCCTGAAAGGCCCCAGATACTTCACCCTGCTAAATATTCTCCAAACATTCTTCACAGTCCAAATCAGAGTACTATTCACGTGAGAGAGGAGGAAATGGAAAATAAATTTCGTTTTGCTCATGCACTTTGCATTAACCCAGTCCTTTTTCATTCTAGATCAGAAGGATAAAAACCCCCATTTCATCAGATTGAAGAATCAATAAGAGTGTTTTCTTTTTCTTTATATATTTTTTTTTTATTTTAACTGGGTCACACTCCTAATTAGAAACATTTTCATTATGTGTCTTAATCATTACTATAAGAGAAAAATGAGGCCAAAACCAGAAGATCAATTTTTATGACTAAGTTAAAGGAAATTTTATCAAGTTGTGTGTTTTCACAGAATCACAGGATACTCTGAGATAGAAGGGACCCACAAGGATCATCAAGTCCAACTCTTAAGTGAATGACCCACATAGGGATTGAACTCACTGTCTCAGTGTTTTTGACACCACACTCTGACCAACTGAACTAATCTTGTTTTAATTTTTGTAACATAAAAAATCTATGGGTGCTAACAAAGAATACCAGAGCTACACAACAAAAATAAAAATAAAATTACTGTGTGAACCATCTCCAAATTAACAATAAGTTCATAGCTCTGAAGAAAGTAGACTTTATTTGCACTGAGCCAAATAAACAGAGACATATTTGTTGAGTGAGCTTATTTTTTGAAATATCTGATAGTTATTGTACTAGTTCTGTGGTTTTAAGCACAGCTGAAAATTAAGCACCACTCAGCTACTTGCTCAACTTCTTCCTCTCCCCTCTCACCTTGGTGGAATGGGGAGGAGAATCAAAGTAAAACTGGTAAGTTAAGATGAGTTTAATAATTTAAAATAAAGTAAAATACACTGGTAATGGTAAATGATAATAATAATGAAAATAAAAAAATAAAACCAAGTGAAATAAAACCAATTCAACTGCTTACCACCTACAGATCTATGCCAGACCTGCCTTCCTGAACTCAAGTTGCCTCCCCTCATGGGCAATTCCCCCCAGTTTATATACTGGCGTGATATTCTATGGTGTGCAGTATGACTTTGGTCATCTGCCCCAGATATGCTCCTTCCCAGGTTTTTTAGGGCACTTCCTCACTGGCAGAATGCAAGACAAGAAAAAAAATCCTTGCCTTAGGACAAACACAACTTAGCAAAACCCAAAACATCAGCGTGTTATCAACACCATTCTCAGAATTCTGAGTCCAAACCACAGCACTGTAATCGCTGCTGAGAAGTTAACTCTGCCCTAGCTGAAGCCAGGACAGCTATCAGGGTATTTTTTATGTCATTCTGCATCACTGCCTTCTTCATCTCTGATTACAGAAGGTTGAGAGGGCTGCTCATGACTGAGCACAGAATAACATTTAATCTGTTTATTCCAAATTTGCTATTTTGTTTTCAAATATGCGAGCCATTCTCACCACCAGCCTCTGTAAAGTGAAGAAACCCTGTGTGCGCAACAGGAAAACCCAGCCTTCTGAATCTAGGCAAAATCTAGTCAGTCATCCTTCCAGCAATGTACCAACGGTGAACCAGCACACTCCCAACTCACTATTCACATTTCCAGAAGTGTTTTAGGTGTCCCAGGGTGCAGAGTTAGAGAAGGTAGGACTGCGATTGGCAGCTGGGATCCTGCACATCTAAGGGGCAACAGGAAAGGAGACATGTCAACACAGGCATCATCATCAAGAGCAAAAGACTTCTCTCAGGTGCAGATAGATCTTATCATTTATCTGCCTCAATGACATGAAGAAATATTGTCATCAAATAGCTTGCTAGCTCATGTGAAAAGAGCAGCATCAATGAACTGAATAAATACAGAAGTGCAAAAAAACTCCCAAAGGGTAAGTGCAGAATCCCAGTAACGTTTTCTCTTTTTTATATGAAGATCCACTTGAGGCCATTGAGATAATTTCGAAGTACAATATTAAGAATCTCTTAATCTATCCTGAAGTTCTTTATAGTGGAAAAGAGAAGGTTGGTTCAATAATCAAATCCCAAGTCAACTGCCATGATTACAGTGATTCCCTTTCTGCTTTTGATAAAATAGACCATTTTCCCTGTGGGGGTTGTACAAGCCCAAATCAATGAACCAAAATTGGTTCCAACACACAATTTAGTTCATTGATTTCAAGGCCAACATTCCTTTTACTTATTAGACGAAATCTCAGCAATTTGTCAGTAATATTTGTTGGCCTTTTTGTTTGAACTTATTTCAAATGCTTGCCATCTTTTCATTGTTTTCCTGTCATCAGCAAGTGTTTCAGGGTACTTTAATGTTTTCTAGAAGCCCACTTCTCACAGGTCAACACCCACATAAAGTGTATTTCAGGGTACGCTTCCTGAAAAATCATACACTATATTGAACCTGAAATTGTGCTAGAAGCAAGAGCTTCTACTGCCTAGGCAAAAATATAAAATTATTCAAAATAGGTCATCATGGTAGGTTTTTATCTTTTATGAACAAAATGGAACAGTTCTACGTGCAAGCACGAGAGATAAAAATTACTATTCCAATACTGCTGTTGGAAAAGGCACCTTTCCACCTTTGGTGTGTTCCAGATTTGCAGTGCCATACTTAACTCAATATTGCTTTAACTGAAAGGCTTGAGGGGTGCAAAGTCATACAGTTCACTGGGTATTTTGCTGAGGTTACTCCTTATTAATGTCATTGCAAGGTAAATGAAAAATAACACTTTTCTTAGGTAAAAAATGGATTATTTTTTTCCCGTTACAAAGGCACATATGAAATTTTCACAGTGGTAAAGATGAACAGTCACAATTACTTGACTTATTTGAATTTTAGTATTATTTTAGTATCTCCTCCTTAAAAAGACCCTAATATTCCCTTGCACTATCACAGCAAATGCAATATTTATTTGAAAAGCTTTTGTAGCTTGCATGCCAAATAGGTGATTTATATGAGACATATCACATATTTTTTGGCTTGAATGTTAATTTCTAAAACCTGAAAGACAGAAAAGAAATCTAAGAAACCAGAAATTACCTCAAATTCCATTTTAAATCACCACATGTAGCTGAATTTAGTTCTTAAATGTTATTTGGTTTGAAATGTCTTTGTCTTTTGTTGTTTCAAAAGACTTTCGGAAGAAATGCCTATTCTGCTTTAGTTATTGCTTTAGGGGAAGATGGAATTAACAAAAGACAAACGATCATACACTGATGAACTTAAAAATACATATTTCAAACCATTACAGAACACTATAGGCATTTGATATTTTCAACGTTTTGTTCTTTCAAAAAACCCCAAAAACCTCAATTCATTGCACATTACTTTGACTGGTAAGCCAGGAATGCTACACAAAATGAAGGAATGCCTTTTCTGGTTGTTATTCCCGTTATAATAATATAAGGATTATTATTTCACATCCTGGCTTTAGTTCTAATCATTTCTATTGCATATGCACTTTGCATTTTGAAAAACTTTGGTTTTGGGTTTTTTTTGCACACTTGTTAAAATGGATGTTTTAACAGAGATGCTTCGTGTGAATCTCCAGTATATTCTCTTGGACTTTTCTTTTCTTTTCTTTTCTTTTCTTTTCTTTTCTTTTCTTTTCTTTTCTTTTCTTTTCTTTTCTTTCCACCTTCTACCTTGCCTTTTTATTTTCCCATCCTGGCCTTATCGAAAGCTAACAGCAACCCATTCATTGACCTCAATGGTTTCAGTGAACTTCAGGATAGGACCCTTAATTAAGTGTTAACAAAGAACCAAAAGTCTGCTTTTACTTCACGTACATTGCAGGTATGATTTCACTTTAGTGATTCTGACTCTGGATTTTGCTTAGCACCCTTGGCTAAGGCACTCTAAACTTGTAAATAGTACCATAAAATAGGTTATGGAAATAAACATGATGAAAGAAGTAAGAAACAGAAGGGAATACAAATAAGGCTTATGAAAGGACAGGTGAAATAGAAATAATAATAGGAGAGAAGAGACAACTGTTAGTTAATGAGATGCTGAGAATAAATGAGCTTTTAGAACAGATTTGAAAGAGCACATTGATGTAAGAGAATGAATTGAAAACAGGAGCTCATTCCACAACAGACAGGCAAGAAGGGAAAGAGTGTTTGAAATCAGTAAGGATGAGAGAATTATAATTGCCTTTATGTTCTTGCTTTTTGCATCTCAGCAAACAACATTCAGCAATCAAAGGTTAATAGCAAACAACTTGTCATAATTGGATAGCTCTCCTCCCAAAATGGCGCAGCAGCAAGGCGAAACATTCACACTTGCCAGCCACGACATGCCTTGATAATTCCAAAGCAGTGCTGAGAGACCTAGGAACATATTAATAGAGAGCAGAGCAAGTGGAAGGCATGATAAACAAGCAGACCACAGACTAACCAAAACCCAGGAAGAGTGACATGCAAGAAAATGTTTACTGCTGTTGCATAAACTCTGACAGCATATTTAAAGGCTGTTAATATGCTAAGACAGTGGCTATAGACACTGAAATTCTTTCGAGAATTTGTTTTCTTACTGCAAAGATTACAGCAGCGTGGTTTCCTGACATCTGCCATTTGCCATTGCGGACAATGTGGCAGGGCAAGGATGAGGGTAGTTCCAGTGTCTCATGCAGCATCAACAGAATTGTCCCCCACTTGTTTATTACAAAATAATTATTAATGCCAGTGATTTCTGAAACAGAAATAACACCATGATGTTTCTGATATAGACCTGGCCTTGCTATGAATAGTATAACAAATAACTATGTGCATCTTTTATGAAAGCTTCATGCATCTTGTATGAAAATCAATAATGAAGCTTAAATGTTATCAGGATGTTTTCGGTTTCAGTGCTGCTTTTCTTTTTGTTTTGAGTGTTGATCTTCTCAACCTGCTCGAAATCTGAGGTGAAAAAAATCAAGTAAACATGGTAAGCAAAGACAGATGAACTGATAAAGACCCAGTTTGCAACATTCTGCACCAAATACAAGACACATAAGATGCAGATCATAACGATTTTTGTAGAGGCAGAAAAATAACCTCAACTTCACTGTGCTTACTCTTACATTTTTTTCAAGATAAATGTAGCCCAAAGACCTCTGGCTAAATGTCGAAGTATTTAGGGCAAATGTTGAACTGTTTAGGGCAAGATAAAATCTACATAGTATTCATAAACTGTGCAAAAGTGTAATAAAGTCCTTATTTTAACACTGGATATTGTAAGAAAGATGGACTGCTTCTAAAAGTTGTTAAATACATGAATTTTTGTAAGTCACTACTTTTAATATTGTTAATGACTTTCCAAAGAGCTGCATGTAGAATTTCAGTTTCCCCTGGCAAGAGCATTTTTATTTTTTTAATGCAGTGATGAAGTATCTGGATCGTTGCCTTACAAATATTAAAAAGAGAACAGAAGAGAGTAAGCAGGTCTTTATAGTAGAATTATTATTTTCTAGGCCAAAAGTATTATTTCTTAGCCCCCATTAAGACATCAATAGGGGCACAGTAGTTCAAGAATCAAATCCTGACAGTGCAATAAAGCAAACTGATGCAGCTTTTTTCCTTCTCTCTTCTTAAAGAAAGAATGCTATAAGATATCAAATATTGCAGAAATTCCCTAGATCAGTCCTGCCTGGAGAAAGGAAAGAAGCATGAGTCATTCTTAGCCAATCTCTCTCCATAACTTCTTTTCCCCTTCGTGCCCCACCAGAACACGTCTATTATTTCAGATCTGTTCTCTCAGACACAGCAGCATTGAGAGCTCCTTGCCTGTGAAGCTGGAGGATAAGCATTAAGAATCCTCCCATAGGAAACTGCTCATATATTTCCACAAGACTTCATCCCCTGCACGCAGATAAGGCCAAAATTCTACTTGGAATTTTCCAAGCAGAAGAAAGAATTTTCTAACCAAAAATCACACAAAAATGTCCTTACTCTGCTGGTATCATGGGTAAAAATCCCATTGGCTCAGAGACAATATAATTTCTTGTCCCACTGTCACAGAAAATCCAGAAAGGGCACACTATCAACCACTGTCAACTCTTGTCCACCCATAGCAAATTGTGATTTTCAGGTAACCAGCACAGACAAGGAGGTAAAAAGGCACATTGATCCTGCCTTAGGATCAAGGTTCATAAAGGTTCAATCTTAATGCAGAGTTTCATCCAGAGCAAAGGAAACTCAGGCTGCATACGTTTATCTATTTTTCATAACGATCATATTTCATAATGAAATTTTCCTCTAGAATGTAAGAGAGCACACTAATTCATTCTAGTGAATGATAAATGCTTTTTTTTGGGGG
>VZRF01006607.1:88852-148578 GCA_013396875.1 Vireo altiloquus
GTGGTTCTGTACACCAATGTCGCAGTATCAGCATGGGAATAGAAAAAAATAGTGGCATCCTGCAGACTCATTTCAAAATTGTCTGGGAACTCTCTCTGCTTTTCCTCTTATTTATTTATAAAGAAATACAATTAATCATAATGTTCTACTGATTTAATTGCTGTTCTTTTATTTAGTTTCTATAGAGATGTTTTTACTCTACATGTGGCTTACGTGACTTTCCATAAAACAAAGATGGGAAATAGTGACTTTCAGAGTTATTCTTGCCCAAATTGTCACTTTTTATTTAAATAAAACATATGTAATAGAATACCGTGTTGTCTCGGTTTGAGACAAATTCAGAGGACGATATCCCCTGATGGAAAGCAGGCTGTAGGTACCTGTGTACCCCCTCCCCCCCACCAGGTTCAGGAAACAGGTACAATTAGACACCTGCATAAGAAAATCTGGTTTGCTAAATAGTTTTCTGGAGTTTGGTGCATTGTTTTTCCTTTCCCCATAGTTTTTTGTTTGTTTGTTTGTTTTTTTCCCTAAATATATTGAAAAAGGGCTTGAAGCTGTTAATGACAGAACACAGCATTGTGTGTCACAGTTAGGAAGCAGTGTTCTGACGCACTGTCATTTCCTGATGGAAAAGAAGAGCTATCAGATTAACAGATGTAGGGTGACACAGTGTTATTCCCCATCATGTTGGTGTGTTTTGTCCATAAATTGTGCTGAAATCAGCTTTCAGCTCAAAAGAAAATCCAAAGATCATTTGAAACAACCATGGTAGTAGAGCATGTGAACAAACTTTCATTCAAAGATCAAAATGTACTGCTCCCGAGTCAGTTCACCCTAATGCTTAAGAGAGTGCTCTTGTGCTGCTCCACTCACATTCTGCAAAACATGCTTTTAGGAGTTTATGTCAGACTCTATATAATGACATTATGTCACTGATTTGAAAAGATGACCTCTTCTGTCTGTGATGTAAGATCAGGAAATAAAGCACAGACGTGTAAGTGCAGCACTGGACTTACAGTCAAGGTAAGTACAAGCAACAGGACAGTAAAATAAGGCCACGGAATGTAGAACATCCTCTGAGTGGTTCCTGGCTAAAATCACAGAGTTTTAGCAAAATTTAAGGCTCAGTAACACAAGGAAAAGCCCTTCAGCGGTTCTGCCAGCATTCCTTACCCCAGGGGTCATGGTGGGGGATGAGTGAAGCCTGATCCAGGAAAGGATAAGTGGTGCTCAGGCACACAGGACCCCTCTGCATGAAGAGAGCTTCACTATTTAAGTGAACTAGATTTAAGAGCACTTCATTTTGCAGAGGCAAGGTAACTGGCCTTGGGCTTCGGTCCAAGATATCCATTTTGTATCAAATACGTAGTGAATGAGCAGTGTTTTAAGGAATTTGTAGTCCCTTAAGGCAGTGTTTTGCCAAGAAGAAGTGGAATAAACAGCTTTTCCAGTCCAATTAGTGAGGTCACCTTAGTAATCCCCTTTCCCATTTTTCATATATATAAATATATATAAAAATAAAGGACTGAGAGTGACTTGTAGAAAAGTGGTTCAGACCAAGGAATTGCTCAGAAACAGCTCAGCCAGGGGGGCAGAGGATGAAGGTGTAAAGTGGAGGAGGGGGAGAAGAGGGCATTTTACCTGTAGTTAGTTTTTATTGATTGTATCTCAATTAATGAATGGAAACTCTAGACAAATTATAAAATACACGGACAATGTACCCAGACCTGGTTAGGGACAATAAGCTTCTCACAAACAATATTGAATAAGAATAATTATTTCTTGACATTTTCTCCCCTTCTTCAAATGTCAACTTAATTTTTTCCAGACTTATACTTATTAATGTGGCAGATCCTATCCATCATGTCATGCTTATTTTGTCAGCAATTCAAGCCAGAGATATAACTCAAAGTAATCACATTAAAGGGTCAAAGAAAGGTAGATTCTATAGTATCTTTGCTCAAAGGTTCTTTTTGAAAAAACCACTTAATTTAATTTTATTTTGTTTTATTGCAGTATTTTTTGAGGGGCACAACTATTTACCTGATGAGCTTGAGATTTATTATCATAATCATTTCAGGAGTGATTTTCATATCTGGCATTAAATACACAAATCATCCATGAAAAGCAAATTTCAGTAAGACATTTTCTATTTATTATTAGTGTGGATCTCAATTATTTATGATATTTTTTCATATAATATTTATGTATGTTAATCACAGTTAATCATAAGGTTTTACTCCTGACTACAGCTAATGCTTTTGCAAACCTCTTTCTTATGCAGACTGTGCACTCTTTTCATGAGACTGCTGCATGATGAGACTTCAAGTCACACTACATGTCCTTTACCAAATATTCACTTGTTTGCTTTGTTGGATTAAATAGATTAAATAGGAAAGTCAGTAACTAGATTTTGTAATGCTGACTTTCTCACTTGGTTGCATTGGGAGCCATGGGAAGTCATCACAGCTGTGGATATTCTGCTCCTTCTATTTCTAAACCAGGTCTGTGCAGAAGATGACTGAGCACTGCAACCAAAATTTAACGTGGCAAGTAAAATGTGTAGAGCACAGCATTTTCTTGAAAGTGAAAAGTGTTGTGGAGCTGTTTACTCACCTCTGACGCTCCACCTTACAGGTACTTTTCTGGTTTCATAGCAGCCGAAGGGAAGTGCTTAAACCTGTGTACGGAGAAATAGAAAAACACAGTTAGCATTTAGAAGTTGGAGAAAGTCCAGGGGATGCCTGAGAGTTTCTTAGACCACTTATTTGACATATCCAGGCAAAAAGAATCCTTGAGTAACAAAAAAACCCAAACCAACCAACCAAACAAAAAAATTTATGTCTCTCTCCATACAGAAACTGAAGCATAATAAAAGAAAAATTACCCTCGTGCTAAAGCAATGTAATACCACATATATAATCATGGGCTGCTAACATGCCACCTTATGTAAATTATATATAGGACAGTGAATGTGCAAGAGATTTATATGGACTAAAAATAGCACTCAGACACCCTAGATTTGCCTGTGTAAAATCCAGAACTTTGCAATAAAAATTAAATGTGAGAATAAATAGTTCAGACCCATAAATCAAATTCTCCACTAAACAACCAATTCTTATTTGGTCCAGCTTGCTACAGCAATTTCTTTATCCCCAGCAAGACAATGTCTTGTAAGCTACAGTTGTCTTAGTCCTCAAACAGCTCCTCTATGGGATGGGGAACATGCTGGGAAAAGAGAGCAGGCGCTCTCAGCAGAAATGCAGGAATATTGATATAAGTACTGGTAGTGTAATCCAGATAGGCCAGGGATGCCACTTTTGGGATCTGGAAAATAGGATATTTATTTAAAAAAAACCCAAACCAGTTCCTTGTTTACTTTCTGTTCATGTATACCTACATTTGGGTTCCCTTGCAATGGTATTTATGTTTGGGCACGGGCATTGGTCATAGACATCTACACCATGCCATGCTCTTATCTTTGCTTTGATGTTCAGAGTCTTTGGAAGAAAACTGTGAAAGGAATGTGGAACTATGAGGTGTTTGTATATTTTGGAATATATAGCTTACTGAGAGAAGTGTTCTCAAAATGAATATGGATTTCTCTGTACAACTCTTTCTAACAGCTAATTGATGAACCTTTAGAATTCCAGAACCTTTCAAATGCATTTCCTGTTCAGATTTCTTGTTTTGATTTCTTCAGTGAATGATTCTTGGCTATCAATAAGTTCATTATCCTACAGTGATCTGTGAATAACAGTTTCGAGTTTGTTTTTTCTAGTCAGTTAAAGAGCTGACATGCAAAGATGCAAAGTAAATGATACTTTTCTTGCATCCTGGTTGGATACTCAATAAATAAGATTATGTATATAGTGATTTTATTCTTCTTCTGGCAGTTAATAGAATTCAAACTGTAATACTGAATGCTCGCCTCTAACAAATCTCCATGTGAACACGGCTCAAATTTTGAATGTTCATAGAAAAAAAGTGTTAATGAATAACAAGCATAAGAACTTGTGGCACCAAGTGGACATCCATTCCCTCTTCTCTCTTGCCCAGCATCATTAATTGCTACTTACTATTGACTGTATGTTTAGAAAACAGTACATTTTATCTTAAATGCATTTGTACCACCAAAGCTGGAACCAAGCCTGCTCACATACTTGGTTTACTCTGTGATTTTGTAATTTATCTGGTTTGTGGATTAGCTCTTCCTCTAAGTTGATGAAAGTCTAGGGCAGCCCATATTCCTTCCTTTTGTTACTGTGAGGGCGCTTTTGTACCAAGGAGCCTTCTTCCCAAGATGTCATAATTGCTGCAACCAGTTTCTTTTTACAACACAGCATTTCACCTCCGCGAATATATCACTTCAGTGAATTCACAGACCAGCTCTGTCTGACTCAAATCCACGAACCTACACTTATGATAAGACAATGAATGCACACTCATCAAGCAGAACCACAATGGAAGTGCTGTGGGCAAGTGCAGAGTACAATAAATTTTGTTAAATGAGGATGATGCATTTTTAGAGGCATATCACTTCTCAGAGGTGTTTGTTCACTCATCTGGCCCCACTATTCACCACAGGAGGCTTTTGGTCGTGGTGTGTTCAGGAAAATAAAGTACAGTAGCAAATGTAAATAAAGGAAGCATTAATGAATAAATATAGATATATTGGCATAGTATTTAATTAGTTGCTGTTGGGAAAGGGCATAGCAACATACAAAGCTGATTCGAGCTTCTTTATATGTTATCGTAAAAATTTAGTCAGTTAGCCATATAATGCCAAGCTAAAATACAGATGGTTAAAACTACAGCACAAAACATTAGTTTTATACATGGAGTAAAGAGACATATCTGCAAGTTTTAATGTCTTAATCCACATAAGCCAGAAGGCTTTATTTCCTTGTTAATAAAAAAATAGGAGAAAAATAGAACTCCCTCCTTAGACAGTGGATAAAAAGCGCTTTATGTACAAAAGTTTTCATATCATTATCACTAATATCGAACATCAATGATGCCTCCAAGCGGCTTTCTTGAATATCCTGTGTTTGATATGTAGGGTAAATTGAGACTGTCTGTAAGGAAAGGAATTTTTTATGATGAGGATGGCGAGGCATTTGTGCAGGCTGCCCAGAGAAATGGGGGGTTCCCCACCCCTGGAAATGTTCAAGTCAGGTTGGATGGGGCTTTGAGCAAACTGGTCTAGGGAACGATGTTCCAGCCCATGCCTGAGAAGCTGGGTGAAATCATCTTTAATAATCCCTTCAGACCAAACTATTTGATGATTCTATAGGATAACTACCTTAAACATACATCAAGGTTTTGCAAGGATTAGGTGGGGGGAAGGAATTGTCTCATACAGGATTTTCAGGATCAACTTGGGCTCTAGTTTGATCATTCACTATACTGTCAGATGTCCAGACTCAGGATGTGGGCAGAACAACTCTAAAATGGGATGCTGAGATCAAAGAAAGCTGAATGTCCACCATTTATCTTTCTGAGAACATAAAGACAGCTCCAAAAATGTGTCTTCCTCAGTAGATGTGCCAGACACTTAGCATCTCTAGGATCTGGTGAAAAACAAACCCCTTGACATTTCTCAACCTCTTGGCATAGCTTTTATCCATGGGTTCTATTCCAAAATGCTATTAAGGCTTCCATAACACGAGTTTTACAATCTTGGATGAATGATGGACATTTGCCATGCAATTTATAAAGCATAAGATTTGCTCTGTGACCTACCATGCCTGGAGAAGTTTGTAGCCAAGGTCACCAGATCTCTCAGGAAGACAGTGCTCTCTGCTTTTGCTCTTGCTGAAGATTTGTCCTGAGCAAGACTGTCAGCAAATTGCAGGCACTATGATATATTGTCTAACAGAGGAGGATTCATTTGGGAGCAAACTATAAACTGAACTCAAAACTTCATTGTGCTGCACAAATCAGATCTGTTACGCAAAGTTATCTCTCTTAACAGGAACAAGCCTGAACCAGCTGGTAAAGTGATTAGACATACAGGAAGCCTACTTTTTTTTATTTTCTAAATCTTATTGTTGCTAATGAAAGAGCAACACTTGTTCATATTTATAATGTAGAGAGAATGCTAAATCTACAAATTGAGACAGTATAGAGTAATATTATGTATAATTTTAAATTTTATTTCACAGACCTGATCTGCTGCTATTTTTATATTTTCTTAAATGTTTTTCTTTCTGTGTCAATCTGTATTTTTTCTTTTAGGTTTCTCCTAGCATTTCCTGCCATAGAGCTCTCTGCCTCACTTAACACTCTAGAGAAATATGAAAGGCTCCTTCAGGCAGCTTGGGAAAATTAATAATCTTCTTCAAGGGTCACAGGGTCATCTAATGCCAGTCACAAGTGCCTGTACCTACATAAAATACAGAATGCTGTTATTATTTAAAAAATGCTCCAGTAATATCAAAAGCATATTTTAATTGTTCACTTCAGTAAACTTCCCATAGCTCAACCTCATCCAAGAGGACTTTGATGAATATAGATCTGAATATATTAAATTATATAATTTGTTCTGTAAGAATAAAATGGTATCCCCTTGCAAAAGAGGCTCAAAGTACAAAGCAGCCTTGCATTTTCATTCCCTAAAAATCTATAAATATCTCAAAGCCAACCTGTTTAACTTAGCTTGTGGTTGAAAACCATATTCTACGAGGTTGACAAATGCCAACGTGTTCCCACCTGAATTCCCAAAGGTATCTTATCATTTGTTCATGCTTTTGATCAGTCACAATATTCCACTTATGGATGCAACTCCCTTTTTTTCTCTTTTAATTGGGTCCTAACAATCCTTCAGGGTGGGAATGACACCTGTAACTATAGGGACGGGAGTTAGGAATCTTTGTTCTGTCCAGTGTTCCTAAACCAAGTGTTCCTAAGCAGCTGAGAAGTCAGAGCCTGGACCTGAAAAAAATGTGATTACAAGTATGCTAAGTGTATATTGAACACAGATATTATAAATGTGAGCACACAGGAGAAGATATTACAGATGGATTTAAAAACCTTAATGACTGATAACAGCATATGGCATTAATAACACAGTGCCATTCTTTCCATACCATTTCCTTCCATTCTTATGAATAACCAAAGCCAGTTTACGTATAGAGAGTACAAATAACAGGCACTTTCACCATGAAGACCCCTGAACTCTCCATTATCTACTGCTTACTGCTATCAGGAAAAAGAGCTACATACCTTTAGGTCAAAATAATGAACATCTTTTCTAAAGGGAAAAAGCTCTGGATAATTGTTTCTATTTTGAAGCAAACATAGCATAAATTTATCTTTTATAATAATACAAAATTGTAAGTAATCTTGAATTTCCAGACTAGTGACCTTGAATACTTAAAATTATTATTCATGTTGGATCAAATAGCAGCCATTGTTATTGCAGCAAAGAACATACAACAGAAGAGACAACATGCACCTTTTTAGATCAGCAAATCATTTCCACATCACTGTGTAAAAAGCTTTCCCTGTTTACTTGATGCATATTGAGTCAGTTGTCAGGTCAATTGTTCTTAACTTGCATTAACCAAAAGCAAAGAATGCAATGAGCTATCAAGAACATATTTAGGAACTTAGCTAACAGTCAGGCTATAATGATTAGAGATTTGGGGGATGATTTCTCCATTTCAAATATAAAGGCAATATAAAACAAGAAAAATATGAAGCAACAAAATCTGGGCTAGAAGATCAGGGGAAAGGGGGGTTTTGGTTTTAAAAGCAGCTATGCTCTGTACCAAGTGTTTCTGGAATTGCAGAGCACAGCAGAACTAAGTATCTATTCACCTACCTGGACATTCTGCAATTTCTTAAGACCCTTTGTTGTAATATCCAACACAGATTTTAGGAACACTTTTTTTGGGAAGGGAGGTTATGACATTAACAGCAATGAAAGAAAGTACCAACCATTACAGCTCTTGCTGTGTTCTGCACATGTCATTCCTTAGGAGGATGTTTAATGATCAGCAAACATGAAGTGCTCGTGAAAACTGCAATTCCTCATTCTTTCAAGTATTGACTGAGCTAACCTCAATTCAGCCTCAGCAGAGAAAATTCCAACTTTCTTATGGCCCACTCCGACTTTCATCACATGCTACTAGTGATTTTGGTAAAAACAAAACTGATTTACAATCTTTCATTACTGAAGTTTGCAGCCTTGACCCTATATTTATTCAAATTCATAATATTAGTCACTTATTTTCCTTCTTTTCATGAAGAATAAGCTAATTAATTGATTAATGAAACTTGTGCTCCAGTTTCTCCATTTATGCTCCACTTTTTGAGGCGTGAGTTGACACACCTGTTGCTAATTGCAGTGTGATTAGTTAACTTGGAAACCGCATTTGAGTTCCTGAAGAAGAAAGGTTATGAGAGGCCAGTTACTCTTGGCCTTCCAAAATGAAATCTCACCTGCTACCCTGGCTGTGGTCAGTCTTAACACAAGCAAACAAGCAAAGCGTACTGCATCTTTATGTTGTCTTGTGATCTAGGTGTAAGGTGTTTAATGAGGTTTTTACAATTCCATTTTATCTCTGGTAATTTGCATATTTGGCATACTTGAGTGGGGAAAGCAATGTTCTTGAGCTATTCACATGCTTTTATAAAGTCAAAAATAAACTCAGTTTGTTCGGTGATCATGCTCAGCTGTTTCTTATTTTAACTTTCCTGCCATGAATTTTCATAACATGGGATCTGCAGGAAGTTCGTACTAGCATTGGATGTGTTTGTCTGGGAACAACATAGAGGATACTGCTTGCTGTAACCAGTGCTTCGGTATTGATTTCAGCCAGGTACTATTTGATTAAAGTTATTTATGCTTAAATGATTTGCCTTCAAAATTGTGCTAAAGAAAAAAGCTTAGTGTATGCATTTTAGATGGCAAACAGACAAAATAACACTACTGTACTAATGACATTTAAAAAAAAAAATTCACTTAAATCATTTACCAGTAGGAGAAAGCAATTATGAGTGATACAAAAGCCTAGAAATAATAACTTTTTAAATACTAAACACGTCTTATTATATTAACAGTAATAATGAAATTAGGCTTCTAATCGATGTTTTTGAAGAAGTCTTTGTACAAAAAAAACCCTTTATAATATACATATAATGCTGTATGTGCATGTCAGTGCCCTCTGCTGGATGGAGACAGATCCAAAATGGTGTTTATGATCAGGTCTTCACCCAACAGCTGTTAGCAAGAGGTTATAAACTGTTGTTATTCAGTACAAAAGGTGAAGGAAATCATACTCATGGGGCATATGATGGAAAAAAATTGTTTGTGTTCCTAGATTGTGGCCCTAAGGACCATTGCAAAGGGTTGAGATAAGCAGCTGTAATCTTATCTGCAATTATTAATTCATCTCTTTCTTTGTCCATGGGCAAGGGTGACCACTATCCAAAAGGTTTCATTGTGCAATATTTCAGTCTGGAATTGCAATTTCCTTTTTTCCCCAGATATAGCCTTCTATTTTAAAACTATATATTACAGGAGGCCCCCAAGTGGCCTTCAGAAGTGTTTATTAGCTGTTTAATAGAACATGCTTTACTGCTGCTGAACTAATATTTACATAAATAACATAAACACAGTTCCTAGGTCACCTGCTCTAGAACAAACAGCATTCTCTGTTTTCAGGGTGTCTTGGAGTGATTTTTGTTTTGGAGTTTATCCTATGTCGTCTGCCCATGCCCAGAAAAATGAATTTTATGCCTTTCTATGTCTTTAAACTGAGCCTGAGAGGGGAGAGGAGAAGTTCTGTGGTTTTGTACTTCAAGGTTACAGTTTTTTTGTTGTTTGGAAAGTGATAACGAGGAGGACAGAGAGAGAGAGGAGGAGGCACTTTTTGTTTTTTTTTTTTTTTTGGGTTTGCCGCTGCCAGCTCTCAGCTCTGTTCCCTTCGAGAGACGAGAGATGGAGGTTTTTCTTCTTTTTTTTTTCTCCCTCTGAGACTTTGGTTTCTTCTTTTTCCCCTTCTGGACTTGGAGCATCAGAACATCGGGGCTTCACTGGGAGGTGTTTCACCGGCCTGCAGGGGGATTTCCCCGGACGGACGCCTTTCCAACTCCGGGAGGAGAGAGGCCACACTCAGGAGGACTTTGTTTCAGGTTTTTTTCCTTCTTTCACAGATAGAAATTTATATGTCTAGCATTACTGTCCTTTTCCTGTGTGTTTTGGTGTTTTGTTAAATAAATAGTTTTTTTCTTTTTGTTTTTTTCCCCTTCACTTTCCTCCGGGGACATTTTCTTTCCTGAACCTGGTGGGGGGGGAGGGGCCTGCTTTCCATCAGGGGATATTTCCTCCTCTGAATTTGTCTCAAACCAGCACACAGGGGTCTTAGCCTAACCAGTTCTAAATTCATTAAAAACTATAGCCCAGTCTCAAATTTATTCCAGATGAGCTGATGCCTTCAGGGTTATTCATAGAGGCCACCTACAGAAAAGGTTTCACTCTCCTATTTTCAAAATGCTGGATTGGGGAAACCAAAGGGGTTATCAAGGAAGAAAGGCATTAAGTAACCACATGCTTGAGGTAAGATGCTGATTTGGTATTGCTATAACTCTTCCTTCTGAATACTAAGTTATTCTTTCTTATTTTTAAAAGAAATGTTCTTCATTGTGGGTGCCCTGTCCACCCTCATAGTAGTACTCAGTTGTTCTACTTTGCATGGATACAAATAACCATTTATCAGCTGCTTATCAGTAATCAGCCATAGCACAAGACAGCATCTTTCTCAGAGCTCAAAAATTAGTCAAAACCTGGGAACTGCAGCGTTGTCAGGCTTTTGGTGCATCCATAGGGGCAGCAGTTCGCAGTTTCAAATGCATGCTGTGCTCCACTCAGCATTTCTCTGTTTCACTCAATGAAGCACAATTATGGTCAAAAAAGGGTTAGGAAAAAATATTTCACATTAGGAGCAAGAGGATCATGCCAACAGGTAGAGGTGTACTGTGTCAGTGCTTTTCTTGTTGCTTTGTTGGGTTTTTAAAATATTTATTATTCTCATCTTCTTTTTAGCCGTAATAGCTAGAAACATTATAGTTAATTTTGAGGGATAGTGACAGGCAACTCAGTTGTCAAAAAAAAAACAAAATCAATAAAACATCTTCCTTTTTGTGTGGACAAAATTGCATTTTTGTTTCTGTTGAAGGTCACCTGGGATAAGTAAATCTTGTCACACTGGAAATATTTGTCAGCTAGACATGCCTCAACTAGGTATGATCAGCCATGAAAGTATTTGCAATTGAGCCTAATTAGTCTTTGAAGTTTAATCTTATTAAGCATCAGATTTTGCCAATCTTCTGCAACCAAGACTCCCTCTGAAATCAGTAGGAAAATCAAAACAGAAAATGTTCTGTAGTCAGACCTAAGACCACTGCAGCAGCTCAGCATCATGATTTTGCGTAGCACAGTGACACACATGCTATAAATGAACACACAGAGCTTTCTATTACAGCTGTTCAAAAATAAAACAGATTGGAAGTGAGAGCAAATGATAGGAAGTCAATGAGAAATCTGTGGTTTTCTTTCCCTGATTTCCAGCATGTCCTCAAAAGTCGGGATATCTAAGCTCTAGAACAAAATTTTGGGCGATATCCTTAGTCTGGGAGCAAGAATGTGTTGGTACTGGAATGAAATTATGGCAAATGTAGCCAATTTCCTTTATATGGCATTACATGTTCAGATTGGTCATTACTTGCAGACTTAATATTTAAATATTCAGTAGAGTAATAATCTGAAAAGAGCCTGAGTACAAAAGTAACAACAAAATTAAGCTCTTGTGATCTATACACAGGACTGCAGTGAACAGGGAGTAATCACCTCTAAAGTAAATATCTGTTGATAATACAAAATAAATTGCAATTCTCATGAAATTACAACCTATTTTCTACACCTTATGAAAAGTTAATAAAAATTAAAGGTTTAAGCTCATTTATAAATAATCTATAAGCATTGTTTTCATTGACCAATAAGTTAATAAAATCTGATTTATTAAATATTTAAAATATGAAACACATCAACATCTTAATTTCAATTAATTAACGCAAAAGTTATTAGAAATATAGTGTTGTTAGAAACTTAAAAACTATTTTCTGTGACTTTACCACATTAAAAGCAATGTTGCAATTTATTACTTTGGATGTCACTTCCATACCAATAAAAATCGTCCAAAAGAAGCAATAGGGGTTACACACATTCTGGGAATGAACAGAGTAATCTTTTATACTGTGAACATATTATTTTTATTAGCTAGCTATTACATGCAATTGGAGAGTTTTCGCGAGTATGCAGAAGAAACATAATATCCATGAATAGGTCTCAAACAGTAGTTTCAACATTGGGGTTGAGAGTTTTAGTCCTAAATCAGCTGTAAACATTTTGGAAATTTCTAGTTTATCAATAAATATATTTTTAAGCTCAAGAACTTTCACAAACTTGAGCCCTTCAGGATTATTCCTTTTTATATACCTTCAAGATTATACAAGTACAAAATTTCTTAAATAGCCAACTCAGTCCATCACAAGTTTTTTGTACCCAGAATTTGAGCCTTTCAAGGAAAAAATAGAACCTGAACACCAGCATGAACTGTCTTCCTAATGTGATTAGGCTCAGAAACGAACTGAATCAGAAGTGAACAATTCATAAACACAACCCAGTTTGACATTGGTTCCCAGTGAAAATGATCCCTGAGCAAATGGCCCAAATAAAGCCAATGGATCTCCTAAATCCCCCCCAATTCCCCAGCATAGGTGATGTAATGATTACAGAGCACACGTGGGGTCAGCACACTGCATTTCTGAGTCCAGATCCCGTACATTTTCTGTTGGGCTGCTGCTTGCCCTCTCAATTTCAAGGGTGCATCAACTTTTTCAGATGAGGTCTCTGACAACAGCGACAAAATGCAGTGAGCACCTGAGAGGTGATGAGCAGATCTCATGATGTCCTCACCTCATCCCACCATGCTCACAACTGTCCCTGTCACACAGGGGCGCTGGCTCTGGCTCTGTCCTGACGAGAGAGCCCACTGAAATCCTTGTGAGTCCGATGAAATCCTCGTGAGTCCAATGAAATCCTGGTGATCCCTGCAAAAGCCCACAGCCCACGGCTCCTCTGTTCACAGCTTCTGGAGCTGCCTGCCTGATACAGTTCACGAGCACTACATTGATTTAAAAGTAATTTAAAAAAAAAATAGGAAACCCACACGAATTTTGTTCATATAACAGTATTACTATAATTTTCTGTAGCCATAAATAAAACATTTTAATTATATAATTTTATACACCATGACTACAGAAATAACTGGAAGTCAAGGAATACACTTTATATCATCTGAAAGTGAATTCATTAGTATGAGCTATACGCTTGATAAAATTTAAAGTGGGTGGAATCTGCACCTGCTATGCAAAAGTCTGCATTGTGTTAATGAGTCAACACGCATACATTATATATTAATAGTTTATTTTTTAACCACAAAGGACATGTTTGTAGCATACGTTTTTAGGAAAACTTCCTAGACATTTTGCAGAGGATGAGTATTAGTGATAGCAACTCATAATTGAAAGCTAATATTGCTAGGCATTGTGTAATCATGCAGGACAGCCAAGTGTATTAATTAATGGCATTTGGTCCAGTGAGACTCTGTGAACAGGTCCAAGCTAGAAAAAGAGATCATTGTTATATTCTCAAATATGGGGAGTTTTTTTCTCAGGAAGCAAAATATTTCTTTTTCTTTTTTTAAATATAAATTACATATATGCAACAACGTTTCAGTGAGGTCCTTCTGATTAAGGAAATGCTGCACTGCACATGTGCTGCAGACCCGCTAACAAAGAGCAAGGTGGCAGCTTCCAGGGGAAGAGAGTCTCATGTTAATGCTGTGTGGCAGAGATGACTGCAACAACTGCTCACACTCATCCATCAGGGTCGTCCCCACAGCTGGAAAGATTTCTATTCTACAGCCCTCTTAAAGGAAGGGTGAGTGAGGGAACATAAAGCAAAGGCTGCCACTCTTTGCAGTAACCAAACATTGCAGTTGTTTGGAATTGCAATGAGTCATTCCATGGAAACCATTTCAGTATGATAATTCCTAGACCACTGCTGTCACAAATGTTTCTCTTTCTGGTAAACTATTCCAACAGCAAAAGCTAGGGGAAGACCTGCAGGCAAAAGCTGGAGTCTGCTATGGACCACTACAAAATGTTTATGTACAAAACAGTCCTACAAAGTGTGTGGAAAAGAGGTTTCTTTTTTCTCTTTTTCAGATGACTCAAGATGAGAGTCTTTTGATTGTTACTTTAAAATCTTTAAAATATTTCAGCATTCAGCTGAACCCAATATTGGGATTATATTCGTATTTTATACATTTGACTCTCACATTCTCGAGGCAATGTCAAAGAGCCCATTCTTTTTCCGATCACAAGTCTGAGGCTTTTACAGATACTTTCTCTAACAAACACTTTATTCATTGTACACACCTCGATTTGACAAAAAAACTGCAAAACAAATCATTAAGAAATACATAAAACTGGCAAAATTTGTCAATAAATGTAAGTATTTGTTTTGGAGCAAAAATAGATCTAACTTTTTTTTGTAATATGCATTCAGCAAATTGTAGTGATCTTAAAAGTCTTGAGCATTGGCAAAAATTAAGAAAGGCTGTCAGGCACACAGACTTCAACCTTGACATTGTATCAGGATCCAGACTTGCAGTCCAAATACAAGCACATGAGGAGTCTCAACAGTGTACAAAATCTAGCAGTTCTTAATATTAATGAGGACTTTTTGCTATAAGATTAGATGTTCCTCCTTTTTATTATAGAATTTACAACATAAGCAAAAAAAGTCACCTAATACCGTATTGAAAAATAAAGGGACAAAAAACCCATTATATTTTGAAAATGCTGACACTCCTGAATTTATTTTATTTACAACAAATTCCCATGTCTTGTTCAAGATGTTCATCCTGACTTCTTTCGCCTTACAAATACAGACAGACACTTGCTGAAAGATTGTTGCATCACATTATTTTTACTGAAGATGGGATGAATACCACCCTCTTCTTTCACAGTCCTTTTCCACTTACAGAATCCTTTTTTCCCCTCAGTTGATTTCCTTGTTTCTGTGAAGAGAAATGCACTTGTTTTGTAACATTTTCCCCAAGTTGCCACAAGAGGAAGTTTGACACTCTAGTCTAATTATATGCTTTGATTGACCTCCGTATTTTACTTGGCAAAAGAAAATAATGAAATTTTGCCGTTCTAGACTGACCGATCTTTTGGTTTTCTAAGAGAAGCATGTGCAAAGGGTAATAAGGCTAATTCAGACCTCATCAAGACTTCCTCTGGCTGCATGGGAATTCTACATCTAGATATGTGAGAGACTCCAGTAAGGATAAATATGATGTCCTGATCTACTCACACTTTGCTCTTGTAGTAGACAATAACACTGTAAACAATTTACAGCCAGCTTTGCTGACACTGACTTTCCTAGGAACACTCTACAAGCAGAGCTTTCTACCACCTTTCGTCGCCTCAGACTCTTTTCTGATAGTTGAGCCCCAATTTAGACAAGAGCTCAATTAGTCTTGTCATCAAGAGAACTCACAGAAAATATGGTGCTCTCCATAAGTTTTAGTACATAAAAACTTTCTCCCAACTCAGAATGAGCTGGTGGCTTCCCACAAAACAATGGAATAAAATCAACATTGCAGTATTTTCACTGGCTGTCCTTAATGTTTCCTGAAGCCCTGTGGCTCTGGAATGGATGGTGATGCCACAGTGGTGTGTCTTCCACGGGGATAGAGGTAATTTCTTCAGAAAACTGAACTTCCTCAGGTTCATAGGGCTTTGGAGCTGCTAGCACAGCTAGGAAGACATACAATTGATCCACGCAGATTGTTACTAAATTACTCGGAAGCACTTGCCATAACTGATAAGAATGCATATTTTCCTTGCAGTTTTTAAGTAAAAATTTATTATTAATGTAAAACTGCCTGGTGTTCAGCTTTTGCTTCAGTATGCGCAGTGCTCAGCTTGCTAAAACGAATGAGCCCATGAAAAACCTTAGCATTTGGCAATTTTGGGGATGTAATGAAGCATAATTAAAATGATTAAGAAACAAATTGAAGGAAAATAGTTAAATGGTCTAGGAGTGAACTCCAGCAGTGCCACAGGATACCTGCAGAAGTTCTCAGTTATCATATTATTCCAGCCATTTCTGCAGCTCTCCAAAGCTGGGGAATACAAACACATAAGAACACATAAGGCAGGAATGAATGAAGCAAAGGTTCAAACTCAGCAACATACATCATACAACGATGAAAGGATCTATAAGGTGTGTATGGATCTACTTGGTTCAGAAAGGCTCAGATAAGACTGCAGATATTTTATATCTCAGCAAAACACAGAAGTAGTACTAAAAACCCCTATTCACAAGTGGTCAAGTCATTCCCTACATTTAAAATTTTTCCAGGTAAACCCTGTCATGACTCTCTAAATAATGTTTGGTGAAGGAAGATATTGTCATTCAAGCAGAACTATAAACATCTGTGCTCATTTATAATAAACTACTTTCATTTAATTTTATTTATATCTGTATTAGGAAAATTCCACATAATTGGAAAATGTAGAGAAATGATAGCCTGACACCAGGGTCAAACCTTTCTGCAGTATCATCTGCTGAGAATGCAAAGGTCATTCTCTTCTGGTATTGAGGCAGGTTCCTTATTGATTGTTTTTACGCCAGAAAGAAAAAATCAGATTAAAATAAAAGGAGTATCTTAGTCTCAAGCAGAAATGAAAAACAGCTCTTGGGGGGAACAAAAGAAAGGCAATCAAAATTACTGTATTGTGCCAAATGCAGGCAGTTTCATCTTGTTTTGAAAGATCCATTCACGCAATCATAAAAGAAGACTTTACAAGAGAGGTACTATAATAATCAGTGTTTTGTCTAAAAATAGGTCATTAATGTGAGTATTAGATGGGATTAACTTTGCCAAATAATTGTTTCGTTCTGCTTTAGATTATTTTGTGCAAATGTATGTTAAAAAAAATCGAACAACAAAAAGCTGTTCTGAATGCACAGAAAATCATCAGAAGGAAGTCAAAACTCTCTCCCTGTATTTAGATAACACATGGTCTGTGTACCTGAGGTGCTCCTCTGCTTGTTAATTGATACAGCGCTTTGAAAGGAAATCTTATCAACAATAAGGGCATCATAATTCACAGGATATCAATACTCCTGGTGAAAAAAACATCTTTCAAGAGTATTATTCTCCTGGAAATAAGACTACTGCAGCACTACAAACTGTGCCATATGAGTGGATTTTCCCTAACCACAGACCCCATTTTCAGCCTAATGGTGTGAAAAGAGCTTTTCTCTGTCCTTTACAGTCATAGGATATAGCCTGTATTCACACCTGTCCTCGAGGTCTAAACAATAAAATTATCTTTTATTTGGCAATGCTTAAAATGCCCTGTTTCTTTCAGCTGAGATAAGCTGAACCCTGGTTTAGACATATTTTTAAAGCAAATATGACTTTGATAATTAGTGCCACTTAACAGTACAGGAGAATTTTACCTACGTCCCATTTCACAGTGAACGAGAGATACGCCGTGTGTGAGGGTTCACCCCTATTCAGAGGATGCCCACAAGGCCTGTGAAGTGCTACCTCTAATTCTGAAAACAGGGTATAAGTGAGAATTAAGTGCTGCATTAATTTAGGGCTGTCTGTCTATCCAAAGATAAGTAGCAAACACTCTTGCACTAAAATTTATATTTTCAGGCATGTACCAAAATCCAGAGCAGAGTGGATATGGCAATATTTCTTCTTTATTTGCTTGGACTCTAATGAGTAGTACCCAAGCTGTGTGTAAAATGTTGTCAATTTAACTTCACTTAAATCCTATTTTTGTCTCAGGCTAAAATTTTTCAGGTATAATTACACCTTGAAAATTAGTTCATTAACAACACCACATCCTGAGGATTCCAAATCATAACTACAAAGGTTGTCCTGAATTTTAAATTGTCTGAAACTGCAAATTGGCAGCTAGTGGGTTTTTCAAGTTCTTAATTACTTCACCCAACTCTATGTGAATTTGGTAGCCAGGGCTTTTCACTGTCACCCATTTTTTAGTGTCACAGGTTAAATTTCTGTTTAATAATAGTCAACATTGCTCCTTTTCCCCACAAAAAGTCTTCACAAAGGTCTTACTTAGACAAGTTTACATTAATTTCATCATTTAAAAATTTAATATATATAAGCATGTCAGCACCTTGCATTCATACATTGCAGAAGAATACTTAATTGGAAAAACTGTCTGTTTCTTCACTCCCCCAGGTCTCCTAAATATATACATTTTTTGATATTTTAATTGCATGCACACACATTTTATGTGCATGCCCATGCTTTATCTGGGTTCTAGCAAAATAACAGCATACCAAAAGAAAAATTGAACTGTCCTATTCATTCCCAGCTTTAAAGTTTTGGTTTTGTTTTGGCTTTTTAAAATATTTTTAAAGTGATCATTTAATTACTTGAAAATATTTACTAATTTGGCAGTAATCAAGGGTACACATGACTATGTCTCCAATGAGTTTCAAAAGAATTACACTTATTTATTGATGAGTTGAATTTTGGCCTTGCAGATTGTCTTTTACTGACTTGTTAACCGTGGATTATTCATACTGCCCCACTCGTGCCATGGTTTCTTGTGTTCACAGTGAGGTAACACAAAAACTATTTCGTAACCAAAGTATTAATGCTGCAGCACTTGGATGTCAACTGCAAAGCCTCTTCCTGCTAGGGGATAGCAGGAGGGAGATTTCAATTTCTTCCACTAAGATTTGTGACCAAAGCTTACCACTGGGAACTGGGGAGGCGGGGGGATAAAAATAGGATGGAAGTGGCACTCTTCCTGGACAGCCAAAATCAATAGTTAGAAATTTTCTCCTTTTAACCTGTTAACAAATTACAAGAGTGTTCAAGTCTTAGAAGAGGAGGGAGTGAGAAACTGGCTTACCTATATTTATAAAGTATATATCTATTCTCTCTGAGAAAGCCATTCAGTAGCTCTTTTGAAGGGTGCTGACAATGTGCAGGTAAGTGCAAAAATGGAAGGGAGGCTTCTACCATGTCATATCTCCATAGAAAAGTCACTGCTCAAATAACCCTGTTCCTTAGCTTTTAATAATTAAATAATAATCAATAACATCTGATTAAATGCAATAATATATTGACCTTCATGCACCCAGAAATTTCAGAGCTTGCTTTACTTACAATTTTATTTTATTCTGAATTCTCTGAAACAAAAGAGCTATGAGTTTACAAACTCTCGATTTCTTTCCTTTGAAGAAATTGCCAAAGGGAGAGCAGAGGTCACACAAGTCCCACCAGTCTTGCCAGGGTCCCATCATAAACTGGCTGTAATCCAACCACCAGAACGAAACCTGCCACTTGCCTATGAAAAATATTTTTTTTCTGACTGTGATTTACAATAATATGCACATAATCTTAGAAGGCTGAATTGTTGCTTATTGTACTTCAGCCTGATGTTTGTTGGTATTATAAACACCTGATAAACCATCTTCTGTGATACTTGTGGACATCACTGCTGTAATTAAGCACTTATATCTGCCAAAGCTGGGTAACAAGCTGGAATGGTAGCTTAATAAATTAGTGTTCTAGTGTGTTTATCCTGCTGCAGTCAGACTGGTGACTGAAGGTTTTTATCCCTGACAGCACCAGCTGGGTTGGGAATCATAACAATTTTTGCAACTTGGAATTTCTAAGCTTCAACGTGTCTGATAAAATGATCACTCTTTTGGGAGGAGCAGAGAGGCTGCCTTCCCTCAGTGAGCTGACACAAACTCCTGTGCTACTGTAGGCTGTGCTGCCTTGGCATTTCGTATGGAAGATATATGGGATTAAAGATGTTAGGATAAGCACAGCCAACATGGAGGCAGGGAGAAATTGTATCTCCCTCTTTACGGGTTGTTCTTACCTTATGAATCAAGGTGTTGTAATGCAATGAATCTTTTCTGGTGAGCTGTCTGGACATTTAACACTATCAGCCCTGCTCTCCACAATATATATTGCTATTACACCTGGGAAAAACTGTGAAAAGCTGACATTCCTTGTTCAATTACCTCTGACTCTGTGTGGTTTTATTCACTGTAGAGAATTCAATGAAAAATGAACCTCTCTTCTATGGAAATGTCAGTTACCACTATGTACTATGTATTTTCTACAAGCTGATCTATGTAGTCCTTTGAAGATGTTAGTTTTTTTGTTTGTTTTTAAAAAGAGTCTAATTCTAAGGGAAAAAATGAAAGTCTCTGTTGTGAGCACAGTGATGGTAAGAAAGGCTGGCTGTGAAGCTGGCATCTGCTTCAGAACAAGGAGCAACAAAATGAAGGCTTGTGTTTTTCTTGCTCCAAGATTAAAGGACAGCGACTAGAGCCTTTTATATCATCAGAAGCAAAGCCTGGCCAGGGAGCAGAGGAAGTCGTTGCTACAGAGACTTTGTTTTTTGTCAGATGAGAAACACCCCAGAAGATGCTCTGAAGCTGCTCTGTCTCACCTAACCCCAATGTTTTTCTTGCATGCCTTCCATCTGCCCCTTGGCATGGTGACTGAGGAGCCATAATAGAGCAATAAACCCAGATGGCTGGCTTCATCAAGAGGTGGTGCCTATACTATATTAGATATGGCTATAAAACTGTGTTCTGAAGCCCAGGTAAATCTACTGAACTTAATAAGGCCATGAAAAAATAATAAAACCGATATAACTTCAGAGTTAAGCCTTGAACACAGAGTAAGATATTAAATTTGAATATTTCCAAATGACTTCTTAGACAGACTCCTTTTGCACTCTACAGTATCTTTTTTTTACAAACAGAGAGAAAGAGTAAGTATATATCAGTCCAACCTTATAAGTTAGGTGTGGAAATTATAATGTGTTTCTTTACAGAAATAATCTTTTCTTTCAAATGAACAAATGTAAGAACTGTATTTAAAATTTAAAAGTCATGTGCATTTTGGAGTTGTAATAGGAAAAGTTCAAATAAAGTAGGGCCACAACAAACTAATTTTCTTGACTGACTAGACATTCAGGCTGCTGAGGCAAGAGACAATCATTCCTACTATTGCTGTAACCATCTGTTACCCTGTGTCTTGGAGCAACAATGATTCCTGACTAATGCACTTCGTGCAAAAATACAGATTTTACAAGAAGTGACCTGTAATTATTTATGAGTAGTCTAACGAAGAAATTAGTCAGTCTACTAATGTGGCAAAAGTATCACTAACAACACTGGTCAGACCAAAAATGAAGGCTGTGTGCACTTTTTCCTAACCCTTAAGACTCAGGATAGCATGGAATGCCCATGCTCCAGTGAGCTAAACATTGTACAACAATCTTGGAGGGTACTTTCCAGACTTTTGGTCATAGGGAGGATTACATAAAGAGTGAACTTTCTTTTTTTATGCACAACACTGCTTTGAAGCATTTAATTTCCTAGTGGAAACTGATACACAGACCCCTGCAGAGAGACCAGTACTGGTGCAGAGAAGAGCAGTGAAAAGCAACCCTTTCCTTCCTGCAGCACAAGCAGCAGTCATTGCCCGTATCATCCTGTGTTAGGCACAGCCTCGGAATTATTCCTGTGCATACTTCCAGTGAAACAGTGTACCAATGGACACATGGAGAAGTGAGGAAAGAGAGCAAGATATATCTGTATTGCTGTGAGGCTTCATCTTTTCAGTTACTGAGAGTCCTTGTAGCAACAAGGATATTCACGGAGATGGACAACAAATGCAGGGTCAGCAATGAGGTGGGAGAGGAAAATAGGATAAAATGAAAGGGAACCAGATGTAGTGATCATGCAGTAATTTCAATGGCCTATAAAAACTTTCTCAATCAAGCCAATATCTGCAGCTACTGTGATAAACTGTCACAGTGTTTGTGGCATTACCCAATTAAATGTTCACAAGTCATCAATGCAGCTGATCAATGGTGGCACATTTTGCCTGTTCCTGAGACTATTCATGGGTCAGGGTTTCTTATATTAATTCTCTTGCATTCTACTTGGGCCTTCCTAGCCATGGTAGTCAAGAACCACCCCACTTGTCCAACAATAATTGTCAGAGTGCACCAGCAAGAATTATATCTGCACCAATGTGCAGACCGGCCTGGAATATTACATAAATGTTTTGAAGCTGAAATAGTTGTGCATCCTTTCTGTTACCTGTTAGGAGTCTCCTTAGAGATTCTGTTTGAAGGGAAAAGTCAGGGTTACCCTACAGGAGATGTTCTACTGAGCAGTAGGTGCAAAACGAGCTATCAGACGCTCTCGTTTCTTGTGGGGTGATAGCAAGTAGGAAAAGAAACATGTCAGAATAAATTGGAAGGATGGAAACTGATTCCTTTCATAGGAGATCTTCAGCATGGTGCAGACAGTCAGAGCTGGTGGTGCTTGGAGAGAGAGTCTGGATCCCAGCTGAAAGCATGGTACTATGAGAACAAAAGATAACAGAGTTTTTTCAGAAACAGAATCGAAGTATACTCAACATGCCAAAATAATAATCTCATATTTTTATCCTTGTTTTTCTATGAGCAATGTGCCGTTAGGCAACAACTGGGCCTGTTCTAATTGCTAGGTTTAAGGAATAGCTCATTTTCTTCAAAACTTTGGCCAGACTGCCAAAACTTCCAATTAATTCCAAATATAGCATTCTCTGGTGTATCATGAAAACTTGATAGTAGTTGGAGTGTGTTAAGTTGCTGTATCCAAGTCAAAGAGCCCACAGACAGCAATATCTTTCCAATGCAATCAAGCTGGGTGAGAATTGAGTCGGCAAACTGGAGTCCAGGTGGTCCATATCCTCCCATCTCTGACCCACTGAGCTGTCATTTTTCCCTACCAACTGTTCCTGGAAGTCAGGACTTTGCTGAAGTTTTGCTGTTTCTGTCTAAAGGTGCTGCAAAAAGGTATGAAGCAAAAAAAAGCAGCAAAAAGCAGCAGAGTCAGTAAGAGTTAAGCAGGACTCTATAGAAATAAGACAGGCACACAGAATTGGACCGATGACATTCTCCTGCCTGTTCTCAAAGGATACTCTAGAGGGCAAGTCTCTGTTGCATCCAACTGAACATTGCTATAAGATTCTCCACATAAGATGAGCTAAAAAATGCTCATAAATTATTGGCTAGGATGAAAAATGGGCTCCCCCCAAACACCCCAGACTCTGGGGACACACCATCCAGAGAATTTTGACTGGGATCACAAATAATACATTATCATCCAGACATTTCAAGGCTTGTATTTCTTTACAGCATTTAATGCATCTTTCAGCATTTGTCACAATCTTTTGCAACTATGGCCTTTTTTTTTTACTCCTCCTACAATTCATAGGACTAAATAATTTTTTTATCAGAGTATAAAAGTGACAATGTTTTTTTACTGTCAGATAATCTTTTACTAATCTTGTCAGATATAGAAAAAATATATACAAAATAATGCTTTCCCAATTCACTCATATTTTCCCCACTGTATTATCTCGATTCATCTGCTTTTATGAAAATTGTAAAAAGAAATCAACATATCCTGCAAGCTTGTGTTGTGCTCTCTTGCTTTAGTGAGTTTCAGCAAGCAGACATTAAAGTCTTTCTGTCAAGAGATGGCCCTTTTGTTTAATTTCAAGTTGTTCACAAGGCCAGTAGGGTTGCAGAGGTGTTTTAAAACCTTTCCCTGTAAAAACTGAAGAACAGCTCTTCCACAACTCATGGATGAGCAAAAATATTATCCAACAATCATATAATACTCAGAGGATTAATTCACTTTTAGACGTCATGGGCCCTGAAGGACTCATTTGCTAACTAGCTCATGGAAATAATTAATGCTAGAGGTCATGTGATCTTTACGTTAAAATGTCACGAAAATAATTTCCTGGCAATCTCATTGGCACAAAGCAAAATAGTACACAATGTAAACACCCACATTTTCCTGTCCAGGCTTTCGTTATTTTTTCACTTATTTGTTTAAATTGGGGAGTTTTCCTACATATAAAAATGGGAATTGATATTTAGTTTTACAAGGAATTTTATTACCATACTTGCAGACTATTTAACAGAAAAACAAGTAGACAATTCAAATGGCTGCTAATCTGCTAAGTCTTGCTTACCCACTCAAAGATGGGGAAGAAAACATGAGGGGCTCCCTATTATATACAGAAGAACTGTGCCAATTTATTTCAGCCTCACAAGACTTTTGAAACTAATTCCATAGCTCATGCGCTCCTTTAAGGAGAAGCCATAGGGAGCTGCAACCACTCCAGGCATTCAGGTGCTTCACTGTGTGCAATGCACATGTTATAAATGGCCATTTTTAGAGCCGTAAAGTCAAGGACTCTAAAGTTATGAAACACCAGAGTGAAGTCCGGAGAGCCACTTTTATCTGAACACTTTGTTTGGGTGTATTATGAGATACTCTTTAATTACATGAGCACACACTGCTTTTCCAACAGAATGCCTGCCTTAGGGCACAATATGGATGTGGCTCACTTACTGAGCAAGTAGTCAATATTTTGTGCTCGCCTTGTTTGAAGTGCTTTATTTGCTACATCGAATCCAGCCCTGAAAACTGACATTACTTTTGCCACAGTTATTTCCATGGTGCTTTTCAGTAAAACATTCCAGAATCACAAAACTCAGATTCACAGAATATTCTGATTGCTTCATAAATATTAATTACGTCATTTTCACAATGTGTCAGAAAAACAAGCAGATATGTGTTTACAGACACATATTGGAACTCAGGAGAAACCTCATAATATGCTAGTTGTATCATTACAGTTCTGTTAAATTAGGGGAAGCAAGATTTGCAGGAGGAGATACTACTGTCCTAGGACCAGACACCTACTGATTTCCTGTTCCTGCTTGATCCTCTAGAGTGAGCATTACAATATCTTCTCCTCCCATGTTTTTACCTAGCTGTGTCCAATCCCCTCCTACTGTCCTAAGTTTCTTTTCCAGTTTGAATTTCTTTCTCTTCTTTAATTGCTGCTTCCATCTCTTGCCTCCGTTCATGGATTGCAAAGACTTGCACTTGTTCTTTATCTGTGCCTGGACTTTGAACCTTACCCCCACTTTTGGCTATTTTAGGTGTCCTTTATTATATTCATTTTCCCAACAAATCATTTTTTGGTGATCATCATGTCTGCACTCAGCCTCACCAACAGCTCCACCCCAGCTGCTACACTGCTCCTATGAGTGCAGCAGTTATGGAAATCAGTTGTTTTCTCACACAGATGCACCTAGTGAAGCGTACAATCAATGTTCATTGCTAAAAAAAACCATTTAAGAGCTAGATCCACTGTAAGATTCAGGGAGAATCTAGCAGAATTTGAGTCTTCAGTAGTACAGTTACAGAACAGACACAATCTACAAAATAGGCTTTAACTGTGCTGAAATCAAACTGACGAAAGAAATCTTCTCCAGGCTAAGGACCACCAGAGTGGTGGAAGCCTCTGTATGTCCCTGACTAAGGATTCTCTACCCTGAGCAAGGGTTTGGTTCCATCTTAAAAAGAAAGGCCACTGAACTGGTGGTGTAGCTGTTATGCCTAAAAGACTGAAGTTTTCTATGACATAGACAAAGCAAGAGTAAAGCAAATCTGTTCAGGAGGAAAGTAGACAGTGATTACATTACAAGAAAGATTAAGTGGTTCTGGAAAATATTAAAGAAATGCCACAACTGGCTTCTAAATCCTTTCTCTTCATTACAGCTGAAAAGTAAAACACAGTTATGTTACCTCAATCACCTTATATTATACAGCTTGAAAATCAAGCCTGTGTTGATTCTGTGCACAGTGGTTCTTAAAGCTGCAGAAGACTGATAAATTGTTTCCCTCTTGGGACAATCCCTTCTAAATAAAAAAAAAGCAAAACAAAAAAATCTAGATCTTCTCCTGGAAATTTCCTTCACACAAATAACCCTATTAAGCAGTGATGAAAATTTCACATAGTGAAAAACTCACATGACTGGGCTTTGCCTTACTGTAGAATCATCCCTTCTTTTCCATCCTACTAAAAACTGGGGCTTGAATTTCAAAATATTTTTTTTTCTCTTTGTGCATTTTTTTTTCTGGTGTAGATTGTCCCATCCTTAGGACATGGATTAATAACTCTAAACTCGAGACTAGCTTTTGGCATTAGTAGGGCTTCTGATGCTCTCTCAGACTGATAAAAATTAATAAAGACACGAGTGCAAAGTGTATTTCAAAAGTGGTTGATTCCACTGGCTATTTAGAGGTGTGAAAACAAAAATTGTTCTCCTCTTGTATTTTTCTATACCAGGGTCCTGATGAAAGTTATCCCTGTACTGCTGGAATTTTCATGGTCCTAAATTCTCTGTTAATTGCTGAATCTTCCTTAGGTGGGCTCCAGATTTGAACGTAAGAAGCAACTCGCAAATTACAGTCACAGTGTCATGGGTGCATAGATATTATTATCAGTAAATACTCAGAAATTTTGCTTCTCTAACAAGAATGACTCCAATAAGTCAAGCATTTGGGGCATATGTCAGTTTACCTCCAGGTGACCACTTTATGAGTACATATTTTTGTTATGATGATGAGCATCTCACCACCAATATGTGGAAATATACACAAATACCTCACATATACCTTTATACAGAATTTACTGGGATTCAAGAGGAAAACAGTGGCTTAAGTATAACACAGAAAAAAATGCAAGTATTAAGAAAATACTTGTTGATTGTGAGTTATTACGCTTGTTTTACATGGCAGAACTCAAAAATGAATCACTACAACATACTGATCTCATCTATTTACCATATTAATATACATTCATCAAATTATATTTCAATTTGATCTAATTAAAATGTTTCACATTATTACGTCTTTTAAAAATGGTGTCAAGATGAAAACTACCAGTTATAAATGTCAAATATAGTCTCCAGATCACAGTGCCATTTCCAAGTTTTTTTCTGAGCCATTTTCTATGGAGCTTCAGTAATTATTTTTTTACTTTGATCCCCACAAAAATAATTTTTCAAACTCAAGTAGGAAACTCACTGTACTAACATTTTAAGGGTATAATCCCCAGCAGCCTTCAGAGCAATGCCAGTAATGATAGAAGTATTAAATATTAAATACATGCTAGAGTCATAGAAGAATTGCATGCACAGGGAAATCCACAGTTCCAGGTAACATCAGAAATTAAGGTAAGAAGATGGCAAGCTGCTGGATGACATTAATGCCCCAGTAACTTTGGAAATAACTTGAGACTTAAAAATTTCTTGAGAACATACTATGATGGCAAATCAGAGATTAAAGCTCCGTGGGCTTCTCACCCACAACTTCAGGTATCCCATGTGTTCGAAACAAAACCACATTCTTGATATGGAAAATTCTATTTCTGCATTCAGTCTTCCTGAAATTGGTCTGTACTCTGATGGGCTGACTACAGCAAAGACTGTGGGTAGCCAGTGTCTTCTCAAAAAACAAAAATGGATTAATGAATTGCTCTGGTGCGTTAATTTTGAAAAATTCACTATATAAGTCATGTTGTTAAAAAGGAATACTCTTGCTGCCTTGGGAAAAGCTCATGATGATCAGCAAGGACAACTAAGCCAAGGAGAGTCACAACAAAAGGAGAAAATGTTAAAACAAGCTGGAAAAAGAAGCAATTGTCATAATCATGTCCAGCTGAAGGAAATTTATTGTCAGAGAAATTAAGTGAATCAAAAGTGTGTTAGTTTACATATTCTAAAAAGAGGATTATGTATGTATTAGAAAACCACACAAAATTTAAACAAGAAATGCAGCATACTTTTTTTATATCGGAAATAAATTGAGCCATTTCTACAATGAGGCCAATTCATTTCACTTCACAGTGTCTTTAATTGAAAAAAAACAATAGCTCTCTACAGGCAGTTATCACTTACAGAGTTGCTGTGAGATGGAAAGGGGATTTTATTGTTACCTACTGAGGCTCATATGAAGGAACAGGGCAAGCAGAATGGCCATAATAGCTTCTTACCATCCTTTAAAAAGTGTGATCTGACTGAGAAAAGGTTTGAAAAAACCTTCACTGGGAGCACTTCTGAGTACTGCCAATCTCAAGAAGTAACAGTGGCAGATCATTGACTGTAATCCATAATAAACTCCTTTCTGTGGCCTTGCAGCCAGAGAAGGAGAAAGCGATATACAGGAACACCAACAATGAAAGGGAATTTTATTTTCTCACCACTGTCATTTTAAAAAAGATCTTCTGTAAAGATACTTTAGCCATCCTCACCCTTCCTGTTGCATTTATCTCCCCAGAAATAGGCTGCAAGGTCATAAAACAATATTTGTGATTTCAATTCGTATTTCGAACAGTACAAGGGCAGATCTGTCTGCCTTGAAACCAGACCATCGATTTCATAACGTGCAGGTTTTAAAGTGCAAAAGCAACTAACAGCTTCGGAAGTGCTGTCGTGTGTTCCAGATTGCTCCCTGCCACCGCGGCCCCTCTGCACGTCTGTCCCCATGGAACACGGGGCCGCAGCCACCGCGCTCCATGGCCCTCCTGGAGGCTCCCAGACATAAGTGAGCCTAATCAAGAGAAGTGTGAAATCACAACAAAGCCAGCTCTTCCCGTTTTGCAGATGGTGAGCTGCCAGAAGGGATCAGCCCAGACTTTAATTGCAAGGCTGATGAGAGAAGCAGGCAAGATGGGAAGGTACAAGCTGCGGTGTGGGCAGACCATTACATAACAGCGAGGCTGTTGCACACGTGCTGCTGCATGAACCAACACACACTGAAAAATTGGCACCATCAGTGGTTTTCCTCACTTCAGAAACAGGGATTAAGCACCCCGGCTGTTTGCAAACTTCTTTGAGTCTGATCAAGGTCATTATTACTAAAAATGGTAAGGTCATTATTATTAAATACTTGAAAGAATCTTCCTTTTAAAACTTGCCCCAAGAAGGTGCAGAGTTAGCCAGACACACACATGCACATAAATTCATATACGTGTGTTCATATGCTGTTAATATTCATGTGCTAGATGCTCATAAGTATCCTTATGTAGGAACATAAATTGACTTCTTTTCTTTAGTAATACATTTTACCCTCAGGCAGGGAAATGTTCTCTGTTACTCCAAGAAAATTTCAAAGAAGAAATTACAACTTGTGGAGCTGCATACTTCTAAAAATTGTCTTACTTTTCTACATGGGCCAATAGTGGTAAAAGTCATGCTTATGCCTCCCCGGAGTGAGGAGACATCCCTGAGCCTCTGTGCTTCTTAAATGGTGAAAGAATTACAGAAATGTGATATCAGCTGCCTGTCATTGGAACAGGCAGTAAGGAAGTCAATAAGCACCAAGACGGTTGCGTGAAGTATAAAATCCATACTTGACTGAAGACATGTTCCAAAATGCCTGAAGTATCACGACCTTGATGTTTGCGTTGTAAAAATCAGCTTCTCAGTCTGAGCGCCAGGAAATCAAAGTTTTCATCATCTAATGAAAGGATGCCAATCTGTGAAACAAAACGTGTAAGGAAGAGGTAGCGGGCACCAGGCACTGATCCATTTCCATATGGGTTCTATTACATGGGTTTTCTATTTCTGCAATGTAGAAGGAAGGAACCCATGCACGTTTATTTATAAGTGTCACTAATTTAAGTGATTGGTTTTATATCTCAGGTTCAAAATTAAACACAAAAAAATAAAAAAATCCATAAAACAAGTAACCTACATTATGCAAATATTTTGTACTGAAACACTTTACTTGAGAAACAGCAGAGGAAGTGAAGTACTCAAAATCTGTGCAACATCAAGGAGATTAATTCCAAATAGAATAAATGTCATACATTTCTGAGAAGAATTTTTGTCTTTAAGAAGACAGACTTGAAGCTTATAACAATTCAAAAATTACTTATTTATTTAAGGATATTGACCTACCTATGTGAGGGCTGGGAAATCTTAACCAATACCACTTTTTAATATATTATCTGTTATAATTATTGGGGTTTTCAGTGTAGGACAAGAAAAGGATCATTTTTTCTGGTAAGGACTGTTGAATGAGAATTCAGCAACTTACCCTTAAAATGTTTTGACAAGAATTTTCTGAAGTGGTTTACACGTTCAACCTGAGTCCAAGGTAACAGAATAAACTAATAAGGAATAGAAATATTGGAATGCATCTTTTTCTTTTCTAGTCTTTAGAAACTTGAATCCAGGACAGGTCATCATCATCTCCATGCTTAAAGAGGCACCTGAGAGGCAAAACTCCTTTTTTCTTTTTTTTTTTTGGTTTTTTTTTTTTTGTCCAGTGTTCATTCTGTGCTTGAGGTAAACCATGAGCTCTCACTGTCATACATTTATCATTGTCATAGACTGCAATATTTTTTGAATTTGAAACATGCCTCAAAGCCTGCTTAATATCAGAAAATAATATTCTCTTCCCTGGAACAAAAATACTCTAATATTTCAATACAAAGAAGAATATTGTCTCTTCTGACAAAGATGTGGAATGCATTTCAAAATTTACCTTGTATCAGACAATGTCTGTAATTCTAGAGGGTAGTATAAGGGGTTTCATGGTAACTGAAAGTTGGAGTCCATTTGGACTGTCCAAGTTTGCAAGTTCTGACAATTCTAAAATATAAGAAAATACTAGAAAATAGAGATTCATGTGTTTTCAGTTGTGTGCACTACCCAAACTTAATTTTATTTTTCTCCTGGAATGCACAGATGGACTAAGGGATAATTAGCTGGCCATATTTCTTTAGGAAACACTATATAATTCACTTCATTAAATTCTTGTACTTTAGTTCCTTTTCATGCTGGACAAGGAGGAAAAAGGTTTCTCTACTAGTATTTTTGTCTCTCCGATTTATTTTATGCTTGTCTATTTGATTTTAAATACAAGCAGCCATGGATTATTAACAAGGAAAAAAAGTAGTTTGGCAAATTGTCAATGGAAACACTCAAAAAAAAAATTTAATAGTTTCAAAAACAGTTGAAAGTATAAAGGCTTCATTTAAAATTTTTTACTGTATACAGGCCTTTGATAAAAGGCAGTTGCTTTTCTTTTTGCAGCTAATGCAGAAAGAATTCACAAGGACAGTGAGCCTGGCCGAGTGAGGCGATGCCATATTTTGCACACTGCATGCTAAATCTCAAACAGAACCTGTTCCCCATTAGGGATGCAAACACCAGGACTCAAGGCATACATTTGTACAGGACTGCAGACTTAATGCACTAAGCTTGGTGACTGCTGGATAAAACTCTTAGCAGGTAGGCAGGATCTACTGAGAAGAGGTCATGAAATACGGAATGAAGATTTTCCTGTTCATCGCTGTTAATTCCTGGGCAAATGAAGTTGAAGCTATACAAAATAGCAACAGCAACTGGGACTTGTTTGTGAGTACAGTTGAAATGCAGGCTGTAAAAGCAGCCACTCAAAGTGATTCAGGCCAATTTGTCCATAAATTTCCCCATAAATTTAGGAATAACCCCTTATTAGATGAAGTAGACAAATAACCATATAATGAGAATGACAGCACTGAAAGAAAAATCTGTCAGTCAGCAGTCTACATTGATCAGAAGGACAGCTCAATCAGAGATTTAGCAGATGAGACTATGATTTGTTTTGTCCTCATTTTTCGCCCTCAATTCTTTTCCACAGTGTATCATTGAAAATAACTATGATTCATAATTAGCTTTTGATTACATTACCACATACGATAATTAAAATATCAGGATGCATCCCTCTATAAAGAGTTTTTCAAATCATGCTGTGACATTCTGTGGCTATCCAGAAATTTTTCTTTGCTTTCTCCATATCATTCAAGGCTTGTTGATTGCCATAATTCTGACCATGAAGAAATCATCTGCTTTTTGGAATAAAAGTCAGATTTAACCTAAATTACATACATTCCTCCAGGGTCTTATTTGGAAGATCCTAAGTTTAAACCTATTATGAGTTATTTAGGGTGCATTATTCTCTGAGACACAGGAAATGTTGAGTTATTACAAAATGTACCTGCAAGAAGGTGAGCAACCACACATCCAACACCCCCTGTACCTGAACGAGCACATGTGAATCACCTCTAACCTATTTAGTGTGTTAAAACAGTAACAACAAAAATTTTGAGCAGAGCTTGAGGAAGCATGCTGGAAAACATTCACTGCCACCCCCAGCTGCCATCTCCTCTCTCCTTTCCCTCTCTTTAACTGATCAGAGTTTTGCTTTAAAACCAGAAAATAAACTCAGGAGCAATGAAAGGTAATAAAGCAAATGGTCAGCCAAGTATCACTGTGCAAAGAACATGTTACCTGCAATAGATTTGAATGACAAGATTAAAGAAAATTAAAACCAAAAATAATCCACTTGGAGTATCTCACAGTCAAGAAAAACCTCACTGCTATCCCTTGCCACAGCTGCAAAAACCTTGACCGTCCTGAAAATCATACTTCAATAGGCAATGCAACAGTTTTAAAGAGACCTGATCGTCTAATTTCTTTTAAATTCCTGGAGATATCTTTAGGATGTCTTAAGACATCCTTTAGACATTTGTCTTAAGGAGCTTTAGACAAGTAATAATAAATGTGGAGAGAAGCAGGTTTCTGGAATTCCTATGACCAGCCTGTTTCAGGGTCAGAAATGACAAAAAATGTGAGTGAAGAAGTGATGAAAACTGCATTTCTTCCTATCTTCATGCAGAGCACTGATAATATTCACATCTGGTTATTGTTCCAGGAATATATATACAATATCTATACCAGTGTACAGGAACTGGGTTGTAGGGATAAATGTCACTGGAAGATTAGGGCATTTAAAAGGGGAAATGGTTTTATTTTAATTTAACTTGTTTGTTTGCTCCCATACAAAACTGCTTTACTGACAAATGAGGACTTCCTTGTCGCTGAGTTATTTATTTTCCAGTTAACAATAAATAAGGCTTAGCTCACACAAGTGTTAGGAGTCATTGCTTGTATATATCAAGGGGAAACCAGACTTCACAAGATGGATTTACATTTATTTGGCATTAGCTTACGCTGGGACCACTGAGTATGACTATACATGCAGTGCATACAATTAATTAATCTGAGATGTATATTTTCACTGAACTTAGGTATCAGCCCAATAAATTACTGACACTGATGTTATGTATGATATTGCATATTTGCAACCACTATGAAAACAGCCTAAAAACTACAACGGATAAGCATTTTCAATGTTACAAGTGTGACAAATCGCATTTAAAGTTAAAATAAATAAAATAAAAGGCATCATTTCTCATTCAGAAAATACTTGGTCTCTAAGGCTCTTTCATTCAGCAAGTTCCATGATACTGGAAGCTCGAATTCAGGGGAATCCTTGTTTTATAATATATATATTTACATAATGACATATATTTATAATGTGTAAATATTTCTATTTATATATTTTTGTCTTTTTATATATATAAAATATGTGTGTATATATATATATATGTATATAAAAAATAATCCATACGTCTGTGATTTGGTTAGATGGCTCTTCCGTCCAATTCAGCACAGTCATTCAAATTAATTTGCTCTTCCTTTGAGTATCACCTCCCTGTATGACTAGAAGTACCTGGCCTATAGATTAACTTTAAATTAAATCTTTCTTGGTTATACAGCCATCTCCATCTGACCTTTTACATCACTGATATCAGACCTGTATATGGAAGGAGCTGGGAAGAGAATGAGAGACCAAAAAACACTACAGGAAGAATAATTATTTTCCTAATAATAGGACTCCTTTGAGTGCCTATATGATCATTTCACTTCACACATTTAATAATAACTTGTTCACAGCATCACAGAGATGTGTTGGTTAAACACTGCAAGTTATGAGGCAAATTTACTGCCTCATAAACTCGCAGCCAAAAAAAGCTGTCATTTGCAGGAACAATTAAGTCATTATTCTGTTCCATGGAGAGTGTAGGATATTCCTGAAACTTGTAAATTCACAGAAAAGGGAAGCTGGTCATATGTTCAGAAAAAATATTAATATTTTATTAATACTGAATTTCTTGCAAGCTTCATGCCAGGATATATTTTCTTTGTTTACCAGAATTTACAATCTATCCACTACTCCTTACCATGTTTACTGTTAAAATGCAAAGGAAATACAAGAGTAGCCTGTGATGTTTTGGTTTTATTGTCTGGAACTAAAGTACTTTTTTTTTTGAAGTCCTACTTGTGAGATGTTGCGGAAACGAGAGACAAGAAGATCAAAAGAGAAGACTTTTATCTCTGAGCCATGAAAAAAACCCGACATCTGGGACTCCCATAAAAATTGCTAGTGTGGCCTGAAGATTGTCCAGATATAGACAGAGGATGATATTATAAGATGTTTCTGTGTGCAGCATGTTTTTACTACTCAGTCACATAAAATCACAATAGGGTCTTTAATTTTTAGGGAACCACACCATAAAACTTCACAAAGTGTCTCCCTGAAACACTGTAATAATTCTAAGATCTTTGTGAATGCTGTAGGTACAAGCAGTATGGGATGATCATCTCCTGATTGTGTAGTTTCCAAGGAATGAAACATCAACAAAAGGCACATACATGCTGCTTGGTGGCAGCACAAGTGATAACTTCTCTGAGAACTGGAGTCCTATATGACCTTCATATTTGACCACCAGATTCACCTATGTGAATCTTTCGCATGCAAAACTAAATGTGCAGTGCAGCTATCTTGCTATACATTAGCCTAAACCAATATGTGTGTAAAAGATTAAAGAATGAGGCTGAGCTGCATCATTGAATGGGGAAAAAATAGATTAATTTGTAGTTTAAGCAATGTTGGTTCTGTCATTTCAACTTGGAACGAGAACACAAGCCTAAACTCCTTCGTTGTTCTCACCGTCAGAAAAGCTGACCCACATTTCACATTTAATTAGAAGTGAGCTAACTGGACTTCTCTGTAAAGACAGCCAGACTGAAGCTGCAGAAACAGCTCCTATCTGAGTGCTCTGCTTTTAAACATAAATAGTTCATAAATTTTTCAACACAAATGGAACTTTTCTGAGGCACTGGGGCCGTGAAGTTGAGGCCAAACTCAGGCAGAGCTCCTAGGGCCTGGGTGGATAAAGCCCTCTGTCCCTCTGGTGCCACTGCAGAGATGTGTTGGGATGATGTGGAGTTCCATGGTGTCTGCAGATTCTGGAATCGACTCTGCCCAGGATCCAGCTCTGCCAGTCCTGGGAAATGAACCACAGGGAGAAACACTGGAAAATTTCAGAGAGAAAAAGCTGGTGTAGCTCATCCTCTTGAGACCACAGTTTCTATCTGAGGAAAAGAATTACAAACCCCAAAACATACATAGCACAAATGTAAAGTTAATGTGGAAAATTCCTATCTAAAATTCTATGGACAATGCCACAAGATTCATGTTATAACCCAGATAAAAGGGTATGCTGTATGTTTTAAAGTCTCATTACTGTCATGGGACTCATATAAATGTACTAAAAGCCAGAATAAGCCCCTTTAAATTATTAATTGTAGTTACCTAATAATAACTCGGTGAATGAGAAGAAAAATGGTAAAAATGTACTATTAAAAACATATTAAAACAATAAAACATGTCAAGTGCAGTGTACTTCACCAAACACTTTTCTGTATAATTTAAACCTTTGTACAAGTATCTTTAAGTAAAATTACACTTTTTTCCCAATTTAGTATTTATGATATTAATTTCCAGAAAGTGTGTATGCTTTGCTGAATGCTCATTTCTGAGCACCACAGTGACTCTCACAGTGGAAGCGAAGAGGTCCCAGATGTTAGATTTACCCATTGTTGACATTTCTGAGTTTTAAGAGCAAAAGAGCTCATAGATGAGCTGAGCCACTGGAAACTCTCCTTCCACGGAGACAAGCCATGGCAGCAGTGGGATGCTGCAGCTTTTTGTGATCCCAGTGGACACAGAATGTACAAAGTGTGTCGATATCTTGACTGACTGTGGGCTAAAAGGTTGTGTGCAATTGTACAGTAATAAATGACTTAACCTGGTCTCAGGGTATGGAGCTAATTCCTAAGAGAAAGACATGCAAACGCTACTATTCTTTTTTGTGCACTTGAGAACACACTTTTTTCAATGCACCATTATAAGGCCATAACTCACAGGTCTATTATAAAACTGAAGTATTTTAGGACTTTCTCAGATAATACTGAAACTTTTCTATGAAACATTGCTATAACTTTCTGCAAACAAAAAAAAAAAAAGAAGGAGAAAAATAGAGAAAATGGCTTTAAGCATAACCTCTAAAATATGGTGTTGTAATCCACGGCTGGATAAAGATTACTGTCTGACTGTTAAAATATTTTCTGAGAATTTCACTTCTGTGCAGCTCACTAAATTCATTCTAATTAACATGTAGTTAAAAAGTGAGCAAATTGTTAATGTTATTACACTCTGGGCTTTGCTCTGAAAGAAATGACACCATATATCTTTTTATGCAGTTACAATTTCTCTAACTGTAAAGAAAAGCTTTAAACTTATCTAAGAAATACTCTCCACTGCTAAGATACTTTCTCTTTGAGTATAGAGATTTTTATTTTTGCATTTTTTATTAAAATTGCTGTTTAATTTTTCACGGTTATTCTAAATGATCTATTCAAATAAGGAAACTACCTTTCTTAGATGTCTGTCCTTAACGTTTTTTAAATTTCAGATTCTGTAGAAAATAAAGAATTTTTAAAAAGCAATTTCTGAGAGGGTGCAACTGTTTGATTTCAGATAAAGCAGAAGAAGACACAGCATATTCTATTTGTCCTGTCTCAAGTTATAGGAGTGGCATTTACACCCCAGGGATACCCAGGACTTGGACTGCATTACAATGGTACCTCCAAAGGAATATCTTTGGGACCCCCAACTCCAAAGATCAGGGCGAAGAAGAACCAGCAGGAATGCTACAGGAATTCAGGTGTTTTGATATCTTTCTATTTAAGCTCTCAATAGCATGGGCATAAGAAATGTATTCGAACAAGGTTTGCTTCCAGTGAAAAGATATTCCTCAGAAACCAAGGAAATTCCTATGGCCAGCCAGGAGACAGCTACCAGCAAGGAGGACAGAAGAATATAAAGAATATAGGAGGACGAATGTAATGAAAGGAGGAAAATTATATACTGAAATGTAAAAAAACCACAAAGAAATCAGTGTTTAGATGAGATTCAAAAAATCTGGCCTCTGTAGAGGAGAGCTGAGAACTTCTAGTTCATTGCAATTTAAAAGTTCTTAAACTTTTAAGATATAAATTCCATATTTTAAACTAAAGTGAACAAAAACTTTTAGGTAGTTTTCATACTCAAGGCTTCTAGTGGGAAAATTTTTAAGTTATATGTATTCTATAATTAGATCTTTGATCATATACTGATTTTCTTGCAGGAGAAAACCTCTTTAGTATTCTTTTTTATGCTTATAATTGTGTTGCTCAGTCTTTTCAGCTATGCTGGCTAAATTCATTAACACATAATTAAAGAAAGCTGATTAAAAGTATGACTGTAACATTAGACTGCAATTTCTTATCATCCTAATCCAAAAAGACATTTTTTGATAGAGAATTTTTAATTTATTCAAAGTGTACTTTAAACTGATCAATTTTGCAGTCCTTTGTTTGGAATAAATACAAGTAAGAACACATTGTGTGTATGGTATACACAAGGCAACCTTTTATAGTTATTATATTTTATAGTTACATTATTTATATGCATAAATCAGAGGAAGATCCTTCAATAAATGACTACAAGGAAGCTAGCAGGGCTTGTATTCACCCCAGTAGTATATATCCACTGTATATTATCAGTGTTGTCTATACTGGAATTTTATTTCTCAGACTTTGGTTTTTTTCCTATGTTAAATTTATTGGTTGTGTGGGTGTTGCACGTGTCTGGGAACTTATTTATCTCATGCAACTTAATGATTCCAACAATGAATATAGATTACAATATATGACAGATCTGGATGGCTGAGTGAATGAACCATGCAGCAAATACAAATCAAAATCAAGATTTCTTTTACATTCAAGGCAATCACAGTATCAGGAGGAAAAGGACATAAACTGCTTGGATGATGTATTTTACTCATGGAAAGCAAAGCCCGTAAATTTCTGAAGTCACACATGCAGTGTTTGGGGAATAGATAACTACTCTGGATTAGTTGACACTCTTTAACCAAGATATGCCATAAATCTTTGGGGGGGAAAAATGTTGAATGATTTCAGTTTGTTTTTTTTTTTTTTTAATGATGTCACCAGACCAAAGGATGATTTGAACGCTGAAATGTTTGGTTAGAACATTGAGCTACAGCTTCTATCAATTTAAAAAAGTATAGTGTGAATAATTAGTACAAAGCTTCAAACATACACCCACAGGTGAAGATGTCTAAACACACCGAGGGTGGATAGAAAATTTAGCGAAGACACAGATATTAAGTAACCATTAAGCCACTTGCCCTTTTTGACAACACTCAGGACTCATCAGTCTACCACACAGAAAATGTCTCTTAACTTGTCTATCTGAAAGGTAAAAATCCCACTGTGTCACGAGCACTGAATTATGCTGCTTGGAATTTGTGCTGCCTCTGAGACTGCCTTTCCCATGCTTCCCTTCTTTCTAGAGTTGGGGCCAGATAGTCAATGAATTAAACTACAAAACACACTAATCCCTGACCCTGAGGTTAGAGCTATCATAAGCACTGACTGGAAATGGCTGCAAATAGTTCTTGTCATGCCCTCTCTTTCCATTGGAAATCAAGTAATGACACAGGCAGTGAGTGGAGCCCTCACAAAGGTCAGGGATTTACACCATCTGAATCAATTTCTTATATCAGCATTTCAGAAGCTGTGGAGGAGTTTTTTTCCTGGGACTTCGTTGGTTTTACCAATTTTGTACGTTTTTTTTTTCCTTCTTCTCTAGGAAAATAAACAAATTAAAGGATGTTAGACAGCAATTTGTGCCACTGGAAAGCTCTAAATCTGAGGTCTCTTCTTGGGGCATCCACTGCCCAAGATAAAAAAATCAAATTTTGGTTCAAGCTTTCAATGAAATCAGAAGTAACTGCTTTGGTTCTATAAGAACAGAGATGGAGCTCACCATGACAAAAACTAATTATCAGTAAAACAATGTAATTTTTAAGGGGAACATTCAAGCAAGTGAACATCCTCACTCAGCATCAGAAGGCTATTAATTTATGTCTAGGCCACCACAACCTTTCCAAATAGGCAGATAGGCAGCCCTTTAGCCCTTTCAGCTGGGGTGACAACTTTCTTTCTTTTGCAAATGTCTGAAATTTGCACGAGAGCCAGAAGTTTGATTAGTGTGGGTGCTAATTAGCTTTAATCTGTCTCTGGCTCGCACTACTCAAATACTTGAGTGAATAAAATTTGTTACTTGAATCCACTATCAATTAAATAAGAATATAGATATAGATGCAGTAAAGAGAGAAGCACCCAGAGGATTACAAAATATATGTTTTAACACCATGACAAAAACAAATAACATACTTGTTAGGGTCAACAGAAATTTTTTTTCTCTCAGAAATTCTTTTCCATATAGAAATTACCTCTGTCAACAGTGATTTTTGAAAACTCATGGAAAAAACATCTTGTTGCCATTTTGCATGTAGATTACAGCGACAGATTGAAAACCATTCAATGAGAAAGGCTTCACTGTTTTCTTTCAAAAGCTTTTGTTGGTGTTTTCTCTCTTCTGCTGTCCAGGGTTCTTTTCCAACAGAAATGCTCCAGGAAAGGACGGTTCCTGTTAAAAATCACACTTAAGGACACATTTAACTTTCATTGAAGTTTTAATGGGATTCAAGCATATATTAAAGTGCTTTCCTGAACTACAGCCAAAATTTGAAAGCGAAGTGTGAAGTACCTGTTTTTCAGTGACTGCATGGGTTCAGGCCATACTTTCACAGTCATATTATCTTAATTTCCTGAGGAAGGCTGAATTTCAATATTCCTCTGGTAACTGAGTATTTGGAGGGGCAGAATTTCTGAGTAGGTTTTTAAAGATATTTAGACACGTAAGAACAAAAAGCAGCAACCAGGGATGTTTCCACTCACAATGAAATAAGAACTGAGGGATTTACTTGCATCTTGAAATGCCTGAATACTTTGGAAAATCTACCTGGTAGACTTAGGACAAAACCTTTAAATTATGATATAATCAAATAGAACAACGAATTCTGGTTTTTTGTCACCACAATTTCATAAAAGTCTTTGCTTTTTTGGGGCAGTTTTCTCATCTGTTTCTTCTCTAAGTTTTCAAGGAATTTTGGCAGATACTGTCACTTCTGGATCCTAGGAAAGTCTTTTTCATATTGTATTATCTCTTGATTCTATGAGAGATTCCATGATTTCCATGATACTAACAGCATCTATCATAAATCACTACAGTGATTTTTATAGAAATCAGTTGACATTTGTTTTATTAAAATTCCTAGTAAATACTTTCCTGAGTAGGTTTGAAGCAGGATTTGTCTCCCTATTAACTTCTGTAGCAAGCTTGGAAAGCTACAGTTGGAAAAGAAGAGCCACACTTAAAAATTAATTTCATTTTAGGATGGGACTCATCTGTTTCTCTGAATAATCCTATAATATATTCCCTAACTGTGGATCCAGTCATTGCAATTACCGATGTCCTGGGTTTAATGCATCTCATCCTGAAACACATCTAAAATAGACCAGATTGGCTCCAACATCACGTTGCCCATGCATATTACTTTGGTTCAAACATACACATTTTTCTTCAGGAGGACTAGCAGGCTCAAATTTTATTTTACTTTTCAAGGCTGCTGCTTCTATATTAGGCTTCAGGATACATATTTCCCCTTGGAAGGTAGGTGTACTTCTTGTAAGACTTTTAGTTTCCTTAATGAAATTTATTTCCTAAACCTACAGGCCTTCCTTTGCATATATACGTTGACTGCCATGCTTGGAGAAATGTTACCAATATTTCTCTCTCAATTTATTGTAAAAGTGATTAATTGAAGGTGATTATGGATGTTTAGAGACAAAATGAAATGGAACTCATCTTTGGTCTCTCTACAAAATACCCTGAAACTAAAGAAGAAATTATCATATAAAATTGAGTTTTTTGTACAAGTGCCATGATCCTGCTCCTTCACAGAGATCTTCTGTGACTGTCCCCTAGTGCACACCTGTGCACACCTGCGTCACTTTGCAAAGAGGCACTCAAACAAGACTTCAAAGCAGCTTCTTCCTTTTCCACTTTCAGTCAGAGGATTTTGTGTTTGATTCTCAGCCATGCACTGAGTGACTGAAACAGTTCAAGACAGAAGTTTCACGAAAACATAAGTATTTTTTTATTTTCTCACATATTCAGCACTGTATAAAAATAGCAAACACATTTTTTGATGAACATTTAAAGATATGTTTATTTCACAGAAAAATAGTAGTATAAAGTCCTTTGTGACTTTCCAAAACATTTATTCTCTCATCATCAAAATGGAGGATTTCCTTGAGACTACTACACTCTTAGCAGTAGAAGTATTGTTTTTGGGAATTTCTCTCAAAGATGATAGACAAATTTATACTCTTTGTTTAAAAGATGCAATTCATTGCTTGTGGCATCTTGTCAGGAAGAGGACATTGCATATGTGGTATGTAAAGTGACAGACTGGCATTGTAGTAAAGGGGAGCCTGAAAGCAACAGCTTATTTCTAAAGATATGTGAAGATTCGTAGAGGTAAAAATTGTATTGTAAAATATTGAAATGACTGAAGTCTAAAGGTAAATAGGTTAAATGAATAGAAATTATTGGCCTTGAACTCCAGTGTAACTTTCAGCTTTGATTTTCTATAAGCATCACACCATAGAATCATAGAATATCTTGACCTGGAAGGGATACACAGGGTATGTGTGAGAGTCCAACTCCTGGCCCTGCACAGGACAACCCCAAGGGTCACACCATGTGCCTGAGAGTATTTTCCAAACGCTTCTTGAGCTCTGTCAGGTTTGGTGCTGTGACCACTTCCCTGGGGAACCTGTTCAGTGCCCAATCACCCTCTACGTGAAGAACCTTTTCCTGATATCCAACCTAAATTTCCCCTGGCTCAGCTCCAGGCTGTTCCCTTGGGTCCTGTCCCTGGTCACACAGAACAGAGATCAGTGCCTGCCCCTCCTCTGCCCCTCACGAGGAAGCTGTAACTGCAGTGAGGTCTCCCCTCAGTCCCCTCCAGGCTGAACAGACAAAGTGACCTTGGCTGCTCCCTATGCAGCTTCCCCTCAAGGCTTTTCGCCATCTTCGCAGCCTGCTAAAAGGGGTGTTTCTCTTCATTTTACTGTAAAATTTTATTTGTACTGTAAAATGAATCAGTCACAGATCTGTTACTAAGGCAAAGTCTGCATGAACACTGACAAACAGTTTAAAAGCACTTAATACCTACCACGTCTTACTCAGTTTATAACAGATAGTGGAGAACAAGAAGACAATGTTACCGCACTAGATTGATATATGACTGTCTCAGCATCTTATTTGCTAGCCTACACTCAATTTTCTTTAAACCACTAGACAAGATGAGCCATTCAGAGTTTTGAATTAGCTATTTCAAGGGCAATATGTTTGACAGCACCTCAGATGGTCATCTACTTGGATGAAGATTTAACTAATGCAACACCTTGAGTAATCAGCTCCAGAACCAAGGCACTCTGCTAATCAACTCCCCTTCCCCTCCTATGTAATTTTCCACCAGTGAAGCTCCCACACCATCTCACATATGCTAATAAATTCATCAGTCTTGATTGAAGGAGAGCTCATTGTTGCTATTGAGATGGGTCACGACACATATATTCACTTGACAACTTCGGGCGATGGAAGGAAAGCTCTATTTCAATTATCATGTTGCCTTCTTTCATACATTTCTAATGTTTACGTAGCTTCAGGGCACAACAGATGAGACCCAATCAGTCACCACACACCCATCACTGAACACACGATGTTTTTCTACGTCTAATTCAGCTATGCCTCTTTCTACGATCCTTCTCTGGCCAAAGTGACAGGCCTGAGCCATGATTTTACTAAGGCAACAAGGCCTTCATTTTATGAGGTTTTTACCTAAAAACCACGGTTCATATGCTACCAGCACTTTCTGAAGAGTGCAGCTGGTCTTTCTTCACCTATGTGGGCCTAAACCAAGTTTGCTCTTGCTATTTCTGATAAATATTTATGTAGCAATGTAAGTTTGCAGGGAACATTGGAAACAGACCAAGCATGTTCTTTGTTATGAAAAAAAATTAAAATAATATGTATGTATTTCTATTTAAAAAATAATTATTAAACAATTGCAGAAACAGGAAAATATGCAAACAGCTCAGTTTTTAATAAACATTTGGTAATGAAAAGATTAATAAACTTACAAAAGAACAAATATAATACTTGTTTAGGGACACACGGTTGCTGCTTTGACCTCTAGCCTGCCTGGTTTGACTTCAAGTTACTAATTTAAATGGGAAAAACATCATTCTCTCACCAAAGTATGCTCTGAAAACTCAGTAAGCAAGACTGGAGTCAGCACTCCACATAACTCTGAGGAGACCTGGCTTTGCCACTAGTAAGAAACTATCTGTAATCATGGAACAGTAACAAAGGTTCTAGTACAGTGCAGGCTTATATTCCTTTTTTCTTATTTTTTTCCAGACAAAAGATGTTTACAGAAACTCTGAGAATCTTGAAACCGAAAACTTCCCTTACAGAAAGCAACATCAAGCTATTCAGAAACACAGAAACACTCTGGTAGTGAAACTCCAAAACAGTTGCTGGTAAAAGCGTTAATAACAAGGTTTACTGGGTGAGAATAATTAGGAATTTACTCAGAACTATCAACATGGTTTTCAAATGAGTTCTTGTTGCTGAAGAAAATTGGATAGCTTCTTGGTTTCCTTCCTGCTCCTCAGGAATTCATCTTATAGAAAGTCAATTGTCTGAATTATTCAGGTGTCTGCCTTTAAAAGAAGTCAACAGGAGAAGCAAAAGATAAAAACCTGGAGTCCCTTTGCGATCAGTTGGTGTTTTTCACTTTTTTTCCAGCTGTTCTCAAAAACTCAGATTAACTGTAATTCCAAGAAAAATTCATATTTGTAGAAATGAATGGGGACAATATAGTCAGGATATTTCTGATAACAAATATTTTATTTCCAAGTGCTCTTACTGTCAGAAATATCACACTTTCTGAACAGAGAACATATAATAACACATTTTTTTTCTTCTGTGGGCCTCAACTCCATTCTCCATCTAAACAGTATTAGGACAGGACTAGGAAGTAAGTCAAAACTGCTGTTTGCAACATGAAGAGATCAGGAATAAACAAAACCTGGTTCCTTCCCACCCCCAGCCATAACGCTACTGATGAATGCATGCATGAATATGCAGGAAAAGGGTGTCCTGCTGCTATCAGCTCCCAAGGTTGATTTATCCCAAGTGTAAAGGAAGATGCAGGAAATGAATTATGAATATCAAAAACGCAGTTGTTACCTTTGATCTCCCTTGGGAAACTCTCATTTCTCATTGTCTCCAGTAATTGTAGAAAACAGATTTTTTTTTCCCCACATAAGCAATTCGTGTTCTCATTCTCATTTCCATGAATGGAACAATAGCAACAAAAACCCCAAGTCTCTAAAAATTATCTGGTAAAGTTCTGCATCAAGACCAGGAAGTTTGTTATCGCACCATCTGGTTGTGAGCTTCTGCAAAAGGCTGACTTTGTAAAGAGCAATTTTATCCCCAGTGGCAGTGACAGCCATGCCAGTGTCTTCCTTAGTCTGATTCTGTATAAAGGCTTAGCATGCTCCTTAAATTTCCTCAGAAGAAACTTAGTAGATTATATACTTTATTTTATCCTTTAAGAATTTTTGTACGTGTCCCTAAAAGATTTATGGCCATTTTCCTCAAAAGGAATCCAGATTTCCCTGAAATTTTTTGTCCCTGGAGGTGTGCTGATATGATGTAAAAAGCAAAGGTGAAAAAGCAGATGACACCTGAATAACTCCAGTGTTGGAGAGCAGCCATGGTCTGCCTGCCCTGGGACTGGTGGTGCTGCCTTGCAAATTCTGTGATGAGTGTGCAGAAATTTAATCTTTCCAAAACACAATTTATTAGGATTATAAACGATTTATGGGTTTCATGCATTAGAAATACTTAGGCAATATACAAAAAGAAGAACTAAAAAAAAAAAACAAACCTGAAACTGGAGAAAGAAATTTATGTGTGGTTCAAGGCATTTTAATACTGATTAATGTAGACTATGGATAGTTGGAATGGAAGAAAAAACAAGGAAACAAAGCTACCTGGTATTTCAAAAGTAGCCGTAAGTATCCAAGGAGCTGCAGGTGATAAAAAGTCATCTTTGAGGATAAAATATAATTATATAAATAAATGTGAAAGGGTTTTTTGTTTTTTTGTGGTGCACTGGATCTCACATCAAATTAAAGATTTATACAGTAAATCATGCAGCAGCAGTAAAATCATTATGCAAATGTCATTTCTGCCTTCATGGCAAGGATTTTCTTTAAATATGCATGCTCGTTTGAGTGTTCATTTGGGCAGAACATATACTTACCTATAGAGTTGTTCCACTTTATTTCCCAGATGCTCCTCTGACTGTTGTTAGGTGGCTTCTTTGGTTTGTTTAGGGAAAGAAGGCACCTAAGAATAGAAGCCAACATGTGAATTCTTCAGAACTCCTCAGCAAAACTGAACAATGGTGTTTTTTAAAAGGCAAATACTGTACGCAAATTGCCAGGGCCCTGAGGACACTGCCAACCCTTACAAGTCCCAGGGCTCCCTAACACTAATAAAAAGGAAGTATTATCTCTTTACTAGAGCTATACATTAAATGTGCTGTTAGATTTTACTAATAAAATAAGATTTGCATGTTCTTAAATTTTTCTTTGAAGTAGCTGTGAGCTTCTCTGTTGCACTCCAGGAATTTATGAAAAAAAAAAAAGAAAAAGCTTTATCCTACAAAGAAATCAATTTGGTTAAAATGTTTAAATAAAAGATTTTTTTTTTCTTATAAATTGATTGCTTGCTGGTCTGCACTGTTCATATGTAAAGTCTCTAAAGATGATAATGTACTGAAAGTGCTATCTCTTAATGTAGATACAGAAGCAAGTTAAGAGTCTACAGTTAAAATTATAGCAAAAAAACAAACCAAAACAAAAATGTCAAAGCTAATAGAGTTCATTCACATGCTCTATAAAGTGGAAAAATCTTCAGATATTAGAAATACCTATACTTTTTTGTCAGAAAAATTTTGCACTCCTTTTCCAATTACTTTTAATTTCTGTGTAGCAATGAACAAACTCATTCCTCTCGACCAGTCTATTTGGCAAGAAGAATTCAGCTGAAGCTCATATTCATTGTCGGGAATGATCAGTATGGAAATATACCAATATAAAGAAGCCTTCCCAACTGCTTTTCTGTCAAGTGCTCTGTATTTGCAGCTCACACTGTCCATGGTGTGTGACAGGCTGTCTCCACAGACAGCTTGGCCAAGCCACCACTGTGGCAAAGACACACAAGGGCTGCTCTCAGCCTCTCCTAACCAGCTTATCTTTCTTCATTATCTGGGCAGAGACCCCAGGCTCCCCATTTAAGCAGAAAATTCTATATTTAAAATAAATCGGTGTTAAAATTCCTGACTGCATTTTTTTATCTGAAAATAAATACCCAGCACTTTTCTTAGGTAAAATTAATCTTTATGCCTAGGCATAACACTCTGCCTTTACAATGTGTATCTTTCACCTCCTCCCTATTTCACAGTCTTAAATAAGGTTTAAATATTGCATAACTCTTCTGTTTAACTCTCTGAATGATGAAGAATTTCATGTTACATGCAAATCCTGATAGAAACATGCCCTGAAAAATATTGAGAGTATGAAAGAATATAAAAAGAAAGCCGACATTTCATATTTCAGAGAAATTCCCAAGTGTTCAGTATTTGTTTTCATTTTGCACTGAAACAAAATGGAATGCTTTTAATACATTCATAAAGCATGTCTGTGTTAAAATGTCATATTCACAATAAAAACATCAGGTTTTAAAGTTCCCTCTCTGCTGGGTCACAGATTATCAGAGACTTTACAAACAAACAAGTAATTTTCATCTAAAAGCTTACTAGAAATAACATATTTCCACAGCATTTCAAATTTGAAAAATTAGCATGTTTCCAGTATATTTCATTAGAAAATTTGCAGTTTACTTCACATAGAAATATTAGTGAAGTACGTTGTCAAATCATGTTCAAGCAAATGCTAGAGAACATTAATTTTCATTATTCTCTTATCTCTGCTAGAGAGATATATTGATTACTACTAGTTCAATGTCAATGTCCTAAAAATAGAAAGTGTTATTTAATAAAAAACAGAAAGGACATTGTTTCTATCCTGGATTACCCTACAATACTCAGTGGCAAAACAGGTGGGTGAAAGGAGTAAGAGGGGAGGAGATTTAGGAGTAGTATCAGTTTTCTCTCATGAGGATAGTCTATGGCTTTCTAAGTTCACATGGCCTGGAAGGCTAGAAAGACTTGATATAGGCTGGACGCAAGCTAATGTTTCAAAATGCAGAAAGTCTCTGCAGCTATTCCATTACAAGGTGTGGCTTGACCTCAAGAGCTGAATTTAGCCTCCCATCCATCACTGACTAATTGCGTTTCCAGATTAAAAAAAAGGGTAATAATTCAATGTGATGTGCAAGGAAGTGACCATGTAACTGCCATTAACCTGTGCATCATGCTAAGTAATTGTCCTAAAGTCCTACTGCTAATTCTGGCTTTTAAGTTTTTCTCACCTATTTCAATAAAACATGTCAATGGAGAATCTTTTCCTCCCCTACAAATGAGGATTTGTAGTCACAACACAACCGTCACACAACGTGAGGTTTACTATGTAACACAGTCTTTGAGCAAATCAGGTAAATGGGAAAAAAATATCAGTATTTATGCAAGAGAAGTTCCTTGCCACAGCTTCACTTACATTCCAGAGGGACCCTGTGTTGTACAATTTAAATCATAAGGAATATTTGTTAGACTGATTTATTTTGTTACTGGTGCTGTGCTATTAAGTTGTTATATGCCTTAGTGATGGTAAGGCACTGAGAATAATTTTGTGAGGAAAATGAAAGGGTACCTAGTAAACCCAGTGCTGAAAAATTGTTCAAGAGAACCTGTCATGCGTTCAGTGACTACTGTAAAGCAATGGAAATGCCCCTGAAACAGCTTCGGGACCTTTGGTTCACATTCTTAGGGATGCTGTCAGTACATCCTGTGCTAACAGAGGTTCAATATCTAAGCTCCAGTAAAAGTTGTTAACTACTCAACTTGCAGCATGAACTATATGAGGTCACAGCATGGAAAAAATTCATGGGTCTCTCAGGAGGGACAATGAGACTCCCCAGCCACAGCCTTGGCAAGAGTGCACAGGCCTTGTACTGCCCAGAATCATAACTTCAGCTCCTTTGCTTAAGGGCTCTGCTTTTAAAGAAAACCCTTATTATTTTTCTATGCTCCTAAAAAACACAAATTATTTTCTATTCACGGGCTTCCTGGCAGCAACTAAGAGAGTTGGCAGGGGTTTCCCTGTGAGTGCACATAGGACCAAGACATAATCCTGTCTTTGACTGTACTAATGAGTGATAAATTCTTTCAAATTCAAAGAAGGGAGGATGGATGTATTAATAATCTTTAAGCTCTGTTACTGCAAACAGTAGTTGCCTGTTCCTAATTATGTAAGTAGAAAACATGCCACATCAGAAGTCTTTTCCCCAAATCCCTAAATCAGTTGTCTGCTATGAGCTGAGCAGGCAGTATTTGCAACTATAAATGTATTCTTTTAAAATATCATTTCTGAATTAAGTCTTATTGATGCTTACACCACCTGCTGCACAGTAACGCTCAATATTTTTGTGAAAATATTCATATGAGCAGATTAACTGATAAAAATTCCATAGGCTGAAAAAAATGGCAAGTAATGAAGATGCTATACTCTTTGCAGACACCTGATCGTAAAAGTAAAATAAAAAATAGAAGGCATTCAAATCCACATCTGCTTGTGGACAATTTAAAGACTGCAGTAGGCTACACTTGGTTACTGGGCAGGTCAGTGAAGGTCTGCATAAGCACTATAGCCACATGAGGAGGAGAAAGCACAGAGAACGATGTCGTACATCACTCAGTGGACAATCTGCTGCTGATTAAGAGCCGTTGGAACACTTATCAAGAAAAGAAAATCCCCATCAAGGCTCGTTAACTCACACATAGTGATATGCTAACAGCTGGCACACAGCTGGCTAACTTTGGCATGGGCAGAACAAATGTACTTCTGTCTAAGAAACAGCGCACAGCATAGTTACACTGGAGCAGAAAAAAACCCGCGGAAGGAAGGAGAAGACACACTCTCCCGCCTAGTTTTGTATGGAAAAGGTCTTTCTGAGTTCCCTGCTGGGAGGGAATTAAGTTCCTTTTGATTTGGCTGCCTCTCAATGGTCAGGTTGAGACACATTGAAGGAAGTCGGAAGAATTGCACACTACAACTATGGCAGACAATCATCCCAATAAAACTAAGGATACTGTTGAATCTTGAAATTACCAATACTCAAAAATATGTTGGCAATGACCATCACAAACATTTTGTAATTTCTTCAACTTTATTTGAATAGTCAAATCTTTATGGAATTTTGCTTAGTCTTTGACCGCAGTAGCAACCTCTACAAAAGTACTTCATAGCTCAGTAATGTAGTGTGTGAAAGAGAATTTTCCATCACAGATTTGAATCAGCTTCTTTTCAGTTTCACAGAGTATCTTTCTCATTATACATGATGACAAACACCAACTTCTGATCTATTATCTTTTTGACTGCTCTGTAGGTTTGAGGTTCATTGGCAGAGGTGGTTTTTCGCTCGTGTGTTGAAATACTTGTTTCTATCACTCTTCTTCATAAAGGAAACTTTGGTCTCCTCAATTTTTAATAAGAAGTCTTGTGATGTCTCATCATTGTCATTGATTCTCCTCCCCTAGTCCTGAACCTGTCCTGAAATGTGACAAAATTCTTTGAGACAGGTGGACAAACACTTCAGCAAGCATCTTAGATGAGGTCATATAGTATGACAATATTGGTATTATGTTATTTTCCAGCATTGCTCTCCTTTATATCCTCTGTCCATCACTCCAAAAATTGATGGCTTTTCTGAATAGTGGATTGAGAGGATACCTTCAAGTTTGTGTCCATAACTGTTCTGAGGTTTATCATCTAATTAACCATTTTAACCATTATATTCAAAAGAATGAAAAGTTCTTATGTTACTCAGAAGTACATATCTCATCTACACAGACACTTGTGGACCAAGACAAATGTTCAGCAAAGCATATTGCATAAAAGTTACTATTTAAAATAACTAAATAAAAGTGTAAAATTCTTAAAATAAACATGAATGAAAGAAAACTAAAGCTAGGCAAGAACAGGAGAAGAGTAAGCTGGAGAATAAAAAAGGCATTCTCAATAAAAAGTGAACACTTTCAGTGATTCAGTTAACAGGAAACAAAACCTAAGCTGTCTTGAAGGATTATTACTCATAACAAGACACTTCAAGGGAAATTAAAAGACAGATTTCAAAACAAGACTTTTCAAAAGTCTAACAGGAAACGGCAAAATTTTCACTCTTGATTCAACCGTATGAGAAAAATTTGGATAACCCCATGGTTTTTATTCCTTATGCCAGTGATATCTCTGTGGAGAGTTGAAGCTGACTTTGTCCAACAACAAATCAGCCATAAACAAAGAAAACCCCATAAACAAATGAGATTTTACTCTCCCCTCCATCATTCTGCACCATGTCACAGTGAAGTCCATTTCTGAGAGGTTTGGATCATGTACCTCCTAGGTCTTTTTCCTCTCAGTTTTCCTTTCCAAAAGGCAGCCTCATATGGTCCGAACAGGTGCTCTATGATTCTGCATCCCTGATAGAAGGGATCTGCTTCCAAATCTGAAGTGTCAAAGAGCCAGGTAGCCCAGTTCTGGGAGTGGCATTTCTTTTTATGCCTCACAATTAGAATTAGGATGCCAAAAGTTTTATACCCTAAGCAGAGTCACTCTGTAAAAGAATGATTACCTTGGCTTCTCGATACTTTTCATAAAATTTATGTTTGTTTTTGATGAACGTGTTTTACGGACAACTGAAAAATGTCTGTAGGTAAGAGCTACAGATTGCAACAGCAAAGAATTAAGCCAGTGCTACCCCTGGAGTGCTAATGAGGTAAAAATGTGCTGAATGTTCATACTTTCATGGGGATACACATATTATGCTTGCTACAGGTGCACAATGCTAATTTGCTTTTTGGGCAAATTGTGCTCAATTTGCATAATTTTAACATCCTGAAACCTGCAAACATCAGGAAAATCTGTGTGTTTCTCTGCCTGTAGCATGAAGTCATTGAATACCTAAAAATCAATATAAGCTCTCAGAACCAGAGGGAAGCCCTGCTGGAGTCCTGCGTTAGCTAAATTACAGGATCAAAGCCTCGAGGTACTCCAGTCTGGGTCCCTTGCCTATAACCAACATAACCATGGAAATTTCACTGTCTGCAGGACCAGAACTACTTTTTCTGACTCAGAAATACTTTGGAATTGTCAAATACTGATGATCCATCCACTTGGAGACATTGCTTTGAGCTTAGCTGATAAACAAAGAACTAAAGCTAGATATTATCTTTTTTTGTAGGATGGTTGGAGAATAATTTGTATCTTCCAATTTGCTTCAGCCACAATTGAATAGAATTCAGCCTGTACCTACATTTCAAAAATAAAAGTGCAATATTTGTATTACTTCATTTTTTCATCATTTGTCATGTTAAATCCTTCTATGTATGTTGAAAAAACTTGAAATAAACACAATCAGTAGATGGAGACACTTTTCCAGTGGTGACTACAGCCAGAGAAGTTTGTTGGTGAGAGGATGTATAAAGAATGAAATTTAAAATAATTTGGAGAAAATATGAATGCACATCATTGAAACAGCAATTGCATCCATGAAGATGACAGATTACTAGCAGGGAACCACTATTAAATTTAGTACTCACAGTTCAATTTGGATCTTTCTAACCTTCTTCAGATTACTGTGGGATGATCAGTATGGGGTTACCTGGCTACAGAATAAAAAATTTTATCTTGCAATGCATCCAGTAAAACAAGAGTTTATCAAATACATGAGAGAGAACGAGAATCTCTTGTTAAAAATATGCGGTATCTTGACCTTTTCTCCTGCCACTATGTAAGCCTCTGTGAAATCTCTGGTTTTTTCCTACTGCTTTGGTAGCTATGGTATTTTTTTTTTTTTGCACAAATATACAGCTAAATCAAAAGCAGTAGTCAGCAGAGGCTGGAGTCACAAAATGGCTGGAGAGAATTATGAGAAAGAAGAAGAGCAAAAAAGTAACTATACATTGAACATGTCAGAAGAAAGCAAAAAGTTGAAACAACAACACAAAGCAAACAGTAATTTGGCCGTTTTAAAAACACAAATGCAATACACATTCTGACATCAGAGAAGCGTATTTCTTAGACAGAGACACAAACCTTCCAGATACTACAAAAAATTTTAATAATTTTATTCTGAGTAGAAAAAATATTTTCCTGGGTTGAAAGAATAGGCTGTTCTGGATTTTGGTGGGTGTTTTTTGTTTGTTTGAATCTTAAATTAAATAGGTTTGGTGCTGAACAGGAGGGAAATAATATTATAAAATCTCTTGTAACTTTTCCCCTCTGACAGGACCACAAGAACTACATTAATTTTTAGCAGGGGAAACTCAAATTTGCCCTGGAAGCACCATGAGATCAGTCATGAAAAATCCTGCTGTGCCACAGATGATGTGTGTCAGCCAGGCACAGGAGCCACAGACAGTCCTCCTAACAGCTCAAATATACTCTCACAGCACTTCTGAACTTCTAACACGATTAAACACAGCTTGTTCTTGTTTTGGATAGGGTTTGCTTCTGTGTCCACCACATACCTTGAGTAGTCAAATTTTGCTATTTTTCATCAGGTGTTTCTTATATTTGTTCATTCTTCTCTTTATTTACCACAACAATTCTTGCTCTTGTTTGGGTTTTTTTTTTTTTTTTTTGGTTGCTTTTTATTTTAGCACTTCATGTACAGTATCCTTTTTCCCCCACCTGTCTCCTTTGCTGCCTTATAATCTGTCTTTCATTTAATTTTCCTTTCTTGCTTGCCTCCTCTAGTAATTCTGCCACGCGTTACAAACTCCTGAACTATTAAGAAGCGATGACAACACTAAGGACTCTCAAGACAGATTATGGGGACTAAATAAAAATAAATTGAATCAAGCTTTTAAACTAATAGTAATTAATGCTACAATTCCTGGAAAGGGCAACTCTCACTTCCCCTAGTGAAAGGTTTTTTTGAACTGAGCAACTCAACAATACAGCTGCCCTGAAGTGTAAAAATACCTTCAATCTGGCACATTGCAGTATTCCCTTAGTGTGTCTCTCCAGCAGGTGCATCATTTATGGTTTAAACACTGATGATCTCAACTACCTATCTGCAGCTTCACACCACAAATATTCCTCTGCTTTGATGCCTTAGGAATTCTCACCAACATTAACAATTATAGCAATTTTTGAATCAGAGTATATCTTCTGATTACTAGGAAATTATATCCTTGTGGAAAGTAATATATTTTTAGTATACTTGGCACACTTTTAGTACAGCTAAGTGTTTGTAGAATACTTGAATTACAGCAAGTATACTCATTTTTCATAAGTGTAGAGTGACACATTATAAAACAAATTATTATAATCAGAGATTTTCTGGAAGTTCTCAAAGAGCTTGATGCAAAATGAGACAAGTTTCTCCCAGTACCCTCCGCCCACATTAGCCGAGAGTGGGAGCTGAGGGGATTCAGCACCTTCAAGGGATGTTCCCAGCTCAGACCCAACCCTGCAGCTGTGGCAAAATGAAATTTCTTTGATTGCTTCTACTCATTTGCATACTACAGCTATGATTCGGGCAGGCTGACAAATAACACTAGAATATTGCACTGTTCTGCCTGCCTGGCTATTCCTTGTTTTTCAGATTCTGGGGGCTTTGGAAAGGAGTTTGTTTTTCACATGGAGCCACACACTACAGAGTCTACCTAGAAGCTCTTCTTGGGGGTCATGAACACACTGATGCATCCAGGCAGCCCGGTAATCGCAGCAAAGAGGATGAGGAATGTGATGACATGATGATGAACGGGATTCATAGAGTTTTATACAAATTACACATAAATGGACATTCATATAAGTTCCATATAAATTATGTCAATTACTTAGGGGTATGAATTTAGTGAGATTTTTTTTAAAGGAATTATGGGAAATTTTATTAGAAAAATTTATAAATGACTGTTAAAGGTTAAAAGCTTTGAAAGAAATATGAAGCAAAATATTTTAGGGTTTGAAATTAAACTCTCTTAAGTACTGCAAAATATTCATCCCATGTCTGCCTATGGTGGGATTTCTTACACATTTTCTTCAAGGGAATTATTTCACAGACAGCTATGGGATGAAATGAACTTCCAAGTTCCTTTGGTGACTGTTGTTCACTCAATGACAAAATGCAACAGTTTATCGTTCTCTTCAATTATTCTTCTTCTAATCTAAGATTGCCAGTACTTTCCTGCTTAAAAACTGCTGGAAGACATTAAAAAGAAAATATTTGAACTGAAGAAGACTTATCTATTCTAAGTTCATTATTTCCTTATATTTTTGCAGCCAAAGGCATTAATTGCATTATTTACATGTATTATTCTTAATGGCAAATCTACAAGGATGGCTTTGAGATGTATCTGCTGCTTGTGTAATTATTTTATGTATGTTATGCTATGTTACTGCATAGAGATTCAGAGGAAATTATGACTTTTTTGAGCTATGAATATGGGGGCTTCCTTTGAAATTAATCAGATTATTAATATGAAATTTACTCTTACTTTTTTAATTAAATCACAGTATTGATGTCCATATTGACCTTTACAAACTCTTCTATAAAGAAAATGCTGCAATCACCTTCTTACTAAGAGTTGATATCAAACCAAATGTGCTTTAGAAGCCAGTTGATTTGTCAATTCTGTTTTACCATGCTTTGCCCAGCTGACTGATAGCATTTGTCAAATCCAAATATTTATATTGAGAAGAATATTTTGCATCACTTTGATTTTCTTCATGGAGCTTTGGTGAAAAATCCATTGCTACGTGTTTCATGCTATGTGTTTCTGAAGGCTGTTGAAGATTCATCAAGAGGGCTGACTGATAAATTAGTTTTGTACAGCTCAGAAGAGCTAACACGGGGTCTTTCATTATAGATTTCTCCTGGCAATGTGTACTGCTGTGCCCATCAGCCAAGCCTTGTGTGTGAAAGAGTGCAGCACCTTCAGCTCTGAGAGTTACAGCCATCAAACTATAGGGTTTGTCATTAAGGACATCTTTTCAAATGTACATTAAGGATTTTTGAGATCTAGGTAGCGCCTGTACTCTTCACACTACAATTTATGATCATTATATTATAGGAATGTAACTTCACACTCATCAAGTTTCTCATTTAATTAAAAAAAAAAAAACAACAAACCAAAAAAACCCCAACAAAATCCAGAGGCTGATATGCAATTCCTGATCAGTAATAGAAATTTAATTCAAAGTTTCACACATTTCATGTACATGTAAACACCATGTTTATGCTTTGAAAAATTAAATTGGTCTGGTTTTCTTAGTGTTGTAATTTCTTGCAAGGGAAATCCAAAGGCAAAAAACCCCAAATATCTAAATTAATCTCTGAATCATCCCAGGATTTTCATCTTGGGGATCAAATTGGGATTACTATTAATTTTCTTGAACACATTTCACGTTAAGTTGTCATTATTACAGTAAATACAAGGAGGCAGTTCCAGGGAGAAAGAGTTTGAACCTTTAAATGGTTTGTGGCCAGCTGAGACTTTTTATTTGCCAAGAGTCCACAAATATCTTCTGATCCTCATTTATGTTTATGCATTTTCTTACCGTATTTGCTTTCCTTGGATGAAACTACTTTTGGACCCACAAAGCCACCTGTAACTGCTCAAGTTTCCAATCTTCTCTTCACGACCAGAACATTAGATCACTAAATACAGCTAATACCTTCTGCAATAGCAGAAGACTGGGAAATATGATTAAATTCCAGTACTGAGTATAAGGTCAATAGATATTTTAAATCCTCATAAGTATGCTCCTGTACTTGATTATTTATCCATTCAGAATTGGTATTAGGCAAGTTTTTAACACCTTAGCCCTCCAAAGTTAGGTAAAGGCTAGCTCCAAAAATTCATTATCTAGAGAAACTATCAAATCCAGAATGTTGCCTCTCTGTTCCATTTTCTGATTTCAAACACGTCTCAGTCAAATATCTCCAGTACTGTATTCCATTATTTGCTACAATTAATTTTGTTGAACTATAGCGATTTAATTCTCTCTTTTACTTCAAGATCTTAAAGTGCTTTGAAATTTTCTTTAAATAGTTTGAATTGAGAAAGCAAGGACCTATATGTAACACACTGACTTTTTCCAAGTCAGGAATCTTCTAATTTCTTCTTACTTCAGATTTGCCCATACTTGATTCATCCACAGCTGAATAATATGGCAGTTAACAAGCAGAAATTATACCTTTTTTCCCCACATCTTTTTAAACCTCACTAGCTGTATGCAGATACAGACAATTGGATACATCTCTCTCAGTTCTGCTACATCTATGTCATCCCGTTTGTTCCTTACTCTGGATCAAGTTCAAAAAATGTTATTGAATTGTTCAAAAAATGTTACTGACTGTCCTCTAAAAAAGCACTTTTATTCACATACGCAAAGGGTCAAATTTCTAGTGGGTCTAAAGCTCTTCTAAAAGATTTGATTTGGTATAGAAGGATTACTGATGATAGTTTCAAAGCAGGGAAATATGTCAGGCATATGCTCCATGATTATAACGAGAACAGAGCTTTGATGTGCCCCCAAAATCCAACCACTCAGGTAATTCCTGAGCATTACCCTGGACCACTTCAGCAAAGAAACAGGTTTTCTCTCTTCCAAATCTTTGAAAGAATTCCTGCTGTCTTCAATCTCAGAAATAACTTTCTCCCTTTTCATATCCTTCTCATGCCTGCCCAGGCAGCCAGTGTTCTCTGGAAGCACCTTTAGTTTGATTTTATTTGTGGGGTTTGCTAGTCTTGTGGGGTTTTGTTGTTGGTGGTGGTTTTTTGGTGTTTGTTTTTTTTTTTTTTTTCCCTCAGCAGAATCATTCTTATTTCTTCTGTAGTGCCTTGACTGGTTCCTTCCTTTCTTATTAGCTCTGACAGCCATGGCAATTGCATGTGTGTTCCTCAGAGACAGCTCCAGCATTCACTGCAGCTTGCCAAAAGATCTCTTATTTAAAATTACAACTGTTGGACAATTTCACATATGTACTTCAAAGGCACTTTGTTCTGACAATACACAACCCTCCAAAAGGTCTCGAACTTGCAAGCTGGATAATGTACTCCGTTCTCCCTGACAGAAAACATGATTGGTTTGATTGGTTTGTTTTTGAGAATATTGTTGCTGCTTTTATCTCTTTACTTTTCAAAATCTATAAATATTTTGGTATAACACAGAACGTTAATTTATGCAGGAGACAGTCAGGTTTCTGTAAGGCCATGTGTTTCTTGCAAGATATTTCATATATTTGTCAAGCTGAAAAACCTACAGTGATGGTATCGAAATCACTTTTTTTTGTCTTCCTCTTTCTCGGTTTTTTTTTCTGTGCTGCTTCAAAATGAATCAACTATGGCACCATATGCTGCAACAATTGCTGAGAATGACAAAAGTAATGCATTTTCCCAAAACTCAACAAAAAAGCATCATTAAATTAAGGAAATTGTATTTCCCTTAAATCTTGCTGTATCTTCCTGGCTCACTGAACATCTTGTTGTTTCATTTCTGTGTAGGCTCTTGCCAGTTCTCTCACTGTGGCAGGCTTCTTTCTAGAGAAACATGAGTACCCGCTGGCTACTGCTGGAATAACTGAGATGTCCTTCAGCTTAAAGGTGGAAGAATCCTCCACCTGTGCCAGGACCTCTACTGTGCCAGCACATTCAGGGTGGATTGGCCTTGAGCTTTGACATTCCCCACATAACAGCATAAGAAGTTTTACCTTGTGCTCACTGTGAGCCTATAAAAATAAAGCCACAGTTTAAAAATAGGGTATTTATTTATTTATTTATTTATATACATATATATACACATACAAAATACTACTATCAAGTTACAGATTTGGTCCTTTAAAAATATGTATCACATCTCATATTGCAGACTCCAATTTATCTGCTTTTCATAGCAGAAGAGATATTTGCTCCTTGCTCTGTTTGCAAGGGTCAAGTTACTAGAACTGTCAAGAGAAATCCTCATTCTGTTTGAAATTAACTGGATATGGATATCAGTTGGCTGAACAAAAGGGATGTCTGATTATGCTGTAAGTACTGAAGATACATTGCATATCTAGGAAGCTTTTCTTCTCATTACTTAACACGTTGCTTGGTTACCTCATCAAACTTGTCATCTGTGAGGAAACCCATTTCATTAAAAAAAATTAAGTCATAAGGCTAACTCTTCCAGCACTGAAGAAGAGATGGGAGAAATGGGAGAAAGGATTTCTTTTAGCCTTATTTCTGAAGTTTCAGTTCAACCCTGCTACGTCCACACCCCAGATGTGAAAAAATATAATCAAACAGACCATTCTCAATAAAAGCTGTCATGCCCAACGCTGGAGTGCTCTTCTGACTCTTGGTGCGACAAACACCACTCTGTGTGTTCAGAAGTTGCCAGGACCTTGGCTAAGGCTTCGTGCAAATCCTTGACAATCAATTCATCACCCTTCTGTAGGCCACAGGTACTAAGCTAGAAGGCCAACTGACAGAGACAATATTTGGCACAACCAAACGCTTTCCATGCAGCTAAACCCAGCAATCTTGAGAAGCCTGGAATTTCTCTAATAGTTTGCAACCATTTGGAGACAATATAGAGTCAGGCAGGTTTGACACTGGAAAGCAAACAGGCTTTCTCAAGGATTTCTCCTGTGGTTGTGGTAGAGCTAGTCCTTGGGTATGCTCTGCTCATGTGATCATACCTCCATTTTCCCACAGGCAGTGCAGAATTCCGCAAACCTCAGTTCTTGGGGGGAAAAAAGAGGACATAATGATAATGATAATAAAGATGATGATGATGATAATAACAATAATAGTAGTAGCAGTACCACCAGAACACCCACACCACCAACAAAAAACCCAACCAACCAACCACCCAAGCAACCAACCCTCTCCAAACTAAAACAAACCACCAACAAAAGAATCCCCCCAAACCCCCTGCAAAGAAAGAAGAGCTCTCCACGGGAAGCCGGCAGCAGCTCCCTCGGCGCCCTTGCCATGTTGCACCCCCATTCCCTCTGCTCACTCAGTCCCGCCGACCCTCCCCAGCCGTCAGACGGCAGCAGCGTGCGCGCCCCTCGCCCCGGCCTCGGTTCCCCCCGGTTCCGCCCGGCCCAGCCTCTCCCCCGCGGCGCCTCCATCCGCGCCCCG
>VZRF01006607.1:150588-215846 GCA_013396875.1 Vireo altiloquus
CGCCCCTGCCCGCCGCCACCGCCGCGCCCGGGAAGGCCCTTTGGGGAGCGGGGTTGCGGGGGGCTCCCGCCGTGGGCCCTCCCGGGAGCTGCCGGAAGATCCCTCGGCCGGTAGCGGCGTTTCCAGAGGTGGCTCCCGCCGGAGGGCAAGGGAGGGCGTGGGGGAAACCTGGGGTGTGCCTGGTGGGCACGGCTGGCCTCTGCCCGCGAAGTTTGGGGGTTCTGCTCTCCTCCCTTTTGCTGCTCTTGCCCACCTCACGTGTGACAAATAATAAAAATAATCGTGTTGACATTTAGAGGAATGAAATTAAATATAGAGAGAGTAGGAGGTGACTTAGCAGCTCTGAACGTGTCAGGTGCAGGCAGCTGAGGTGTGTGCCTGTTTTTAAAACCCTGGCAGGGTCATCTCTGCCCCCTCTCCCCACACACGCATGCACACACACACACGCACACACACCCCAGCCCAGAAGAGGGCTTGGCAGCAGCTCTGGCCATCCTATTGTGCCTGCCTAAGTGCTGCTGGCGAAGAAATGTAAGGGGAAGGGGTGAGTGAGGGAGGTGTTGGAGATCCTCTCCTCCATCAGGAGAGGTCCACTGATACACAGCTTCCAGAAAAGATACAGCAGCCTGGGGGAGAAAAACAGCCTCTCCGCTGAAACATTTTGGATGTAGAGACCTCTTCAGAGGATGAGGGTGAACTGTGGCATATATATAATTTTGAAAATAGAGGAGTTGTTCTCTTCTTGTTCTCTTAAATAAGGGCAGCTGAGTAAATATACATAAAATACTGCAACCCATTACGGAGGACTAACACCTGGGATTAGCTGATCTGCATTGTGAATAATGTCAACTTCAGAGCTGGCTTGAATTGGATTTTCCCTGGCATTGCAGAAGTTATCAGCCCCAAAAGAAACCAGGTGGCAGAGAAAAAAATTTGAAATTTTCAAAAAGCCTTCTATAAAATCATTGCAGTTCTTTCTCACCCCAGGAAAAATAAACCAGTAGGTGTGCCATGCATGGTGAAGCCTGTCAGTTCCTGCTGGGAGCTCGGGCCACTTTATTTTTTTGACCTGTATTAGAAACAACCAGAACTGGGTTTCATAGCATTGTCTGTATGATTAGAACCCTGTAGCTTCACAGGTGATGATGTTTTCAAAAATTACAATAAAATAAATTGCAGAATAAACACCACCTTTTCTCTTTAACATTGTTCTTGTAATAATAAAATTCACTATTGGAATATTTGAAAGTTTTGGAAAGGTAAGTACGTTTAGATTATACCATAAAATGTGATCTAGTATAAATATATATGTTAAGATTTTTGTTTAGCGCTGCAACCTTTTGCAATTTCTCAGCAACTCCAAAATTACAGCAGAATTTTCCTAATGTCCAACAGCAGTCAAAATCAAAAAAAAAATCACAAACATTCACTATTGATCAACTTTGTGATTTAACATGTTATTAGTTGTCATTTCTTATTATTCTGTTTCAATTCCTTGCAGATTAGAAACAAAAACAATAGAGGAAAATTAACCCCCTGGATCTTAGCCTTGGCCTTTTTCAAGCAAAGAGAAGAGGAGCTGTCAGGCTTTGCATGTCAGGTGGCCACTCAGCTGTTTGACAGCTTCTGGGTTTCAACCCCATTGGGATTGAAGCAACTCAAGCAACTACAAGCGATGAGTCCTGTCGTCTGCTGACGCTGCTCTAGCACCATGGCAGACAGGCTGTGACATGACAAGAGGATCCATCCTAGGGAGGCAGCGTTGGGATCAATAATTGGCTTCCTGGGAAACTACAGCTGGTGGAGAGGATGTAAAAAGAGGCGCGCATGTGCCAGGATATTGCTACAGCCTTGCCGAGCTGGTGGATCCACTTGGAGGAGAGTTTTGCCACTGATCTTGGGTTTTTTCCCGGTTTGGTAATGTTGGCTTTGGGGAAAATTTCTGCTGACTCATCCACCCCTAGACACATTTTGCGGAGCGTGGCCAGCCAGTGAAGAGATCCGACGGCTCCTTGCCCCCACTGCGGGTCCCCTCCGGTGGCCCCTGGCACCATCTTGTGCCCAAACCCATCCCGTAGGGCAGCTGCAGCCCCCCGCCCCGGGGAGTCCCCCACAGTGACCCCCGCACCCGGGGCGGGGGTGAGCGTGCCCGAAGCTTCCAGCGCGGCCGGCGCCCGGCAAGATTTTACCCTGTCTGCCGCCGGGGCCCCGGTGCCGCCCCCCGCCAGCCCTGCCGCCCTGCTCGCCCGCCCCAGGCCGCGCAGGATGGGGGCGGTGCTGGTGCGGCGCGGGGGCTGCCTGCTGCTCTGGCTGGCCCTACTGCTGGGCTGCTGGGCTGAGCTGGGCAGCGGGCTGGAGTTCCCAGGTGCAGAGGGCCAGTGGACCCGCTTCCCCAAGTGGAACGCCTGCTGCGAGAGCGAAATGAGCTTCAACATGAAGACGCGCAGCTCCAGCGGGCTGGTGCTCTACTTTGATGACGAGGGCTTCTGTGACTTCCTGGAGCTCATCCTCACCCAGGGAGGGCGGCTACAGCTCAGCTTCTCTATCTTCTGCGCCGAGCCCGCCACCCTGCTCTCGGACACGGCGGTCAATGACAACCTCTGGCACGCCGTTGTCATCCGCCGCCACTTCAAGAACACGACGCTGATCATTGACCGAGCGGAGGCCAAGTGGGTGGAGGTGAAGTCCAAACGGCGGGACATGACTGTCTTCAGTGGGCTCTTCCTAGGGGGACTCCCGCCGGAGCTGCGGTCGGCAACGCTAAAGCTGACGCTCTCCTCTGTCAAGGACCGGGAGCCCTTCAAGGGCTGGATAACAGACGTGCGGGTGAACTACACGCAGGCGTCGCCGGTGGAGAGCCAGGAGGTACGGCTGGATGATGAGCAGAGCCGGCTGTGCGCCAGGGACGACGTCTGCCTCAACGGGGGCGTCTGCTCGGTGCTCAACGACCAGGCCGTCTGCGACTGCTCCCAAACGGGCTTCCGAGGGAAGGACTGCAGTGAAGGTAAGGAGCCATTTCAGCTCACCCCATCGCCCCCCTCCCCATCGCTCTGTGGAGGGGACGGGTTGGAGGCCAGGCCTGCATGAAGTTTCATCTGTATGAGTGGATCTTTCTCCCTCCCCTTCTTTTCCACCGTGTCCTCGGCTCCTCTCTTCCCCACCTTCTCCTCCGTGTCTTCCATGTGTCTCTGTGGCCAACCATGGTGCCATCATTCTTCTGTTCTCTGAGAAGCTGGGTGAGAGGAGGAAGAGGATGTTATCTGAGCGTCTTCCGGAGGTGGGGTGGGAATTTGGGGTTGTTGTGGGTAAAGGAAAGATGGGTGCTGGGTACCAGGTGTCACCCAGATGGCACGGGGTGGCATCGTGCTCTGTGGGAGCTGAGGGAGGAGATGTGCATGCTTATCAAAAGCAGCTGGTGGTAATTAATTTGGGGAGAAGGGAAAGTGATGCTGGGAATAATTTAACTGGATTAAGTGCAAAGATGACCTGAGTCTGATTTTGTAGGGTAGAGGAGACCCAGAGTCCGCTTTGTGTTTGCCTCTGCTATGTCATTGAAATAAAATCAGTGATTTATTTGTGAGTTCCTTAAATTGTTGCTGGGGAGGAAGGGGATTAGGCAGAGGATTATGTTTTTACATGAATGTGAATGGTACTGCTTTGCAACATATTTAGCAATTCACCATGCCAGTTAGACAGGGAGAACACAGAAGGGCAAGGGGGAAGTACATACTCCAAGACCACAAAAAGACTGAATAGTTTTACCAAGGAAGAGGGAACCTGTAAAAACAGCAGTTTCCTTAATCTCATCTACAAATAAATCACTGGGTAAAATATGATTCATATTCAGTGCCCATTCTGCAAACGGAAAGAATGTGAACGTTTACTTTGCAGATGCATGCAGGACTCCTGTTTTTATTGTTTTCTTAGTAAATGTACCATTGCTTGCAGCTCCTTAGGCATAGAGATTATATATGTTGTGTACCTAGAGCAGGACATAAAGGTGTATAAATGAAATGAGAGCAAATGTATCAAGGCAAAATATGATTATCATGTCAAAATTGGAAAGCAAAGACCTAAGTTTAAAATGTAAAAGGTAAATATAATTGAGATATTATCAAGGCCAAGTTAAGTTCTTCACTGAGTGGCTGCATGACATTTATGGCTAAATAATTTGCCTTTAGCATTTCTATCAGATTTCACTCATTATAAGAAAGAAAACATCATTTGTGACTGTGCTTTATTATGTAACACCTTCTGTCCTTAGTGTCAATACTCCAAACACTACAGTCATTCTGCATCCTATTTACTTTATCAGCTGTTTATCTCTCATCTGCCATTCGTGAACAATTCAAACCCTATTAACACTTTAAAGTAATTTTTAATAGGAGCAAATATTAGTTTCAGAAAATTAGTCATTTATGCTTTCAATTGCACCCGTTCCCAGAAATTGTAAAAAGAAATATCTTTTCTATTAGGTAAACCATCTCAATGGATTTAGTATTTGGGTGTCAATTTTTAATGTATGATACTACATAATATATAGGTGTATGTACAATATTGAGGTGTCTTAGCTTCTCTGAGTTAGGCCCTATTATAAAAAAAAAAGAAAATTATTAGGAGTAGCAGCATTGTTAAAGCAACAATGGCAGTTTAAATACTATTGATACTATTACACATTTATATGCCCTTTACACTAAAACATAGTTTATTTATTTAAAGTTTTCTTGAACATATAGTACTTATGTGAAAAAGTTCACATAATTGCATGTAATTTCAGTCAGATAAATTCTTGTCTTTATGCAATAACAGGTTCAGTAGCTATTTTTAAGGAACATTTTTATGTTTAGATTGAATGTTAGTGAAATATATGTCTATATTTAGTGAAAATTCTATGGAACTTTTAAGAAGATGACACTCAAAATAATATTTAGAATCCCCCCAAATTAAGGCAAAATGGTGACTTCATTTAAATGCTGGTGGTTTTATAATTGACATTGGTGGGATCAAGATTCTCCTCACATGTCCCTTGACTACTGAGAAGCCTTATAAAATAATAGCAAGACTTATAATTTTAGCATAAAGTATTCAGATTCTGATTCAATTTGAAGCAGGAGGCAACATTTCCCCTGACAGCAACATAAATGGAACTACATTGCAGTTTCTACTTGTTAATTGAGAAAAGGTAGCAAATGACGCTTCCATCAGCCAGGTTTTGATGAAGGGATTAGAATTTACTCATATGTGCCAGCAAAGATATTGAACTATTATAAATTATTTAATATTCTAAGAAACAGAAAAGGCAGAAGGACAAGTAAAGCCTTTATATCTGCCAGGAAAGAAACCTTGGCTTCTGCTGTTTAGTTTTTTGTAGCCAACATAGACATTATGCTGTTGAACTTTGATCTTTTGTTCCCAGAATGTGTAAATTTCCCACAAACCTTAGAAAGACATTGCCATTACAAGAGGATCATCTCAGGCTGAAATTATCTGAAGGGATCTTTCGAGTTTTCACTTCTACCCTTGTTCTGGTTTTTGTTTAAAAATGTTTTAGATGGGAAAACATCCCAGTTTCCATTTTTTCTGTGAAATTGTAGCCACGTGTCCTAGTGGATACCTTTTCTTTAAAGGTTAAAGATGGTCATTAAATTCTATTTTCCTTGGATTTTTTTTTATAGTTATAATTTTTTTTTTGCCTTGGATTTGTTATTGTTCTGTATCTCTGCAGTCTGGTAAAACACAGAGTTCCACAGTGTAATGAGGAGTGTAGGAATTAATATCAACAACAACAAAGAAAATATTTCCAAAATTTTCTACTCTGACTTGCACATTTAGGAATCAAAAAGCAATAGATTTAGAGTCACAGTTTCAAGTCTTAAGATGCTATTTTTAATACAAGTTCAGTTATTTTCAGTAGAAAATCTGATGTTGTTTTTTCTCGGATTTTCATCTTTGAAAAGCTTATTAATGACTCCTGAAGCAATATTTTTTCTTGTGAGAATGAAGTTCAACCAAGTTTTGGGTTAGATTTTTTTTTTTGTTTGTTTGTTTGTTTTTTTAACCCATAGTAATATAAATTATTTCTAGTAGGCTTAACTGGTTTTATACCTGTCTAAATCAGGAGTAGCTTCATTTATGTTTTCTGAACTACACCACTGTAAGAACAGTGCAAGCTAGGAAAGAATCATTCATTCATTCTCTTGATTTCCAATAGGGTCTGAAATCTCTACAATGGGAGCTTTGGCATAAATCACAGGAAAAGAACTGGAATTTTACTTAAGTGTCAAGGATGTGCAGTCCATAGCAAAGAAAAATATGATCTCTAGCTGTTCTCTGGTTGATAAGTCCATGAGTAAAAACAGTACAAGAGCCTTCTAAAATAGAAAGTAAAATCTCTACTTTGTACTGAAGAAGGAAAGGGTATATTATTGCACATAATAATAATGACTCAGGAGAAGAGAAAGTACACAAAATTATAATAAATTTTATTAAGAATAAGACTGGCATTGAAATAAACCATGATTGCCATATCAATTTTCTGGTAAGTTTTTGACATACATTTCAATCTTCCATTCAGTGAAAATTACAGTATTTCCTGGAATTACTCAAATTGGTATGGCTTGATTCTATGGTAAGGAGAGATTTTTTATTAAAAACACTGACTTTAAAGTCAGATTTTTAATGAATTGTTAAGGTCCTAGAAGGTAAGGAGAATACATGATTCATATCAGTGAACCTGCATATTCTTCTTTGTAATTTTGCTCATTAAGTTAAAATTTCAAACCAAAAAACCCTCTATTTTTCCTATTTAAATGAATAAAATAGTGACCTTCTGACTTTAGACAAAATAATAAAACTATAATTATCCTTTCATCCTCATTTATATAAAAATAAGGATATATAATATCCTGTCTAAGAAAACAAGCAGATAACTCCAAAAGGGGTAGTAAAATACACAATGCACTGAGTTGGGGGAAATTTCTCACTGATGCTAACTTCTTGTCACTCCATACCCTTCTGCTTTTCTATACCTCAAACTGCTTTAAAAAAATGCAGACAGGATCCTTTGTCTTTTTAAAATACAGCTTTCCTGCTTACCTCGATATTAGCTTCTATTAATCAATTTACAATTGCTCTGTGAATTCAATCTCTTCCTGTTTATTTCATGTTGTATTTTAACTGTTTCACTGAGTTTCTGGTTCGCGAGAAAAATGAGGACTGTTCATGCAGCTGTTCACTGTAAGAGATACTCTTCCTTGTCAGATATTCAAAAGTTGATGCCAGCTATGGTTTGAACTGTGAAAGTGATTTTTGAGCAAGTGAGTTCCAGATGTCTCAGCCTAGCCAGCATTTAGATTTGTTTGTTTGGGTTCTGAATATACTACATCAGTCTTTGTTGTATTTCCTTTTGCATGTTAACTTTTTAAAAAGTCATCCAATATTTATATCTCTTTGAAATTTTTTGATGTTTTCATCCATTTTTTATGGTTTGAATGAAACATTTGAACTTCTTTTGGCATTAATTTTCTATTGCAAGTTGTGTGTTTGAGTGAGATGTTGAATTCATTGCCTATAGTCAGTCTTAACAGAGTAGTCACCATGGTCTTTATCCCTTGAATACTAGCTAAATATAATTTGGACTAGTAAATACTATGAAGAAAACTTGCCTTTTTGATTGACACTTCAGAATCTTTATCTACATGATCTGTATTTCTTCTGCATGCTGAATTTCTTGTCAGTGCCAGTGGCTACCGGTTGGTTTAGAAGGAAGGCTAAAAATGCACCAGGGATTGTACTGAGGTTCTGTATATTTACAAATCATGTCAATAATTTAACAATAATTATTTCATTTTATTTAATATTTTTAAATGGTGGCTTTGTTGTCAGAATCTTGAGAGCAGACAGTCAAGTAATCAAAAAGTCATTCAGAACTGTGTTAAATCTGTGCCCTTCATATTTAGTTGTCTGAAAACACAATTCTTATGTCAGTTTAAAACACAATTTTTCATCATTTCCCTAATGAAATTTGATATATTATTTTGTTTGCCAGCATTCAGCATTATAGGATATTGATTTCAATATCTACCTCATGTAAAATCACAGGAATTTAAATACTGTTTCATTGGTAATTAGGAATTGGCAGTCTATTTTATATTATCTTCTAAGGAGGTTTCTTGTGGAGTATTACTAATCCCTTCAAAATGCTGATATTGAAATACTTCCAAAGGACCACTCACACTTATAGCCTAGATCTTGGTACTCCAGGTAAATAATATTTTAAATAGTGAGGTAAATAATATTTTAAATCCCTTTGTGCCTAGTTGAGGTTCTGGGTCCTTGTTAAATTTAAGTCTATACTGTAATTGTAGACAGCTAATATGCTAGAAGAATTTATATCTAGCACCATAGGACTTTGTGTCAGATTGGTCATATTCATTCAGAATTTCAAAGTAATATATTAAAATTGTCTATGTTTTGATGTAATTGCACTTCAAGGCTTGCAGGCATTTTAGACTAAATGTACTTTTTTCTCAGCTGAAGACTGGCTCCCTGGGAGCCTTAACAGTAGATGCTAGCCAAGGATTTGTGGGATTTTACCCCATCATCATTAGTTACCTGATGGATAGGAGTGGGGAAACAGGCTGGAAATTAAAATGAGTTCCTGATAGAAATAGGTTTATGTGGAGGCTAACATTCACATGTGCAGCTTAGAAGGTTCATGATTCTTTTAATAAACATGTTAAAATTGCTTGGTAACTTAAACCAAAAAGCTTCATCCATCTCTCTTGGTGAACTTAATAGGATGTTTTATCCATGAGAAAGCTCGGTGTTCCTTTCAGAAAACGTGAAACCATACCAGTTTCTGGAAAAATGCTCTGTTCAGTTTGTTGTGCTGTAGCTGAAACTTGTGTACCTTCATAAAGACATGATTTTACAGAATAGTGAAGGGCATTCTGAGGTATTTAATACCTTTGTGAACCTGAGGACTAAATTGTAAAGACCAAATATACTTCTTTCAGGGAATGATTGGTTAGGGTGTAACAGACATACCTTTAATTGTGTTCTTATATATAGAATTGACTAGCAAAGTGAGGGTAAGTAATACTTTGCTGCCTTTATTTAGTTCTATGAGCTAAGATCATAATTTAAGTGCTCCAAAAGATGTGCACTTTCTTGAATGGCAGTTTCTCCTATACTGTGGTGATGGTATCTGAGTGTATCGCAAGCACTTTACTAGACTGGATTATATTGTCATGTATGCAGAACCCAATTTTTCAGTTCAGATGCTCTTCTGCCAAGCTAAAAAGTAGTTGTATGTGGTGACTTCAAGCAAATGTGTAGGCATTCTCCTGGAACTTGGATTAGAATCAGTAGGATCAATGAGTGCTTCAATGCACAAAATACTTGAAGTAACTAATGGAGTAATGAGGTAAGAAAACCCACATGGTTTTGATAGGACTGATGCCTTAAATGGCTACCTAGAAACAGAGACTAGACAGAAATAAAGGAATAAAGGAGGCATTTATTTGAAAGGCCTTCAGAGGTACACTCTGGGCTCCAGAGGGTCCTGCCTCAGTGCATCCCAAAATGGACGACAGGTCAGGGGTTCTTCACACTTTGATATCAGTATAAATTCACCAACCAGAACCCAGCCAATGTTGGAATTTCCCCAAGCTTGCCCCCCCCTCCCCAGGATGATGGTTTACAGTTCTTGGGCCTAGGACAGTCTGAGTGAGCTGGAGAGGCTTTGTTATGTCTGCGTGAGCATGAGAGAACAGCAGTTAACAAGCTACAGGAAACTTCAGAGTTACACTAGCAGTACAGGATTTGAAAAACATAAAAGTTAAAACCTAAGGCATCAGGACATTGCCTTCTCAGTGACCCAACTAGTTCACAGCTCTTTTCCAGTTTGTTTCCTCCATATATAAAGTTAAACTACTCCATACAGGAGTTTTTGGTAGGATTGTTTCCTGGTCATCAGGTACTTGAAAGATCAGAATTCCTATTAGGGATCTAGTAGGGAAAGTCTTGACTTGAAGCTCCCTTTACTGTCCTGCAGCCACTTTAGTCTGCAGAGCTGATAGTTGTTGGTTGGCTTTGAAGTTGAAGGCCTTCCTACTGCCTGTCCATAGCTGAGTGTTCAGAAGAGTGTGTTTTTTCTTGCTTTTTTGTCTGCCACTGTCTGCCATTGTTCTGACTAGACACTGGAAATAATGTAGCTTGTCACCTGCCAGCCACTTCTCCTTTTAAAATTCAGCTCTTCTCACGGTCACAAGAGTTCTCATCTTTCGCAACATTTCACCTGTATAAAACACGTCCTTATTACTGTAGAAGGATCCTTATTACTGTAAAAGGATTTAGGAGATCCTAGATGTCTGAGGAGAGTGAAGAACTCTTGCTCCTAGTCAATGGCAACATAATTTTTTAGTTTCATTTGCTTCCATTTTCAATGAAAAATCTGGGAGTGAAAGTGAGAGATGGCCTCAGTTATGCCTTGTTTGAACTTGTCGAGAAATGAGACAGAGGTAGCTGGCAGCTGTCTGCAAGAACAGGATTCTGTGATGAGATTTTAGATTTCTTTAATGCTGTGGAGTGGATTGTGAACCTACAGTTACTTACCCATGAGCAGCAGATTTGGCACCTTTTAGATATCTGAAAAAAATGTGTTCTGTTTTCATTTTCCACTGGAGTCAATTTGAAGTCCCATTGACTCAAGTTTGGATTTAGGGCAAGCCTAATAACCTGCTGATTCTGAACTTATTATTCAAGTAGGAATATGAAAACAGAGAGAACTAGGGCAAATTAAACAACCTGCTGATTCTGCCTGTGGTATTCATCTGGCAATGCCTATAGGGAAAATGCTTTTCATAAATTCTGATATTTATTACCATGTTCATCATCACTATGATTATTCATTAATTTAATATGTGCCTTATGAACCATGCTGGAAGAGTGAAGTTATATGAGTAATTTTATCTTACATTTAAGATTCTCCATGATTTGAGGGAAAACCTGGTTTCCCAAACACATGGATGGTGCTTTCACTGGAATCACATTTGCATCCATTACAAACTGTGAAACTGTGGATTTTGCCTATGGCAATGTTACATCCCAACAGTGCTACACAGGTGTGCAAGTCACAGATTCCTTTCAGACTGTGTCACATTGCACAAGGTCTTGAAATGAGAGCATTTGACTTTTTGGTGATTTTGTCCAGAGAAAGGGCTTTGCATTGCTTAAAGGCAGAGAAATTTGATTGATTCTTCCCTCAGTGCTGTCTTTTTGTAATTAAGTGAATGTGTACAGCCATTAAAGAGGTCACTGGCATTACACTACACACCTGGAGATGTAAGTCACAGTTCCAAAGTTTCTGAATTACATCTTAATTTCCGATACAGAATGACCTTCATGTTGATCTTCTTTCTCTTTCGTGCTTTTTAGCTTTAACAAAAAACATTTAAAAATGACATTTTTGTCAAAGGGGGTGTTTCCACTAAGAAAAGATTCCTTGAGAAAGATTGCATGTGTGTAATATAAATTATATATACTTCGTCTTCTGAAGAAGTGTATAGAAAATCACAGAATTAATGAGTAGACATGGAGTGAAGACCTGTATCTGAATATTTTAATTTTCTTTATAAGCTTATCCTGATTCTTTTTTGTTTCCAAAGGTGACAACAGGAATCTTCACACACATATCAGCATTTGTACAATGGGTGTCTAGGGCACAGCCGCAATGAATAGTTTTAGAATGAATTACAGTCTTGTAAAGATTATATTCATTGTTAAAAAAAATGGGAGAATAAGGCCCTAATGCCAGAAAAGAAAGTGCTCTTCAGCCTTTAAAGATGTTATCTTTCCTGATTCTGGATCATGCAGGTGTGATAAAAGTGATATAAAAAATTTAGATTGCACTGCTTGTTGCACAGCAACAGGCTTACACTTTTACATTTGTCAAATTATTTGTACATTTTACATTTGTAAAATCAGACTCTTACCTGGGAAAGTCCAGGGACAGGAGTTAGAGAGGCAGGTGAGACACTGCAGCTCCTTCCCAGACTGCACACACTGCTGTGTTTCAGCACAGTGATCTTCAGGTGATCTTCAGTGATGTCAGTCTACTGGGGTGGACTGGCGCTACACGATATCTTCCTTCGGGAGAGCAGTGGAATTTCTTCAGGAAGTTTCCAGGAATGTTGGTTCTGACAGAGGTTACTTGTGTGTTTTGAATGTGCTTTTTTTTCCCAGTTTTCCTCATCGGAGGAGAGACAGGTGAAAATGAAATTTAGAAACCCAGAGCTGTAAGTCGCTTAATTCTTAAGACAATTGTGGGGTGATATAGGAAAGATTTGTAAACAGACTTTTTGAGAAAAGATCAACGCCTTCCTGTCACATCCTTCTGAGATGAATGTTGCTCAACTTCTCAGGGGCTGATTCTCTGTGAAGTTTTTTTTCCTGTGATACTGCAGAAAATAATTTCTGTCACATTATCACATTGCAAAGAATGTGGGAGTGGTTTCTTTAGAACCTATAGTTTTTCAGAGATAAATTGTGGACTGTTATTTGACATCAACAAAAGATTTGTCTGGTTTAGTTAAATATTTACTGAAGAATTCTGAATATAAATCTCACATTCTTACATGGAACGTTCCTGACTCAAGTGTTATGAGGAAAACATCAGCATTTTCTCACTACTTCACCAGAAAAAAATATATTCAAATCACATTTTCTTTGTTGGCCCAAACCTCCACTACTTTTCTGTGAACAAAGTATCTGTTGTGGTAGTTTCCAGGAATTTCTTTGGAATTTTTTTTTTCTTTGGAGTGACATTCTCAAGTCACTGTTCGTGGTCCAAAGTACTTGAAGGAGCAGCTAGGATTGAATTTAGCCTTGAACTTGTTCTTTTTTGTTATCTGCAGCAGTTAAACAACTGAGTCTGGAATTACAGGAAGTTGTGCAGTAATAATAAGCAGTATAGCACAGGTTTTATTTTTGTTTTCCACATTAAAATTTTTAAAACTCAAAATGCAAACAAGTAATGCATCAGGTTGGAAGTTCTGAGAGATACATTTTCACACCATTTCCTTTTCAAGTTTTAGTAACAAAGAAAATTCCTATGGTAGAAAAAAATTCAAGTGATAGAAGTTTTGACCTGCTATTCTTGTAAATCCACTGACAACCACATTCCAGAGGTTTTACCTATTCTCTTAACATTGGCTGGATCCCATTCTCCTTTGCTAAGTATCATTTGAGTTTTCAAGTAAGCAGTCTTTTTTCACATTATAAATACCTACATCATTCAAGTTTGCTGTTCAAGCACATATCACCCATTGTGATACTGTGAGTCATGCTCGTGGATTTTGTAAACCTTTAGCCATGAAAGCATCCACAGCAATTCAAGGGAATAAAATTTCCTTCCAATTTCTCCCCTATTAAAAAAAAAAGAAAAAAAGAAGAAAAAAATACAAACAGAATCATCCATTACGGTCTAAGGTAATGGCACCTCGGGAATTCAGGAGCAAAGCTGCCTTCAGTGACTGGTGGCTTTCATCTTTTTCTTTTCTTGTGTTTAAGCAAGGAATTTGTCTCTCAATTTTATTCACATTTGCATTAAAAAATACTGAAAAGCAGTTAGTGGTGCTGTATCTATTGTGATTGAGGTATATCAAAATCATGCCTCTAAGAGCTCAGTAATATTTAGTTAATTTGATTTTGCACTTTAATTTTGGCTCATAGCTGCTTGAATAGCCTAAATATATAAAGTGAGATGGGTCCATCTCCCTTTGCACTTTCTTAGCTTCCTCATCTGAAATCTGAAAAATTGTACATGAGTATATCTTGGAAACTTGCCCTTGCCCAGTCTGAGCTCTCAGTGACTTAAACGAAGCTTTCAGTCACTAGAGAATGCAGAAAGAGATACTAAGGAAGTTGATTACCCAAAGGAATTAGAAGAGAAAAATGTCCTTAGAAATAATATATTTTATTTTATATATNTATATATGTACTGTTCTGTACAGTATTTCTAAAATATTTTGCTTTTGTAGATTTGTCACATTCAGTAGTAGCTCTGTCAATTGATGTATTAAAATAATTTGTTGCAGTACTCCTTTCATGTCTGTGTAAATCAGGATCGATATCTCTTGAAGATGATATGTTAAACAATTTTAATATAAGAGTAAAGTGAGAATCAGGTCCTCTGGTTAGGAAAAAAAATCTTCCAACTTTATTAATATTAAAACACCCCAAAATGTCAAGAAATAAACAGACTGAATCTTGCCCCGCTACTATGTAATGCTGCTTTGCAGTCTCTATAGAAGTTCCCTTTTCCATTCCGATGCATAGAAGCATCTTGCCAGCACCAAAATGACTTGTGGGAACTTTTGCCTGCTTGTCTCCCACACCTGTAGGTAAAAATAGTTACTTTTTTCACTCTTCAGTTTCTCTGTGTTGTAGAAGTATAATAAGAACTTGCAATGTCATTTTCCCTTACAAAATTATGAATTAATGGATAAAAAATTTAATATTTTAACCCCACTCTTATCCTCATTGATCAGATGAGCTATCCTGAATTAAAATGCTTGCCCTTTGAAAATAGACTGTCAAGTATTTTTGTCATCTACGTGTTTGAATCAATCTTTGCACTCCTTTGGTGACTCTTAGACATACATTTAGTGGGCAGGCTTTTAAAGCACAGCTTTAAAACTAACTTTTGGCCAGTTTGCATCTTCTCCAATCAGGCTAAGTCCTCGGTGTCAGTCTAACATCTATGAACATACTGCACTCAAAATTTGCGCTCTGAGAATTTTATAAAATAAAGCACTTGGAAGCTGTGAACTGTCAGGACAAAATATACTGTGCACTTTTAATTTCATCTGTTTCTAGGTATCCATTATGAAATAGTCTTTCATTACATGATCATATACCACTTCATCCTTGAGCTTTCTGCTTCATTCTGGGCATAGCCTGGATAATAAGTTCTTCAATATTTTGTTTTTGCCTGGGTGTTCACTTTGTAGCCCTGAGCCTTATTTATTGTCCATATTCAAATAATTTCTCTGAAGGGAAATCGATAATATTTCCCAGGCTTTTCTAAGGCTTTCATAGCTACAACACCTGAGCTATGCAAATACTAAAAATTGCACAATGCCCACATAAGATGACAGATGTTATTATCTCATTCTTAGAGGAGAACTGAGGCAAGAGAGACTGCAGGTAAAACCATTCCCTGAGTGTGGGACCCTGGGGGGTCCCATGGTTCTGTTCTTTGCCCAGGATGCTCTCTCTTCTCAATCTCTCGTGTCAGGAAAAACAATGAAGAAACTTCTCTGCTGCTTCAGGTTTGTTTATTATATCTTATCAAAGGTTCAAGAACAGCCTCTCTGCTGCTTCCAGGTGCACAATGGCCACAGAGGCTGGTTACCGAGAGTTTATATAGTTTTTATCATCAAATAGGAAAGTTCTACGCATCTTATTTTGTCTTTAAACCCAATATCTATCAATTTTATTATATGTCTCTTCCACACTAGATTCTTTCTACCAATCATTAAATCACAGGAACTTAGGTCAGAGAAGAAAGGAAGAAGAAGGAGAAGAAGGAGAAGGGGAAGCCAACACTCTGAATTCTCCATGTTGTCCCCATATAGGGCAAAATCTAAAACTACAAACACATTTTCTGTGGTACACTAAACAACCATGTCTTCATTTCTTTGGTGCTTTCCTCTCACCCAGAAGTGGGGGCAGTTTTTCCCACGGGCTTAGTTCATAGGCTAAGCCTTCTTGGGGAGCTTTAGGAATGAAATTTGTCCCTAGAAGATCAGGGAAAGTTTTTTGGCTTTCCTGGGTTCCAACACCTGAGCGCCCATCTGAAGTTTTTCTCAGCACTTCACAGATAACACCACATGCTCTAAGTTTCCTCTAACACTACAAAGCACAGCTCGCTCTGTGTTCTGGAATATTCACCATGGTGATCTCTCCAAACAAAGATTTGGAGCAGCATTAGGAATGACCACCCAGAAAATGCCTGTCTTTAAAAAACCTGACCCAAAATCACGTGGGGTTTTTAGGCGAGAAGGGGCTATTTCTTCATTCAGCTCTCCTTGTCCTGGGGTACACCCCACTCCTTTTCAGCGAGGGCAGATGCACTGCTCACTGGCACAGCAGCTTTCTCCGGTTCTCAGTCATTACTTGTGGCTAAGAATAGCCCTCCTCTGTGTGCAGATCAAGTGAGGGAAGCTCTGGAGAGAATTGCATTAAACTGTGTAATTAAAGGCTATATCTTACCCTATATGAATAAAGTAGATGGATCTCAGTTACGTAAGAAGCCTTATGTCTCAGGGCTGCTATTTTTGACTTTGCAACCTAAAGAACATTCTTTTATGATAGTAAAACAGGCAGTGTGTATTTTTTTTTTAATTTTTTTTTTTAAAGTTTTTAAGACTCTTCTCCCACACAGACATCCGAGCCCCAGCCATTGTGTTTTCTGCACTTGAATGAGGAGGCTGCTTTTCTGCAGGACCCGTTCCAACAGGGAATTTGCTGAGGGTCTGACACTTTCCCTACTCCAAAACTGAGTGGCTGGACCTAGCACAGGTTCCAGAGTTTTGAATGGCAGGGAAGACCTCCTGAGGCTGAAGCTGAAGGTCTTTCAGGAGTTTACTGGAAAAATCCAAGACATCTCCACTAATGCTGTGCAAACACATTTTTGGGAAACTTTGCAACTTGATTAAATTCTGGTGGGTTTTCTAGGGGTTGGCAAAAGCTTTAGACCCTTAGTCAAGTTACTCCCGCCCAAATGGTTTTTGTATTTCTGCTTCAAACTAAGACTGAAGTCAAAAGGAATCAGAATGGAAATGAAACTTACTCCGAGTTCCCTTGGGGATATACTACTGCAAACATAAATGTCAGGTTTTCGGCTGAGATGGTTTTGTGACTAAATAAAATACTTTTTTTTTAAGACTGAAAAAAGAAGGCTTATTATACTGGGTCACTCTATTTTAATTAATTACTGTAATCAATGCTCCTCTGTAGTAAGTGTGTCTGTTAAACCAAAGAATTAAGCCACATAAAAGTCTTATGCAAAATTGTTTCAGTATATTTCAGTACCATTTTTTCCAATGAAATGAGTTTTTAATAATAAAATATAGACACAGTATTTGCATGTCTGCCTATCACTGTTGCCATTAAAAAAATGGCCTAGAAATATTTCTTAAACTCTCCCTGTAAGAGTTTTATATAAGGAGTACTATAGCCGTAATAAATTATTCTGTACACAAGAGCCAAAAATGCAGTGTTAATCTTTGATGTGACCGGGCAATATTTTTAAGATGCTTCTATCTTTGTAAGAGCCACATGTATTAATGTTCCAGGACCTTTGAACACACCTTTAGTATTTTTTCTCCTTATTTAGAGATTGTTACTTTCTCTACTAGCAGAACTAGTTGCTCTTTCTTTCCCTGTGTGTTAAAAAAAGACTATGACGATTATGAATATTTATTTTCCCTTTTTCTTTCCATGATTTATCTTGTATCCACTATGTAACACAATGTAGTATTTGCCTGGAAAGAATACAAATAAGAAGCTTTTAGGGCAGAAGGTGAAGACAGAATAAAGTCACAGTCAAATTCCCAATAAATTTCTTTCTTATCACTTAATTCACAGATGGTCCTACTGTATTTGGTTGGATAATTTGTATGAATAATTTTATCCCCTTGATCCCCTGCATAATTTATGTATTATTGTGCTGCAGATAACCACACTTATTTTAATAATACAATATTGCTGTTTACAAACATATGATTCTCTTATACGTTACCTCATGGTATTTTAATAATCCAGTGAAATTTTCAGGAATATTACATGTTATTACTCCCACTGATTTAAATGGGACTATGTGAGTTAGAATGAATAGAAAAATTTTTAAAATAAAAAGGTTCAATAGTCAAAAAAGTATTGAAAATTGGTGTCCAAGCAGAATCAGATACAAGCTAACCTGCAGAATCATAGGCGGCCAATGAAAGTATTTAGAGTTTTAGAGACGCTATTCATGCTTTTTCTTATTATAAATGTCATGCCTGGTATGTAATCTAATTAGATTCATCTTAGAAATGCCTTTTTTTAATGAATAATAATGACCTTAAGCTCAGATGTCTGTATGCATATAAATTTTCTTCAAGCTCAATGTACATGTCATTTACCACCTTTTTGTTGCATTTTCTGTGAAAGAATTGCAGTGCTATTTCTTTAGGAAAGCTTAAATTCTGCAGCAAAATAGTACCAGTCAGAAATCCGAGTCCTATGTAACATCCCTAAAGGCTGTTTTCTGCTAAGCAGTGAAGGGAGCATAATTTAATACACTCTGATTTTACTGTCATTTAAAATATGTCCCCAGCTCAGCAGTACTGCTCTGCAAACTTCTTTTTTTCCTTTTGAAACGTAGAAGATATAGACCAAGAATGAAGGAAAAGTTTAATAGACCAGGGGGACCATAGGATATCAATAAAAATGTATTGACACTCCATCATCATTAAATCTGCTATCTACACTTCTAAGACTTCTCAGGCTTCTCAGACTTCTGTGATTGTTTATGACATCCATGTACTTCATAAACTGCTTAAAACCTCTGTTCAATTGATACATTTATAGAAAACAGATTGTCTTAAATGTAACTTTACACAGACTACAAAATTTAAAAAAAGAAAAAAAAACAAAGGCGATACTTCCCTTATTAACCAAAGGCATATCTATTTTGCAAATTTTAATGTACCATCTCTGGGACTTAGAACATTAAAAGTTAGTAATTTTTGCTCTCTCAGCTGCAGGACATGTGATTCTTGCTTACATCTCTTTGAATTTCTGTCTATATAGCTGTGATTGATTCCTACAAGCGTTAATTATTATCAATGTCCTGGCCAGAATAAAAATTATTTAAGGAATTTGTTAGAGATATTAGGAAAGTTTTCAGTGCTTTGGAAAATATTTTCTCTCTTCTAAAGGAGTTTTCAAAGCATTTAAGGTAAAATGTATCTCTCAATAAGCCTGGTAGCCTTATTGTACTGTATCTTAATGAAAATAATGACGTTTTTCAGCTGAGGTTGGGAACTGGACCTCCTTTTTATGCGAGTCAGTAGCATCACTTTTAAATCAAATCTTGGAAAACCTCTCTGTAGCGAAATTCTTGTAGCTGTCAAAAATATTTCTGAGAGTTGCTTTCCTTTTCCCTGCATTCAAAAGAGGTTCCTGAATTTATTAATTTTTAAAGTTTTTTTTCAGGTATTATCAATAGGACTTGGCTTTTTTTTTTGACTTTGTGCAAAAGACAGCCTGGAAAACTGTTGACAAAATAAAAGACTGACAATATTGTTAAAGCAAACTTTTGGTAACCAAATAAATGATTTCAAGAAAAGAATATAACAAAAAGAGCTGAAGTTTTATTAGATGTTATAGTAGTTTATCAAGTTTCAGCAAATTATTGGTCACTGAATGTGCTGTGCACTGCCTGTCTCTAAAGAGAGAGCAAATTCTCACCACGAGTCTCATCCTGCACTTATTACTGGTTTTTTTGTCCTGATAAGAGCTGTGTGATACTTAATATACAACCAGCTGCAAGTTTCCTCCGAAATGCTGTGTTCCTTCAGAAAATAATTTTAATTGTGATAGTGGCTTTTGCTCCTAGGGTTTGCAGTCGGGTTTTGTTTTTGAAGAATTGGCTATAGTTGAGAAAAACTTATTATGAAACAACACTTTTTGGCTTTGGAGCCAGATATTATTTCTTCTTTAGAAATTGGAACCTTCATAAATGATTACATCAGATGAAGGCTAGACATCTGGAAGCATAAAATGGGGGAAAAAAAAAGGAGAGATGAAGAACGGAGAAGTAATTAAGTACTGGAAATGGAATTTGGAATTGCTATTTTATTTTCACTATTCTATTACAAGTTCTTTATATATCTCAAGTATTTAATCTTCCTCACAGTTTTTCATCTCTAAAATAAGGTTAATAATATTCACTGTCTCCTCTACCATTCCCTGTCTTTTTTGTTTAGTGATGTCTGAGGTTTAAGAACAAATTTTGTTATATTTTTACCAATACATATTGCAAGAGAAGTGGATCCTACTTATGCTTTTAGATGTGACATATTATACACAATATTGAGCTGTAGTTGAGATACAAGCATTGGAGAAAAAATTATGGATAAATTATTGTAATGTAGGGTATTCCAGATTGTTTTAGGGGCAACTAAATTCCTGATGTGTTCATATGTATTATATATAAACAAAAGTTCTTTGGAAAAACCCATTTGGACCTGGTTTGTGGCTTATTTCTCATAGTATGATATGACAACAGGGTCTATTGAGTAAAAACTGTTTATTTATAAGTAGGTCCTTAAAAATGTACCATCAAAAGAGTCTTAATTTATCTGCTTTGCAAGTAAAAGCAAAGATTCTTTTTAGAAATTAATTGAAAACCTCCTAGAATACATGTAAATTTGTATTTTATTGGGATAAATGTCAGCAGATAAGAATTTTCTTAGGTCTACTGCACTCTAATTGTACTTGCTGATGGTGTTGTATGAAGGACTTTAGAGCTTTCCAGCAGAAATCATTTACAAAATGCCACAGAATGTAAGGCTTTGTAGTGGCAAAAAGATGTAAGGGAGAAACAGTGATTTTCCTTAATACCTGGTTAGATAAAGGCTATTCTGAACAATACAGACTGATTAGTTGGAAAGAGGAAAAAAAGAACTTTTGTAATCTTCCAGATTTTGGTTCTTCTACTACTAGGAATTTGCCTACAAGCATAAGATGAATTTGTTCGACTGTATTTGAATTGAAATGAAGATCTGATTTTCATCAATGTAACAGTGGAATTATTTTCCTCAGGCAATCTTTGAAAGCAAGGGAATATTCTTTCTGATTTCAGAAATTTTTGGATCAAGGGGTTTGGTTCTACCTCAGACTGCTTTAGCTCTCTGTCATGGAGTTATATTGTTTTTCATGAAAAATATATCCAAATGTGTTGCTTTTACTAACAATTTATAAAACAGTTCATGCAGAAGTACTTCCAGTAAGATCTTTCTGTGATGAAATAATGTTAGGAGGGTTTCAAGGATGTGTGGCTTAAATTACTTTAGCTATAACATTTGATGTCATGGAGGTCTCAAGAGGGTATCTTGAAACAGCAGCTGGACACTAGATTAACAAGTCGTTCCCTTGTTTTTCATGCACAATGAGTAGTTGTTTTTAAAAGGATGGATAGACTGTCCAAATGGGCATGTGAAAATATGTAAGTGGGGCTGAACAGAGAGTCCAGCTCCACATTGTTTTGGATGAAGACAGAGTGTATGATGCCTGTGTCATAGCAGATGATCACCTACTGAAGAAGGCAAAATCTACAGAAAAAAAAAAAAGAACTGGTTAAACATATGTGAAAGGGAATCCTAGGTTGCATTCCAGTTCCTGTGTTGTTAGATATCATCAGGTATTAGAGAACCATGCACAGCCACTGATGTGCCAGGTCCTTTCCATGGGGACATCTGCATGATGCATCCAGCTGAACTGAACAGCCAAGCAAGGCTCATAAACGGGATCACAAGGAAAGAGTAATAAGCAGAAGCTCTATTTAATGACACAGACAGAATCCCAGAATGAGCAGTCCACAGTGCTGACCCCATGCTCTCAATTTCAGTTTGATTTTAAGCAGGATGACAAGGGGGTTGGAGAAAGCAAAGCACTTTGGCTAAATGAAATGTCATCAAGTCTGTGATTGCAGGAGGGAGCATGGAGAATTCACTGCCTGAAATCTGTGAGTGAGTGTAATGAATGTGGAAACTCCTAATCAAAGGAGAAGTAAAGCGTTATCTATGTCTTATGTTTTTAATTGTTAATGGAATACAAAAAGAAAAACAATAATAAAAGAACACTTACTCTGTACTGTTGAACAGATTACTGGGGTTTGAAATAATATGTTATTTAGTTGAACGATATGGATATGTTTATTTTATCTTCAAAATCTTTTTAGTCTGATGTTTTAATTTCTCTAAGTAGTGAGGAAATACAGAATCTGTAGCTTTGAAGGCCATAATATTGCTCTGTTCCCTCCTCTGGAAAAAATAAATCTTTGTTATAATTTACAGATGTACTCATACAGGCCTTTTTAAAATGGAAGTAGTAATAGCCATAACAAGATTTTATGAGTTTTTCTAGGTATAGAGTGTACTTATGTCTCATGATGTCTGTAGGAATTTGCTGACAAACTAATGAATGCATCCCATTCCTTTATCTTTCCTCGTCATAGCTGTGGATGCTGCCACTGTGGGATTGCTGGAGGTAGCACACACACTTCATGGAATAGTTTATGCTGTATCTGATACACGATTCCGAGATTAAAAAAAAAAATCTGAAGAGTGTATTTTTTCAATTGCTGGTAAGATTTGCGTGTGCCAAAAACCTGTTGCTGCTTTTGATCAGCTGCTTTCACTGATGGTTTTGGACAAGAAATTACATATACACTTTCCTTAGTATAAAATATGTATTTCTTTCAGGGCAAACATCTGAAAGTAATTTTTCCTTTGTGTTTAATCTATTCTGCAAGGTACACTGTAGTGCAATTCTATTTCAGCAAATGATGACACAGCACTTTCAATCTGGAGGGGGGACAGGGAAAGACATTTTTATCCTACTGAAATTGCTACTTGCAAAGAAAATGTTTGGAATCTGGGGCAATGGATCAAGTTGTTTCTGTACTCTTTTAATATACCAGTTTTTCGCAGACACTGTTCATCAACAGAAATTTGGGGATATTCAAGTAAAACATGGCAGTCAGAGAGACAAGATTATATGTTTATTTAGGATTTCCATGTGCCTCCTTTAAAAAGCCCTCAAAATACACGTAGATTTCAAGCTGTGAAAAAGAGAGATGCATGGTCATTAGATTTGGGACTTGGGATTCTGATTTAGAGATTTTTTAAAATTTCTTTAAGGATAATACCAAATTGTTGAGTGGTGTTTTAAATCACACATGTCAGCAATGAGAGACATAAATCTCTGACTGATTTGTCTTGACAAAAACTCTGTGTCCTCTATGCAGATCCACTTAATAAATTCCACACTCCAGTTTCATTCAAGAAGCAACCAGAGTGAGAATAAAATCCTAAAAGTTTTATACTCACACATTAATTGATAATAACGTGCTAACTTTCAGATATATCATCCCTGTAGTTCTTATATTTGGAGGCTTTATTTGATTTTTTAAATTCAGTCGTCTTTAAATGTCAGTGGACGTGTCATACCCAATTTCTGCCTGGAACTAATTTCTCTTATAAAAATACGAACAGACTTGGTTTTATTTCCTCTAATCACTATGCAAAGATGTTGAGGAGGATTAGGTGGTGAAATATCATTTTATTGTATTTTTGGGTGAAATATCATTTTTTTGTATTTTTAGAAATTTTATTATATAAAAACCTTTCATGAGCTACCTGACTTAAACAGCATGACTGTAAAAACTTTCTAAGTATGCTCAGGAACAGGTTTTTTTGTTTTTTTGGTTTTTTTTGTAAGTCCTCTTGAGAGGTCACATTTTCTCTGTGCCTGAAGCGAACCTGAAGTACTTTTAGCTTGTTATCTGTACTATGTTTGCAGTGCTTTCAAGATACAAGACTTAAGGGGTTAGTGGGTTCTGTGCTAAATGCCTTTTTAGTATAAAATTTTCATTGCACTTAAATCCATGAGAGTTCTGCCATCCCCATAGTTTGTTTGTGGAATTAGTGGTATGGTTGCACCTGTTCTGATGCATGAGAGTTCTCTAGGATCAATGAATGAGAAAAACAATTTGGCAACATTTGATCCCCTCATGATCTCAAATGCTTGAAAATTTTCTTAATTGTCCTTTGTATTTGCATTACTACTTCTAGTATGTGCCTGTGAAAGAAAGCGGTGACAAACAGAAGTTACCTAGTTTTCAGAGGGAATGTATACACATATTTTTTATTTAATATTCCACTTAGATTTAGAGATAAGATGAAATTGGGGTTTTTTTAGATTAGTTATGCAAGGACCTTGTTGATTTGGATCTTTTGCGAAGAATTGTTATTTTCCTGCACTTCCCTTTTTGACAAGAGAGAATATTTTAATTTGAATTTATGTTCCACTTATAGAGAAAAGAGTGTATTCAGAAGTATAAGTAGTTATGAAAGAATTATAAATTTTATATAATAAAGATACACTGAAAGGAGAATTCTTATGCAATATATGTGAAATTGAAACAAGAAGTTTAATTGTGAAGCATTTCTTAATGGATGTGATATGCCTGTGCTGTGAAAAGATAGGAATTTTTATAACTAGTTGTGTAAAGAAAAGAAAGAAGTATCTCCTCCTTTTTATGGAGATACAGTAGAATTATGAGTGACAAAGTGAAGGAGGTATTTGAAGCTCTTTGATTAAAGGCCAGTATAGAAGCCAAGGAAAATGAAGGAAATCTATCACTCAGGTGAACTCTTGAAAGCAGCAAAATAGTATTCTTGCTTCTGTAAGAGATGAGATTGCTAGAAATGCAGTACAAGAGCTCTCCAAGGGAGACCTTCACACTGGCCATTTCAAAGAGTAGCCATTCCTGAGGAAATTGTCCAAGAAACTAACCATATGGCCAGTCTGGGCCATGAGAAAAAATAGCAGTAAAGCAGCAGGATGCAGTTGGACTATATATTGTTTGACTCGGAACAGGTGCTTTCACATTACGTTTAGGACCTGTCCAAGAACTGATAATTGAAGAGCAATGCTAAAGTCAGAATTTGATAGCAGCACTGAATGTGTCTTATTTTGGAAAGGCAAGCCCATAGGGTAGCATTTTCCTAGAGAATATCCTGGAACTTAATCTCTGAATAGACAAAGGTTATTCTGCTTTGTGTTTATTTGGCTCTCTATCAAATAAAAAAGCCCCTCCCCCCAATTTACATTTCTCTTTTTGCTCCCCTATTATCTCCACAATTCTGTTTTATGGTTTCATTCCTCTTCCTTGTGCTCTTTTCTCCTTAGTCTTGGAGTCTCTTTGGCTTTATGTATTAGATAAATCAACCAAAAAGGGACAAGTCCAGTAACAGTCTGTGTTTTCATGCCTTGCTTTTCCAAACAGGCTGGTTCAGACTACTGAATTTGTTGATCACAACAACCAAGCAGAATCTTCTATCAGGATACAAGTCCATCATAATAAAATGCATTTGTCCTCATTTCCTTCTAAACTTCTGCCAAATAGTTGTTTTGACTCTGCAGTGTGTGCAGTGTGTAAAGATGATCATTTAGTCTGAACTGAACAACTACATTTTGTAAGGCAGTAGTGTGCACACATACTACAAGATCAGTGTCTCTAAGCATTCCATCTTGTGCTAATCTAATGATACAACTCAGATTTTATCTGCCACAAATCTCATGCTCTAGGAAGACACCAGTTGAATTGGCCAAGGTTCCTTTAGAATATCACTAAGAGCCTTCAGGTCAGTAGAAACATCTGTTGGAATTTCATGCTAACTTTGCTACTTGACTATGACTATGTGCTTCCTATGGATTCTGCTCACAATTGTGTGCCAAAAAATGCCATTTAATTTTCTATTCAGCACTTCTGCAATCTGCTGTTGGTGTCTCTGTCAGAGTCAGCTGCACTCAATTCACTGCAGTGCTCCTCTTTTACTTCATGTGCCATTCCAGTTTAAGAAGATAGACCTGTTACTACCCATTCTTCCTTTTTTTTTATTTTAATTAGTATAATACTCATCTTGTGTTGATCACATTTTCCAGAAATGACAGGATGTCTGAAATTCTCATGAACTTTCCTTTCAGCGTTCCCCAGTTTTCACATCACCTGATTTGCATTGCTGATTCTTTCTTGATGTTGAACCACATTCCACTAAAATTTCCTCCCTCAGATATTTGATTCTTATACTAAGTCAGAATTACTCATATTCCTTACTGAATGATATTAAACACAGTAATAAAGATAAGGAAATGTATGTAGCAATCATAATTGGTTTTAGATGGCCTATGTTACTGCAGATGGCCTCTACAAGTTTGAAGGGTTTAGAGGAAATATTTGATTCCTTTACAATCTCCTTGAGCACCCTATCTCCCCCCTTACTGCTATGTCTTCCCATTTCTTTTCCTTAAAATCTGTTCCTTTTCCATTTCTCCATTTCCTGTGTGGTGATTGTTTCCAATTTCAGTGATGTTGGCCTCTTCATTTCAACCTTCCCAGTTTTACCCCCAGTCTATGCTTTCTAGAAAGACCTGGCTAAGGGGTTAACTGTTTTCAAGGAGCTCACAGTTCTTTATTCAGTATATTTATTCTTCTGCATTTTTCTCCTTTCAACCACTCTCTCTAGTGTTTGGTCACTCCTTGTAACGACTTTTTTCTCACCCACAGTGAAACCTTTGAAGTTGTGTGTGGAAAAGTAAACTTTTTACCGTAAGGTGGAATTTCATTCAACTTCTTTTTATTGCTGTCTCCAAAGGTGGGATTTAGAGAGCTTTAACACAGTGGTGTGTTGTAATGCTGCCTACTGTAATACATAATACACTTTATTAAATATATATTATACAGTTTCTTATAAATGTACCTAGAAAGTGACACAAATGGAACAGCAGAGCACCAGGACCTCCTCCTCAGAGTTGTTAATGCTGTTCATAAAAGAAATCCATATGCAGTACTACAGAGCTCTCATGCCTTGAAAACCATGCTGAAAACAAAACTGAATACTTGTTATACTGGAAAATTTTAAATCAAATTGCCTACAGAAGCTCCTTTGGGTGCCCACGTTTGGGTTTGATACAGCTGGAGCAGCACTTGTGTGTTTTTCAGTGCACGCTCTGTAATGCAGCTGTCGTTGTTTCTTCTCCCCTGGGTTCCAGTGTGCAGGCAGAGAGGCCTCGCCAGCCTTGCAGAGGATAGAAAATGCTCCAAGAATGGCAGCTGCCTGGGACTTCCGTGAAATGCAATTGTCTGGGAAGATCGGCAGATAAAGGGAATGCAGTTTCATTCCCGCTGATTCTGAAGGCCGCTCACGTCAGAGTTGTGGTCAAAAAACTAATGTTGCTTTTGTCTTACCACTCTATCACTGCAGTCATAGAGAGGTCCAAGTAAGCTATTAATAAAAAATAAAATACAATAAACAAATAAACAAATAAATAAATAAATAAGAAGCTAAGACCTGATCTGGGGTGATTTTTTCTCTCTTTAGAATCAAAATAGCTGAGGAAGTCAAACAAAATTAGTCCAAAAACCAAGGGCCAAAAGTAAGGAATTAATCAATTTTCCTGACTAGCAACACATTATGCATCACCAAGAACAAAATAGAAGCAACGAGAAAAGGTCTAATGATGCAGCTTATAAATTGCAGATGGCCTGTTTGTGAGACATAAAAATCGATTATAGTCTATAAAGATTATAATGGTCTCACTGAAGGCTTGGAAACACTGTCTGTCATTAGAATTCATGAGGGGATATATTGGCCTTTCCCTCAGTAAAGATTTTATGTTCACCATTTGACAACGTGGAGGCCAGGTAGCCTAGCTCAGCCTATAAGGAATTCCAGCATGGGGTGGAGCTCAAGGAAGCTGAGGAGCTTCTTCTGACAGAACTTCCATTGCCTGTAACTTCCATTGCCTTCACCTAACATTTCCCACAGAAGCAGAGTATTTTTTTTTCGCTTTTATCATTGCCAAGGACAGAATGAAGCAAATGATCTGTCCCCTAGCACTGAAAACATCCTGAAAACACAGGCTAAACTCTGTTTCTAACCTGACGTAATTATTGAGGGAGATAATCAAGGTCTTCCAGCATCAGCTAAGGAAGAGAGGATGCATGGCAGTGCACTGCATGCCTGAGCTCAGGAGAGAGGGAACACGTTTATCCTTTTAACATTTGATCTCCTTTATTTTAACCTTTAATTATGTCAGTGACTCTCTATATGAGAGGGGAATAGGAGTCTATTCTGAGCTGTGAATTCTAAAACCTGTTTCTCTATAGGGATAAATAATTTATAAATTCTTGGAATCCAGCAATTTAATGAGCCCTTATGCATGAAAACAAATTTATTGCTCTTCGTAGTTACTGCGGAGCTATTCAGTAAAAATATCTGGTGTGAAAACAGGCAGAAGTTGTGTGCAGCTTCTGGGATCTCGCTTAAATTTTAAAAAAAATGGTGATGCTGTGACGATTGTCTTCGGAGTAGTTAAATTACTGTTTGACTGCTTTGAAGATCTGGAGCCACCAACTATGTGTTTAGTCTGTGCTTATCTAATGCTGGATCCTATATAATACAGGCCAAAAAATTTTGTATAGTAATTTCTTAAGGAAAGGAAATCCAAAGGAAATTAACTCACATATATGTCCAAGAATTTAAAGGTGAAACAGGAATCAGCCTACAGGAAAATGTGGTCTGGAGACAAAGAAAACAATATTTACCATTCACATCTTTTACACTATCTGTAGATGGTCTCTACTAGTATAATATACTAATAAAAAATCCACTTCAAATAGCATTAGGTTTTCTTTAATTTTGAAGCACAAACTTATTACAATATGCCTGCTGATCAAAATATGCTTACACATAGCTAAGCTTAATTTTTTTTAATGAAGTGATTCATCATTAGAATATTATTAAGAATTTTAATGAAATACTCCCACAGAAACGTGTCAGTTGCAAGAAATATTTCATCAGAGATAAACCTCATCTTAGTTTAGAAAGGGAGAGCTGTATCCCTGCAGCATCAAGAGTTTAGTGGCTAGAGCATTTATCTGCAGTGCTTGGTTTTTTGAATAAATTAAATATATATGTGTGTATATATATACTTAAAATTCTCTTTAGAATAAATTTTACCTAAGTGGGCAAGTGCATCTCCTATCAACACATAAAAACATGAACATGTACAAAGATGAAAGGGATCTATTTTTCTTCTGGGTGAAAGCAAGCTGTAAAAGCCTTTACATTTTTTACTTGAAGTCAAGTTGAACGCAGCTCCAGAATATTGGAGACAAGATCCTTTAAAACTTAGTGCATTATTGGACATTTTCTTCTGACAAAGTCATATGCAAGGCATTTGGACTTCATTTTTGTATTTGTGAGGATGTCTTTTTCCAGAACTAGACCTATCAAGGTGCCTGAGGTGACCTGTCTCTCCCAAAGATGATAATTTTCCAATGGGCAGACAGCACCATATAGTGTGTATACAGGCTACAAGCCTTGTCTCCATCCCTCAGAGTCCTTACAGGTTAATTCACAGTAATGATTTAACTCCCAATTTCCATGTAGTCATAAAACAAGGAAAGAAAAAACAAATAAACAAAGAAAGAAAAACCCAGGAAAAAACAACAGAAAGCATCAAAGAGTTGGTAGCCTCCTGTATAAGTTTGTTTTGAAAATAATTTATATATGTCTTAGCCTAATGCAATAAGTAAGTTTAAGCCAGTGTCTTTATTAATTGATGTCAGGATGTTTCAGGAATCACTTGGGTTGGTGGAAAAACTCCACAAGGGATCTGGCCCAAGTCCTGCTATCAAATAGTGATTATCCTTTACTGTTTATGATTTGTACTGAAAGACAAGATTTGAAGAAATCATGCATAAATGTGTGTCACATTTTCATGTGGAACTACTGAAGTTTCAAACTCAGTTGATCCTAAAAGGATCTTTATGCCAATTAAAAAAAAAAAAAAAAAAAAGTATGGCATCTGTTGGCCAAATCCTGGCCACATCATTTTTAACTGAAATGTGTGAAAGCTACTGGCAAGTTAAAAAGGTAGCCTTCTCATGTATCTGTCAGAAAGCAGAAAAGAAACTTCCTTCCCTTCTTCAGGACATCTATATTGATGTTAAGTTACATCTATATTCGGTTGAGTTACTTGAATGAGGGATATAGTGCCCAAATGGGTTGGTCCTTCACAGTTTCTCTGAGAGCCAGCAGGGATTAAAGAAACAAGAACCTTATTGACCACTTAACATATAAGCCTGAAGCTCTGAGTTATATTACCTAAAGATGACACAGGCATTAGTTTATCATTGTATTCATTAGTTTTTCTGACCACTTTGGGACTCACCTGCAAAGGACAATTGGTTATTCCTTGCTTTTAAAAGTATTACATAGGCAGGTTTTCATTTTTAATTTATGTAATATAGTTAAAGGGACACTCAGATGTCTACAGCATCTGAGTGAGCTAGTGGTTAATCTTGTTATGTCAGAAAGAATTTGGTATATTTATGGCATTTTAAAAGATTTTTTTATAGCCAGATTGGCTTAGGCTCTAACAATTTGTGTTCCACAACATTTTCCAACTGAAGAACTTGAGACAGAAATCTCCCCAAAAAAGACATGTAATATACTGGCTATTTTTCCTTTAAATGAACACAAAACTCTTTCTGTCATAGCAGAGCATTTATTGAGCTAAATCTTGTTTAGACAAATACCTGAAAGATGCCAAAGTAGCAAAAGGAAGAGTGTAGTGAATGACCACTCCTATTGTTAGACTACAGAACTATTAATCCATGGCCTCAATATCAGCATGCCTTGAATGAAGATGCCACTTAAGAAAATAATAATGTTTTAGGGCTCTATTGAAAGATTTGATATTTAACTGTGTTTCTTGATCAAAAAGCATAAACAACATAACAATAAGCATGTGAAATCTCCATATTCTAATGGTAATGGTTAGCTTTAGTTCTCTGTCTAGACCTCCTAAGTGGTGCAAAGTGAATTAATGAATGCAAGGATGAGAAGTGATTCAAGCACTCCATCCTCAATATTAATTTTTCTAGATGCCAGCAGAAGTTGTATAACCAATAAAGGAAGAAGTGCCTAGGCATATTCTCACACCTGTATAATTTGACAGCCCAGAAGTGTTAGGAGGAGAGGGGCAAGTGGGTACAGTGCCTTAACAGAGAGGAAGGCAGACAAAATGGCATTTCTTTGTAATGCAGCTGCTAATTTCAATGCCTCCTTTTTATTAGTGATAATATCCTTTGAAAACTGAACAAAATAATGAATTATTTATGGAGAGATTAGGGATGTCATTCTCATGGAGAACTATTTTAGGTGAAAATTCAATGCCAGACATCTGTAAGGAAAAAAAAAAGTTCACTTAATAAAGTTATTTTTTTCAGTGATATTAAATAGCACCCAAAGAAAGAGATCCACTATTCACATGAAAATTCCATATCCTTCATTCTGAGCACAAGCATATTTGTGTTTATCTTATTTCATTGTGGTTTCATATTGTATGTGGAAAAAGAGGCATAAGGATGCAAATATGGCTGAGAACAACAGTGGGAGAAGAACAGAATGAGTTTAAGAACACAGCAGAAATATTCAAGAAAGTAATACCAGGAAAGAGGAAAAAAAGGAGTTCTATATGCCTAGAGGCCAAGCATGTGAAAGGAGAATTGTAAGATGATGAAAGAAAAGGTATGGACTTGTATGCCAAAGAAACTACAAAAAGAATGAGATAGAAGAGTACTGAAGCAAAACCGTGTAAAATAGGGGAAAGTAATAAATAACATTGCAAATACAAGATTCTCTCCTGGATAAATAGAACTTGCTCCATTAAGTTCAGTTTCAGCTGCACTTATTACTGACAGCCTGGTCTACAGTAGCAATTTCCCTGTGGTAATTAAAACAAAAATTATTGACCTGAAGTAGTTATAGCTGAGCTTTTTGCATCTCTGCAGTATCTAGGATGGGCCTGGCTTAGTGCTGTATGTCTTCCCACAGGATGCATTAATATTATCCTTAAATTAAAGTAGTCCCACAAGCCTGTGCTTCCACGAGCACAGACTTCCTTAGGAAGCAGCATGCTTAGCAACACTGGTATCCATGGCAGTATCTCCCACGTACCGGTCTAAATGTGGAAGCTCTTTCCTCTTTCACAGTTTTTTATGTCACTACGATCACGCTGCCTGCCATCAGCCCCAGCCCTCATTCACAAGCTGGAGTCGGGACACGTTCAGGCGCGCAGGAGACGCGGTCTGACGGCTGCACCATCCTTCTGCAGAGCCCCGGCTGCCCGGGCTGCTCTTCCAGCGTTCTCAGGTCAGCCGTGGGAATGGCTTGGCGGCAGGCAGTGCTCCGCACTGAAGTTCCCAGGCGCCAAATGGCAAGACCGCTTTGTAGCCTGGATTAACCTGGGCGCAGTGCTGTCAAAGGTGAAGCACTTTGAAGGCCTTTGCCATAAAAACAAAACAAAACAAAACAAAAAACTGTGCACTGTCTCTGCCACCACCAAGAGCGGTGTTTTGGGGCTGTGACCGCACCCCGTGTGCCTGCAGGGTAGGGATATCGTCTCCGGGTGCATTTTGACCAGTTCTGCACCCGATGACGGCTGGCTGAAGGTGCTGCACATTGCAGAGCCTTTCTAGGAGCACGGGGCAGCCTTTCCATGCACAGGGCAGCCCCGAGGGCTGGATGCCGCAGCCACTCCCCGTCCCGGAGTTCTCCGGCATCCGCAGCCTGTCCGTGAGGCTGTCCGCGCGTGGTGCTCCCCGGTGCGGGCTCTTCGGGTAGCACTTTAGAAGACAAAAACTATTTAACTGCTTTATGCAAACAAAAGAGTATTTTACTTTTAAAATGGGAATACTCTAAAGTCTTTGTGTCTCAATCCTTTTTTTCTTCCCTTAGCAGCTGTGCCCTCCTTCATCCACCGAAGCCTGTGTTTTCAGCTTTGCCATCCCATCCACCCGTCCACCCCACTGCAATTGTTTCCCGGTGTTCCCAGGACTCAGTTTTGGCTCCCGGTGCCTCTGGCCCGGCCGGAGCAGCTGTCCCGCGGAACGGTGCGTCCCTTTCCTTCCTGGGGCTCTGCCCTCCGCCCTGGCTCGCAGCCGGGATGCTTTCCCCTCTGCCACTCCCCGCCCCGCCTCAGCCTCAGCAGCTGTTGGCTTCATCCCGCTGCGAGTTTGGCTCCAGACCCTCTCCCCACTCCGGCCAGACCCTGCTGGGTCCTCATCCCCCTTCCCAGACCCCAGCAGCTTTCCAGGCCAGCTTCCAGCAGCTGTTCCCGGACACCTGCCCCCGCGCTGCTCTGAGCCCCGTTCCCCCTCTCCGGGGCCACAGCAGCTGTTGTTCCCTTTCTCCAGCTCCAGCTCCAGCTCCTGGCCCCTCTCCACCACCTTTCCTTCCTGGTGCTATCAGCCGGAATGCCGGAGCTGGGACGTGGTGTCGTCTGAATTCCTCACATCACACTTCATCACGTCTCAGCGGTGCAAGGATGGCGAACAGGAGGACAATGTGGGAAGTGCTGCTAAAGGGGAGACCTGTGGGACCCGCAGGAGAATCCCTAATGTGCTGTGGACAGCCTGGCCCTCGGGATTAGTGAGAACAGAGGCACAGTGCCCATTTGGTGAAAAGAGCAGCCAGGACAGCTGTGGGATAAGTCAGGGCTCTCTGCAATTGCTCGTCAGCAGGCAGGACCTTCTCACGGTGTATAAATGGGAACCTGGGAAACACAAACTGCTGTCCCAGTTTTGGGCAGGAAGGAGGCTTGCAGCAGCTGCCTGTGCTGCTGTGATGCCTGCGGCGTGTGGAGGGAGGAGTGGCTGTGTGTGCACAGGTGTGGATGCTGCAGTGGGCTTTCATATTCTCTCTCACACTGAGCAAACTGCTCATTACAGGCCGAGGGACTGGGCTGTGAGAGAGTTGCCGTGCAGGAGAGACATCCAGCAGCTCCCATGGACAAGGTGACATTTAAAGGCAGCATCAGTCTCCTTTTCTGACTGTTTAGAGAGCTGTGCCGTGTTGTTGTACCACCATAAGCTGTGAAAAAGGGTGGTGTGATCAGGGTGCTGGTTGGGATACAGAACTGTACCTCAGTGTTCAGAAATGTCCTGACAGAAGCCCTGATGATGACAGGGCTGTCCTTTTCTGTCCTTCTGTCTGCTGCCCCAGGCACATCTTGGGATGAAAGAACCAGGAGTTCACCCTGGCTGGCAGTTCACTCAGGTCCCCACTTCCAAAAGTGACATCAAAATGCAAATAGAGGAGTCTAGACTGGTTTAGCAGTTAATGTCTCAGACCTTCAGAAACTTCACCCTAATTTTTTTTTTTTAATCTTGAAGAACCTCTCCATTTTCCTCTCATGTCTAGCAGAAGCAAATCACCTGGACATCCCTTGGTACTGTGCTAAAACCCAAAATTCTTCCCTCCATAGCCAGAGGAGTGTAGGTCATTTATTTGGGAGCCACAGGTCAAACTGCCATAGAAATGTTGCTGGGAAGAGAGATACCTATCTTAAATATAAAGGAAAAAAAAAGAAAATAAAGATAAAAGAGGAAAATAAATTAGTAGGAATAAGAGTGAAGGAACATGAGTGGATCCAGGCCATGATTGGGTGTAGATTGCAAAGGGGAGGAAGGTGAGGAGGAAGATGAGGCACCCTGAAGAACAGGAAGAGCACAGATGTTTGTTGTGGGACAGTTTGGAGGTCCAAGCAGTAGTGGTAGGGTTGTTTCAATCACTGTCTTTTTGAAGAACATTAACTGAAGGGAGTTTCCCGTGTTGCTGAGCAATGTTGCTGAAGTTGGTTCAACTTCCTGCTTTCCAGTGAGGTGGGATATGAACTGATGAGACGCTTCTGCTTCAACTTCAACCAGAGAGGGAAGAGTTTCTCATATCACGATGCATTCAAGAGCTAAACCAGCACATAATGAACGGTTATGTGTGGGGAACTCCCTGCAAATACTCAAGCTAGTTCTGATTTAAAATGCTAATTTGAGTGTCAGTGGTGCCTGATTTAAATCAATGAAAGATCTGATCCTATCTTTAAAAGGAATGAAAAATTAAAATGCACGATAGAGATTCAAGTGTTTTCCTATACTTGGCTGTATTGCTGAGGGTTCAGTATTAAAGTTTGGGTTGGGTTTCTTCCTTTGTGTATCTGCCTTTAATTAATTACTGTAGGTGAGCAAAAAAGCCCTGCAAATCCTTATATGCAGACCCATGTTTGTCATTCTGAAAAGCAAAATCCTTCAGAGAACGCCATCTGATTCTGCTGCAATGCAGTGACTGGCTGGGGTTAAAAGCCTTGTGCACAATTCCTGCTAGCTGGTCATTAATCTCCAGGAAAAGCCCTATGTCTTAATTGCTATTGTATAATTAGTAACCTCTTCCATCTAACCAGTGTTAAGCTGAAATTGTAATGTGCCAAGTCACCATCAATCTCTCTAAATGAGGATCTGGAAGTACTGCTCGAAACAGTGTGTGACAGTGAAATTATTATTTTTTTTGTAATATTCCTTTGAAAAATACTAAGACCAGCACCATCAGTGCTGTGTGGCCAACTCTGAAAATCCACAGAGCTGCCACAGATCACTGCAGCATAAGTGGCTAAACAAAGTAATCCCCAAAATTGAAAATGTAAAGATGAGCAAAGTCTGTTAGGCTTCTTATGTAACTTATGCTGAAAGGAGCCCAAAATACCAGCCAGAAACTACCTCTTGATTTAGAGAATATGGTGCTGAAAGTAAGAAAAGAAAGACTTTAATACAGCTGTGCACCTCAGGGCAGCCAAATATAACTAAGGCTGAAGAAATTGACGTAGTTTCCTTAGTATCTATGGCCTGTGTATTTGAATGTTTGATATTGGATTAATTGATAGCTCAGTATCAACGGTAAATTGATTTAAGTGTCCCTGTGGTATTTAGTATCTGTGTCTGGAAACGATTTCTGTCCTGAGGAAAATGTTCTGTAAAAATACCACTCAGAGGTAGAAACATTGAAATATTTGGTTTTGGAAATAGAAAATTGATTTCTATCAATAACTTTCAAAAATAATATTCTCAAAAATCTAAAATGTCATGTAAAGCAATATAAACTAAAGGAAAACCAAATTCACATGAAGACTGTTTTAAAACTACTTGGGTTTTCTTGGAAATTTTCATTTGAATGAACCTGTACTTTCTGAGGAAAAAAAAATTCTTCTCAACTTCCTTTTCCCCCCAAATAATTAGCATTGAGCTAGTCAGATTCTTGTCTTCAGTGTGATTGTGAAAAGATTTTAGAAAACTGACAGAGCTAAGGTAGCTGCTAGGTTGAATAATCAGCCATAAATAACAGTGAAATTGTACACAGGAAATTCAGTGACTTTTCTTCTCACCAACATAACTATAATTGGCAAAACAAAATTAATGCAAAAGAGAGCATCTGTTTTGCTTTAAGACAGTCTCTTTCCTAGTGTGGTTTTCCAGGATTTTTGCTGGCGCATAAGACTATAGGATCAGGCCCAAAAAATTGGTACGTAGTGTAGTTTTGTGTTTGCGTAGTGGTGAATATCTTGTTGGAGACTGCTCTTCAAGCAGGGCTTCATGTCTTCTATTCCTTCTTCTCCTTCCTTCTTTCTTTTCCTGATTTTTGCCTGTGTTATAAGGTTAAAATGATTGAGGAGTTTAAATAATAAGATGTTCTCAACTGTCTCTATTTCTGAGAAGAGCTTGAAAAATTCAGGTGAATCAGCAAGAGAGATTTAAATAGTTCCTCATTTTATTCAACTGGAATATCATATGGCATACTTAATGTGCTGTCAGTGGATTTTCATAATGTTCCTGTCCAAAACAGAGAGGTTAGAAGATCTACCGCCCTTGTCAGAAACTTTTTTCTAGTTATTTTATTTTCTTAGTTAATTCTCTAGACAGAAGCATCTGAATCTTTAGCAATCAGTAATAATTCAAACATAATTCCCCTTTGCTTTCATGCTTTGCAGAAGTTTCTTTAAGCTTAATACAGGTTTTCCCTATTTTTGAAGTCATTTCCAATATTCCATAGTATTCATTTTATAATTATTACTTTATTTTGTTTTTCACTTGTTTTCTATGGCCTTAAAAAAAGTTAAGATTTTTAACATTCTTTAAGTTCACAATGACACTTTTCTAACTAATTCTACAAAGCATGATAAAGTCCTGATCTTTGTGGAAACTTCAGCTGCTGCATTATAGTACTTAAAAATGGACCTTAGAATTTCTACAGTTGCTTTCCATATTCTCATCGCCTTGAAAAACACATTTAATGAGCAAGTGATAGAAACAAGTCCTAGGACAGAAGACTATGATATTAGAAAGAAAATATGATCTGTCTTTAAGTTCAAAATACTGAGTTTAAATGTTTTTCCTATCATTATAAATGACCCAAAAGACTGATGGAAAACCAGCCAGAAAGGAAGAGGCATTACAAAAAGAAAAAAAAGACAGAATGAAAAGGAGGGCTATGGGTGCTGCTTCTTTCTGATGAAATTCCTTGAAATTGAATTGAAACATTTATTCTTCATTGCTTTGATTGTTCTTAGTCATTTCAGATGAGCCTAAACAACTGTTATGTAATAATTTAAGCAGTACAAATATAATGCAGGTATGCATACAAAACTGAAATTTGGGCTTTTGCCTTACACCCATGTTATGGAGATTCATGTTGGCATGGGAGTGTTTTACTTCTACAAGCAAATTCAGAAACTTTAATATAATTTTAGAAATTTCCTGACACATAATTACAGCAAAATGATGGAAAATGTGGAAAATCAGAAATAAAGAATGCATTTCCAGATATTTTTCCAATAAATACATTATGTTTCTTCATGTATTGTAGCTGATTCACATCTTATAATTTTTTCCCAAAGTTTTTATGCATGATCCTTTACTATGAGTAAAATGTACGTATTAATCAGGTTTTTGAGCTATTAGGAGAAATATAATAGAGAAAAAGAGTCTTGAATAGTCATAAAAGTTTCAGAAAGGGACTCTGCAGTCATATTCCTTTTCCTTAGAGAAGTTTATTTTGTTAAAAATAGTTCTAATACAGCTGCTTATTTCACCTTGGAGACAGAAAATTGCAATGGTTGCTTCATAGCTAACTCACTTATTTGAATCAATGTATTTAAAGAGGTGAAAACCACCAGCGGATGAGGGAAGCAGGGTTGAGAAAAAGGTGGCTGTGGATGAGAGCCTTATCAATAAGTTACTGTTGGAAGGGAGAAAGTAATTGATGATATGCACCTATCTGCCTAGCTTGTTTCCTCTTTGCCTTCTGTTTTTCTTCCTCCTTTATTTTACTGAATGTTATTTGTGGATAAAATTTAAATTAGGAGATGTTAATGGTTGTCGCAGAGAAGAATTGGCTGCGTGGAGGAAAGCAAAGAGTCTCTTGCAGGGATAATAAAAAGGTAAACTGTTCTAATTTGATGAAACAATAATTGGCGAACAGGCTGTGTCTTTGGTAGCATGGTTTTCAGAAAGACCCTTTCAGAAATGTTTCACTGCAAAGTTTATGAATAAAGGTGCCATTTTCTTGCTATCCATTTTCCTCTCTTACCCAAAATATAGAAGAGGCCTGGAATTCACTACACAAACCATCATAGTGTACTTAATGTGATTCATTCCTGTTTACATTTATATTATGTCCAGAGTCGTCCTTGTTATTTTCAAACATTATTATTCTTCAAAGAAATCTGTCCCATCACAGTGAGTGACTGGCTGGGGTTAATGGCCCTTGGCACAGCTCCTCCTAGCTGGTCATTAGTCTGCAGGAAATGCCCAGTGCCTTAATTGTTATTGCTTAATTAGCAACTCTTCTATCGAAGCAAGTGCCATATGACCTGAAATAGCAATGTACACAGCAACAGTCATTTTCTCCGAACATTTGAGCTATGCCACAGGCAGATCTTGTGCAAGTGAAATAAAGCATGGGAAGTGAATATATATTCGAATAACATGGATTATGCTGCTAAAATAGCATTCTGCCAATATGATGATTGACAACTGTGTTTTCTTAGATTTCTGGGATGGCACTAGTTTAAATCAATGACTAACCGGAAGCATAATATTTAAATGAGAGTCTGTGTTTGCCTTATTCCTCACATTATTTAGTGTTCCACATTTCTAATCAATGCTGCCATTATATTTTCAGTCTGCTAGTGGTTAGCCACGGTTTTAATCACTGCAAAGTCTGTGTGAATGCACAAAAACAAACCCAGAGCACATTCCTACACTATTAACATGCATTTTTGCTTAATTCCTGGGTCATGAGAATCTGTTCTCTGCACTATTGGCCATTCACTTCTCCTCTCTGTTGTGCTTTGTGTTCTTTTCCCATCCTTTGCCTACTTTCAAATTGCATATTTTGATTGCAATCCCTCATAACAGTAATTAACTCTTCTAAGTGCATGATTGGTACTTACCCCACACTGGGGTGTTACATGCTCCTGGAGTTCCAGGAGTTACACACTCCTGGAATATTGTGTAGAGAGAAAATGCAGCACAGTGATAAAGGAAATTTTAGAACTTGAAAGTAGGCTTGCATCCTTGCAATGGACTTTATAAAAAAATAGAGAAATTATTTATTTGTTGAATGTAGGATACGAATATTAATGGTTTGTTAATGTATCAGTTTTCATTTTCTAAAATTTCATATTCCTTGCAGGTAAAATCTCAATTCACCTGATCCTTTCCCACATGAAAGAGTAGGGAACATTATACAAGTATAACCTTGACTATTTTGGGTTTTGTATAAAACTATTCATATTAAGTGTTCATTATCAGTATAAGTCAGATTGTTGAAGTCAATGGGAATAGGTCCAGTGACTTACAAGGGCTCAGATTCATAGAGATAATTTTGCAAATATGATAGTTATGGACACTCTTTTCAAAAAGAAAATTAGATTGCTTGGGTTACAAGCTGGAGAAACTCCATAAATGTGAATGGTTCAGCATATGTAGAGTTTGAGTCCTGTTTCTGTAATAATTTTTCACACGTTTTTTTGAGTCATCAAATGGCAGCCCAGCTGTTCTACTTTTCTCTGTAATACCACTGAAACTCCAACTGTCCTAATCTACAGACACCAGTGCCAATGCCCATCTGCTTGTAGTAGCTGAAAAAAATGGGGACAGAACAAACAGAAATCTTAAGCTCATTTTAACTTCACTGCTGGACTTTGTGAGGTCTGCAAATTTTAAATGCATATAGATATCATACATTTTTCCAGCTTTAGTTCAGTGTGGTAGTAACAGAAAAATTGTGGCTCCTAAAGTGGAAGCAAGTGTTGCCCTAAGCATGGAGCCATTTAGTAGCTGTGCATAATTTATTTTAACTGAAACTGTGGACAAGATTTTCAGCTAAGTTGAACTAGCAGGCTTCTATTGCTAATTGGCCTTCAAAACCTGTTTTGCGTTGATTTATCTATTTATTTACGTGCTAAAAAAAAAGAGTTCAGTCTCCTTTAACTAAAGAACTATCAAAAATACTTGATATAAATGTTTCTAAAAACTGTCTGAGCCTGCTCTTAAGTCTACATAGAACTTATGCTAACTTAAAAAGAAAGCTAGCAAAATCAAATTCATCCCAGAGCTGAGGAGATAGATACCTAGGTTTGGTGCAAACCAACAAACATTAGAGAAACGTATAAAAGAATAAAACCTTGTAGCATTTATAGGAGGATATGTGATGAAAATGCTTTCATAATTTACCATACTCCATGAATGCCATGGGAGTAATTGTTTCCTTTAAGTACTTGGCGAACAGTGCTAGTATCCATTCAAAAGAGTAATTTTCCACTCAGAGAATTTTGTCTTGTAAGCACTCATGGAAAGAACAGCCAGCAACACAATGCCTTCTCTGCAATTCTCCCTGACTGCATTCATGTAGTCAAGACAGGAGCTTGAAATGCAGAAGAAATGAACAGCTGGTGTTAAAACCACAATTAGAAGCAGAAAGATCATCTTGTCAGTAGAGCAGAAGTTTATGGTTATTATGTGCTTGTACTTATTTGTTTTCCGGTTGGTATCTCTAAGCAAAACTCTTTTGTAGTTTGAAGCAAAGTTCTACAATCTTAAATAAGTTTGCAGCCTTAGGATTCACATGATAGACAAAATCACTTTTTCTCCAATCTCTGTGCGAGTTTCTGTGCTGTCTTCTCTGTAACTGAATAAATTTTGCTATAGGGACTGGACAAGCTTTGATAGTTAGTTAAATAGGTCCCCTGGCCTCAGTGACACAACCTGCAGGATTTCAAGACTTATAAAGAAAATAAATACATTACCCATAAGATAGTTAAGTGATATATACATGTGCATAAATATGCACTTAATTAGTAAGTAAGATGGGCCTATTTAGTGAGGAAATATGGATGCAGCTGAGCAAATAGATAATGGTTTACTCAAGTCTGTTTGCAGCTGTGGTGAATTGTCTCCTAATCGTGTTGTTTCAGCTTGTTGCTTGCCTGTACAGTGTATTGAAGAGAATCTTATTTCTGCTCTAGAAATTGCTAAATTTTCAGTGTAGTACTGATTCTTTGTTCTCTCAGGTATCAAAAACGTAAATTCACAGAATGTGAATGTCATTAAAATATGTATTTTTACATCTTAGTCTTGGTATTACTATAGAATTTTGATATCACCTTGATGCCATTTTGGTTTGGGGTTTGCAGAAGCCCAAAGTAAAAGATTATCCTAACAGCATTTCTCCTACATATGAATTTGGTATTTAGCTTATATCTCTATGTTTACAATATATCTGAAGTTCACTGAAATGTCATTTAAGGAGCTCGGCATAAGTAATTTAAACCTTTTCATCAGAACGTAAATACTTTCCTCTCTGAAGATACACAAACTGCAACAGGGGTCTACATAACTTTTGATATTTTCTATACACTGTGTAAATTAATTGAGAGAAATGGGGTTATCATCATAACAAATGGAAAAAAAATTCCCATGTCCAGGTATGCTATTTCTACAGCTGGGTTTTTTTTCTTTTTGTAGTCAGAAATGTATATAGTTCTCACTTTTAAACATGCTATCTGATAGGCCTGAGCTCAGGGGGTGAAAAAAGCTATTTGCCAATTGTGTTAAAACTACCAATATCAACTCTAAATAAGCAAAGACTTGTACAAGCATAGAATGTAGCTGATCCATACAATATTTAATCAATACTTTTGTGTGTAGCAGCTTACAATTTGAAGAAAGTTGGTTTAAAATTCAATTTTAGTTGAGGTTGCCTTTTTTTGAAAAAAAAAAAAAGGCACAGAAAAATTCTACATTTCTGATCAGGCAATCATTCTTTATGTATCCATCCTTCAAGGAGAATATTAAGGATGAATAGTGTATTTTCTGCTTTGCATTTGTTGCTTCAGTCAGATCAGCCTTGCTTCTCATTCAGATTAACTTCACACAAAGCATCTGTCAGTTATTCTCTTTCACTTCATCAGTGTTGTGATATTTCTTGAAGTTGTAACAACTTCTGCAATTTAGTCTGCTTTTTAGGATACCATATACTTGAATGGCACTTGAAAGTAGAGGCATTTTTCTTGGCTCTTTCTAAATTCTTCTTGTTCCATTGCAACATTGCACACTCGGGCAATACATACAGTGTAGTTGTTACATGGATGGAGAAGGTAAGTGTTTTCCTATCTAAAAAATGTTTCTATAACAATAAAGTAGTGTTAAATATGCAAAATTTCTTGTCCAAAATATCTTAAAGGACATCTGGCTATAACACTGGGGAAGAGCTGAGACAATTTTTTTTTTTTTTCTGTATTTTCCTACAAATCAAATGCAAATAAATTTGCCAGGAAACAAAGAGAAAAATAAAAGCATAAGATAAAACCATGGCTTAAGCTCAGAAACACAAAATATAAAAACGGCACAAGCCGTTTTTCCATCCATTGGTTGGGTTTTTGGAAGTGGATCCAAAGGCTGTAGGCATGCATTTTGCTGCCTGATGCAGATGAATTGTCAAAGTGCAGTTAGCCAGTTTAATTCATTAGACATCTAACAAATCTTTCTATAGACACAGGCACAAGACATTCTTGAAAATAATTTTCCAAAAATGCATGGCTGATATTCAAAGATTAAGTAACTTACCATTTTTATAAGACTTCTAGAATAACTAGCAAAAATATTTAAAATTATTATTATTTTTTTTTCATCAGTGGGACCTAAGATATTCAAAGATAACAGCTGGACCAGACTAATTCCCTATGTACCAGATAGAGTGGTAACTAACCCTATAACTTTGTAGATATTAAATACTGTGTATAATTGAATCACGAATTCATGGTTACCTTATTTGGAAAAATTAGCAAAGCTATAATAACTTACAAAAGTATGAACAGCTCTAATGTGTAAACTAAATAAAGATATATAGGATATGCACCATTTTACTGCACACTTTATATTATTTAATGGATCCTTGGCATTAATTTGTATGGCAAATAGTAAAGCAGCACTTTTCTGTGTTCTGAATACACTATACTTGCACCTCTTGCTGTCTTCTTAGTCTTCATTTAAATAGTTTGGGGTGCATTAAAAAGAATTTTTACCACATGTCACAAATTCTAAAAAATTTCAGTATTATGATTTTTGCAATTGCATATCTAATTGAATACTTTAGCCTACTGTAGATGAACAGTTCTACTGCATAATTTGAAATTTTTTCCTCTCCTGTAGTTCATAAGCTGTGTTTAATTTTTAATTAATTACCCTATGATCCCTTGTCTCTTTCTCAACATAGACATGGAACAGATATAAGTGTTGCAAGTCCACCTCTGTTATTCAGTTTTTATTGATAAATTTTGAAGCTTATTCTTCTTTTATTTGCAATGATGGTATTAAAAAAATCCCAAAGAAAGAAAGAAAGAAAAAAAAACCAAACTCCAGCTGTACTGCGTGGTGGTTAAGTCAATGTCCAAAGACTTTTATGAACTTAACCAAACCGTGCTGAAGTCAGGACACTGTTGAAGGTTTGCATTTTACTTTTTTTGGTTTCTCACTTAATACTGCTTTCACCTGGAGTGAAAAACGAGGCATACTTATTTTAACTGGTTTCTGATTCTTTAAAACTGGTGAATGCCGCCATCATATATTGACGAATGGATGAAAGGTTTAAGGGAAAAAATTCTTGATGATGCATCCTACTTTCCTGCTGTGTTTTACCAAAGGTACAGCTTTAGCCACTTGATATCTGTGCACAAGCTGCTCTTGGAAAAAGAGCAGTGCGAACAGCAAAGTTGTCAAATGATGTCAGGCAAGGCACAGTGTAGATGTCATTTCTGCACTTGATGTCATGGCATCTTAACAGATCCCCAGTGGCTTGCTACAACCATGAAATTGGTCAGAAGGCTTTTGGTTCCACTGTAGAATAAGAAAGATTTGAAAGAAATTAATTTGTGAATGTCATGCTGACTGGTGTTACTGCATGTAATAAAACAGAGTATTTTAATTATATCCTGGGATGATGTAGACTATTAAATAAAAATGTTAATATCTTCCTAGCAATGAGAGCTGAACCATGTACAAATAAATGTTAGATCTTGATCATGGAGACTCGTGGCTGTTAAGGTTGTCTATAGCTTTATATTTGAATCACTGAGGATTATAAGGGGCTGTGAATCATTGCTTTTGAGACACTCAGTTGTCGGCTATGGATTTACTCACAAAATTTTTAACTTCTGAAATGTATGTTTAAGAATTGTGTGGATTATTCTTGAAGAAAATATAGGTTTTCTAGCTAATATTGAAAGTGAAAAGGGTACAATTGGGAAGCTGAAACAGTATTATCATGAGATGATGAATCCAGCTCTTGATTTCAGTTTTGCAGCTCATGATATTATCTGTTGAAAGCCTCATAAATTTGAGATAATTAAATTTTAGCAGACAATATTAATTATTTAGCAACAGCATATATAAGACCAAAGTCTGTCTGATCTTAACCCAATGCTAAATCTGATGTAAATAATCTCATTTTATTCACTACAAATCAAATTATGAACATTTTTAATCAAATAGGTGGTATGAATTTCTAATAGAACTAATGTTCTGATAGTACTTGCTATAGATTTTCAAAAAAATAAATATATTTTATAATATATGTAATAATCCAAAAATATAGAAGAAGCTTTATTCTTATCTCAAAATAATTTTGAAATACCTTGTATACTTAAAAAGCAATAAATCTTGTACCAGCTCCCAGCATAAGTTTTAATGTATGCATCCTTAGCTCATGTAAATTTGTATGGGTCTATTGATTTAAGTGAATCAATAAAATATGAACTCAGATGTGGCCTTTAAATACAAGAAAATCTCAACTGTTTCATAGAGTTGTTGTGCTAGTTCAAAATAAGCGATGAAATACAGTCCTTAACAGATGGTGATACAATTTATTTTAAATGAGTTCTGATAAATGCCATATCCACAGGAAGATGGAGTTTTGCCCAGATGCATCATTTTAGTTGTCACGTGTATCATAGAATTGTAGAACATCCTAAGCTGGAGGAGACGCACGAGGATCACACAGTCCAGCTCCCGGCCCTGCACAGAACGCCCCAAGGGTCACACCCTGTGCCTGAGAGCATTGTCCAAACGCTTCTTGAACTCTGTCAGGCTTGGTGCTGTGACCACTGCCTGGGGAGCCTGTTCAGTGCCCAGCTACCCTCTGGGTGAAGAACATTTTTTTAATATTGAACCTAAACTCCCCTGACACAACTCCAGGACATTCCCTCAGGTCTTGTCACTGGTCACCAGAGAAAGGAGATCAGTGCCTGCCCCTCTACTTCCTCTCATGGAAAAGATTTAGGACCATGATAAGGTTTTCCCTGAGTCTTCTCCAGGCGGAACAGACTGAGTGACCTCAGCTGCTCCTCATGCAGTTTCCCCTCAGGGCCCTTCACCACCTCCATGGCCCTCCTTTGGATGCTCTCCAAGAGCTTCTTATTATGGTGGTACACAGTACTACAGGTGAGACCTCTTTTAAAAATTCATGGAATTATGGAATGGTTTGGGTCAGAAGAGACCTTAAAGATCACCCAGGTCCAACCCCCCAGCTGTGGGCAGGGACACCTTCCACTCAACTGGCTTGGTCAGAGCCCCATCCAGCCTGGCCTAGGGGATCTGGGCCTATCTGGGAAAACAGTTCCAATGCCTCACCATCCTCATAGTAAAGAATTTCTTCCTGATATCTAATCTAAACCTACTCTCTCAGTTTAAAACCATTCCCCCTTTGTAGAAAGTTCCTCTCCAGCCCTCTTGTAGTCCCCCTTTGCGTACTTAAAGCCTCAATAAGATCACCATAGACCCTTCTCTTCTCCAGGCTGAACAATGCCACTTCTCTCAGCCTTTCAGTAGTTCTTTAAGTGTTTATCTGGCTTGACTATCTGGTTATATTATTTTGTGAATTGCAGAGCTGCCTTCAACTGAACACAAATATTTTCCTGAGCCAATATATTCATGCTGGCAGAAACCTTGCATGAGAAGGAGCCAAAAACATAGAAAGGTCCAAGCCTGTTAATTTTTACAGTCATTCATGAAAATTCTATTTAATAAAGGGACATAGAACACATGTAACAGGTAGATCATCACTATCTCTTCTTCCTTTTGTTCCATATTTACAATGCCTTCACCAATTCAGAAACAATAGATTTTACTTCATGCACTATGAATTTAGTAATAAAGTCAAGCCCCGAGTAAACACAGAACAGATTGAAACATTCAAAAATGCTAAACAAGCATCATAGATTTGTTGTCATAGGCAAAATGAGCAGAACATTGACACAGATTATGAGATGTGGTTGTTTGTTCTCTGTATATACTGATATTCCTAAAATATAATAATTTATTGTATAATTAAGAATTGTAAATGAATCTGTGATATAACCTGTACTTTTAGGGGGACACTGTGAAGAGTGAAATAGCCTTTTTATGGCTTTAGCAGAACCTTGAAAATCTCAACACATGCTGCAGGGGCACAATGCATTTGAGAAGATAAAGTTTTGAGAAAGACTCAATATTACAAGTGAGATACTGTGTTTGAATAGCTGGAATAAAATTTTTCCATTGTTGAAGATGTATGGAAAGTCTTGGTTATACTGTTTGACTAATGAAAGTTTTGGAGGCTGGAAGATTAAAGAGTAATTTGCAAGGTAAAATGTTCCCTAGCATATGGGGTCTCAAGAATGGTATTTAAGAAGTTTTGTTTAGGGTATTTGCAATTCATTGCTGATGGTCAGACCTGGGGAAAAAAAGTGTTAAATTAGAGCATTACCAGATTGTTTCTCTGATATGTTAATGAGGTAGCTGAAAGAGGTCTGATTTTTGTTTATCTTAGTAGCCAAGCCTGAGCATTCACAGAAAAAGACTGAGAATACAGGCTATTCAGCATGGTAAATTACCTAAGGCAGACCTGTAATCACTTGGCTAAGAAAAGCTATAGATGAGCTTTATCAGATTTTGGCCATTACAGATAACTCCATGTCACAAGCTACCATGGAAGAATATTCCTGACCTAGAAATCTATGAAAGAAGATTTAAGTTAAGGCTGTGATACACCTCAATAGAAAATGAGAACCCAAATTTATGCATTTCAATCACATTTCTTCCCTGGTAGGAAACTTGGGAATGCAGAAGTGGCAATAGAAGCAGGAATAAACACAGTCCTACTGAACTTGAAATTATTCAAGGGTGGCAAGTTTGTCAGTTTTACAGCACATCTTCTGGAAGTGTTTACAATGCTAATAGAGTTATATAAAGAGAAACTTGTGATTTTAAAGGCTGCTGAGTCACATTTTGCCCTCAGTGAAGTGGAGCAATCAGTTGCCAATACAGACACGTTGCACAGTGTAATGCGAAATCAAAAATCAGTTGGACACATCTACCAGTGTCCAAGCAGAAAGATTGCTGATCAACATGTGGAACAGCTGCTAGGAAGGGAATGTTCCATATCTCAGAAAAATCGGGCAGTTGTTCCTCCTGGTAAACTTGCTTTTCACAAGTGAGTGTGGGTTTTTAGAAAATCATGGGATGGAATAAAAATAAACCCCTTAACTTCTGCTGCGTAATAGCAGGGTTCCAAAATGACACTGAGATAAAATAAGAGAGTCTCTATAAAAAAAGGAAAGATTGACATGACATCATGACATGACAACTGATAGACATACCACATGACCAGAGTTACTCAGTAAAAACAATTGAAAGTCTTGTTTTCCCTTGCTAAATTGACAGAGTTCTGTTCATTCATCAAGAAAAGAAAATGAATCAATTATCTATTTTTTTAAAAAATTTGATCTGTTTAGGAAAGTCACTGAAATTACTTAAGCACTGGATCAGGAAATAGAAGGCTTGATCTGTTGGAAATGCTCTGTCTGAAGAAGCTATTCTAAAACACCCTTTCATAAATTAGTGTTAGAAATAAAACTACTTTATGATTTCCTTTTTTTTGGTGAAAAAAATAGTGCAACACATTTTCTTGTGGTGTATAAATGCATATATTATTCTGCAACTGGACTTAGGCATTCTTACTCTGGTTACCATAAAAGTGGCCTGGTCTCTTGGAGAGTAGTTGAAATATTGAAGTGAACCTTAAATTTATAAAAGTTGGAACTCCTGATATTCAAATAGGAATTTAATTGTGAGGTATGAAACTAACTCAACAATTGAACCAGGAAGACAAAGCAGAAAACAAAGTATATAATAGATGTAGAAACAGGAAGATCTTGCCTTGTTATGCAATTACAGGCCAGATGAAGGCACAAGAACCTCTTCACTGCTAATGCATGGTATCATCATATAACGTAATATAGTAAAATCCAACAGATATGTGTTTTATTATCTAAGCATTAAACTTTAAAAATTTACTAATACTTACTGTTCTATTTTATTGTCACAGAAGGGGTTGGCCTGCTAGGGTTTTTAAAAGAGCACTTGTCAGTGCAGTCTGGCAAATTTTCTGATGTTTTCTAGACTTTTACCAACTGCATCTCAGTAGCACAGACAGCAATCTCAGTTAGGCAGGCAAATCTTCTTGCAGTCTTTGATTCATCTTTGATTTCTGTGTTTTATTTGTGTACTTCCTGTGGGGGCACAGTTGTATTGTGATGATTTAAGCAAAAATAGTATCTTTGGTGTATGCTGAATATAAATCCAGAAGAAGTGTAGGCAGGTGAATGCCTACATCCTAATTACTTTTTCAGCTAAATGTCTCCATTTATTTTATCAAGCAGAAAGTGCACCAACTTTTAATTCTCTTTTTCATGTGAGAATGTTGATGTGTGAATGACTCAGGATTCCCAAACTGTAGAAACTTGAACAAAAAAAAATCCTATATTTTAGTTACCAATTTTATTTTTGGAATTTTGTAGTAACTGGAAAAATGATACTTCTTTGTACTTTTATATTTTATTGTCTTTCTTCCATTCTTTTACATGTCAAAATATCTATAGTATATGTCATCTGTGAAAAAAAAAATGCTTTTGCTCATTTTTGAGAGCACTTTCACAGGCAAAAAAACACAAAAAAGAAAGCATTTTATCTTCAGATAACATTAGAATTTAGCAGCAGTGACTTGGCAGAGTTTTTAATTTTAAAAGATCACCTACTTTATATAAATGGTGATATAAGAGGCAAAAGCAGTATATACTGAGTAGCCTGCAAAATGAAAAGTTGTATTTAAGAAGATATATGAAATTATACACCAGTTCACCACCATTTTTTTTTTAATCTCAATTCTTCTCTCCTCAAACCTTTGGATAATATTACAGCATAGAAGCCTGGAAACAGATAAAGTTTCCTCATAAGTAAATGAAAGAGGATACACTTTGCAATTCTAGCATACACAATTCAAAGTCTCTCAAGTATGAAGGAAATTTAGAAAATACTGTATAGGAATATTTTCAACAGGTCTTTGGGGAAGCAAGTGCTATTTATTTGGAAAATGCTTGTAACTAATTGGATTGATAAATAGTCGTAGCCAAAAAGTAAACTCTTGTACAGTTTAATGTAGCATTTTCAGAAGACTTGATCCTCTAGGTGTAGTTTCATTGCATCCAAAGGAGCAGAGCATGTTAGATACTTTTTAACAAGGCAGATTTTCATTATCAAGGTCAGTGGGTTAAGTGGATGTTAAAGCTGTATGTTAAAATTCAAGGGTTTGTTTTCAAGAAACCAGGCTAGAAAAACTTTAACTCATTTGCACAGGTAAAAATGAAATATTTGAACTACCTTTCTGATTGTGTGGATTTATGTCACTGTATTTTTCCTTTATTTCTTAGAAAGTGATAATTATAAAAATCCTTATAAGGGTGATGATCTGACTTAGTATATTTCTTTAGATATTCATGAGCTCTGATAACTGTTAGCCATTTACTGGCAAGTGAACATTTTCTCCACACTTTACAATGTTTCCTTTGTATTGACTACTCTTTTGTTTGTTTTGTGGGTCTTGTTTGTTTTGTTTTAGTTTTTTTTTTTTAATTCTATGCTGAGATTCTCAAAATAACCACCACTGAGCTGTTCCCAGTTCAGGAATTAACATAATGTCCTGCACATGATTCCTTTCTGTGTGATGCATCTCAATAGGGAGCTGTGAACTCTCTCTGCACCATAGGAAGCTCTGTCTGGCATCTTTTTCCTTTATCAGCTTTAACTTTTCCTTATGGTATACTGTGGCACACTTCAAGGAATCATTTCCATTGCTGTCAGTGCTTCTAGTTTTATATTCACAGCCAAGTGCAACCCCCACTAAAGTCAATGAAAAACGCCCTTTTAATTCAGTGGTCTTTATATGAGATTACTTACGTCTTGAAATGTATTTTTGTAAAATAGTCCCTAAAATTTCTTCGTTTATAAGTGTCTTCAGTTATCTTTATTCACCTTTGTAATGGTAGTAAGTGGTAAGCATTTTGGTTTTAAGTCAGCAGGAGAGATCTGGATCCTGTACTTCTATATAACCAGAAGTAAAAATCATGTTGGAAGCAATCAGGGAAGAACAATGAGAGTCCATTGTTCATTCATGAATTTGAACAGATGAAACAGAAACTTTTTGTTGTTTTAAAATATGTGGTCGAGGTGTGTATTTTAAAAGAAAAAAAGATAGAAAAGTGTAGGAAAACTCCCCTTGCTTCCAGGTGTTCATGTATAAGCTTAAGTAGCCATCTAAATGCTAAATGATCCTACTTCAGTTTATAGAATTTCTATATTCAGAGTACTGTGAGCAGTAGATAATGCTAATCATTTTTGAAAGTAATTATTTGTATTTAAATATCTATCATTAAGAGAAAAAAATATTAATGGATGAGTAAGTTCAAAAAGAAAACAGCTTTTTTCTTTGCTTTATTATTCCTAAGTTTTTCATAATGCCTTATGTAACAGAATAAGAGAGGCTTCAAACACATATAGACAGATAAATAGGTATATTTAAAGGAACGCAATGCAGTGTGAGCTTCATTGACAGTGCAATGGTGTATGTTCTTTCACATCTTATAAAATGCCAGCACCTCAGCTAAGCTTTGCTAATCTTCTGAGTATTTCTGGAACTTCAGCTACAGCTGTAGCTAGACCAGACTTGAATGGAAGCAGAAGTGAAGCTTCTGAGCTTCGTGAGGGACTTCAGGTTTTATCATTCAAAATTAGAAGATGATGGGAACCAGCAGTAGAGCTCTATAAAACAGCAAATGCTTCTGGGACTCAGCAGGTTTTGTGTCTGTGGAAAACACTGTTTCACAGGAACAATGGTTATCTGAGACTAACTTTCAATCCAGCCTCCTCTCTGAACTAATTACTCCCCAAATTCAGTCATCTGACAGACACAGGAAAGGCAAGAGCCTCAAACCTAATACCAGTACCTTGTCTTGTTCTTGACATAACTACTTTTCTCACTGTTCACCAGTATGATCATAGACTGAAGCTCTTTTTAATGGTCACTGTGCTTATTCTTAAATCTATTAAAAATCTCTTTTCATCTCTCAGTATGTTTTCATGGTGTTCGAGGTTCTGTGATAATTATCTTTTTTGTAATTTTAGTGAATAAAATCACAAAAAATGGAAAGAGAGAGATTTAAGAAGAGCAATCTAGAAGATCCTCGCACCATCTAAATTGTTTGTCTGTTGGATAGGGTTAAGTATTTTTGGGAAATATTAACCTTTCACTTTATTTTGATCATATGACAACTTTGCATCAATCCCCATCCTCTGAAATTAGTTTTAACAATTAATAATACTATTCAAATAAGTAATTAAAACTAACCATACAGTTCACATTCACATAAATCTGTTAAAAATTTGCTAAGAAACTGTTGAAACTACAAGTTTTCCTTGTTTTCTTTTCATCATGGGGAAATGATCTTACCCTTTCAGTCTTAGTGTCTTCATTTGTAAAGTGGGCCAGATACATGGACACATTGTTGCTTGTTATTGCTCCTGAAAGATATCTAAATGCCCAACTCATAATCCTAAGTAAAAGTTGTTTTCACTCATGGAAGATTATAAAGGCCTTTCTGTTATGATGAAAAAGACAATACAACAACTGTTCTAGTTAGAATCTGCAAACAATCAGGAAAATATTTGCCTGCAAACATTTGAAACTCCAGCTGATGAAAAAAAAGCAAATTTTCCTTTGTACTTCTAAAGGATTGTTGTTTTTATTTTGAAGAAGCTGTGTCTCAAGCTAGAGGCCAGAAACCTTATTTACTTCTCCACCATTTTTGTTCTGAAACCATAAATACGTTGAAAAGAGCGTAAAAGCTTTTGCTAATACTTTTCAGATGTTCACAGAACAAAATTAGCCTTTGACATTTTACTTAGGCTAAAAAGTGAAAGGCGTTTAATCTTTGTTGTTTAGAGTGCAGATGGTTGAAAAATTGTATTAATAACAAAAAAAGTATTTTACTGTTTGTACTGCTGCCAATGTGGATATGACAAAAAAAACTTAGAGAATTCAGATTTAGAGAAACAATACATGACTTGAAGTATTAGGTAATCCACAGCTGAATACATAGAGTGGTTTTAGAAGACCATGAAATCTAGTATACTTGCTCAAGCCATAAATACTATTGTCTTCCGAATGCCTACTGTGTCTACATTTAACATTTTAAATGAAAAAATACTCCCATAAAGCAAAAAGGCCACTTTCAAAAGATGCAAATAGTCCCCTCATCCTTCCCTCTTCTTTGGTGTTGACCATTTCATTCCTTAAAGACAATACCAGATTTTAATTTTTTGTTATTGTTTTCTAATCTATCCTTTTAAAAATGACAATAAATTTGTAGTAAGGCTGGAATTATTCCAGTTATTCTGCCTCCTCCAATGATTTTGGTTTCTCTGGATACACATCAGCGCAAACATAGTTGGAATGAAGGCTATCAAACTTTTTTCTCTTGCTCTGGGGTATATTCCTGGGCTTTTTGGTGCTTTTTACAATCTCAGGCATTATGTATGAATTGCAGAACTCAAACCTTCAGACATGTGAGTCCCCATTAGCTCAGCTCGTAGGGGAGTTGCCTTCTGTAAATAGGAAGTTATTTTGCAATACAGAGCTAGATGAATAACACACAACAGCACCATCCCTATGGATCAGATAAGAAAAACTTACATGATGTCCTGAGATGGTGTAAGTTCACACAGCTTCATCCACTGCAGAGGAGCTGACCTGACTAATACTGGGCATCCCATGGATGTCATACATTGATGATTAGTGGTCAGTAGTGTGGAATGGGATGCACAGGGAGACATATGATGTCTTATAGATAAGGAGGACGTCAGAGGTAAATGTAGTAAAGAGATTACTTTTTAGAAAGTGTAATTTTCAAAGCACAGCTTTGCAACTTATACTAAATTTAATAGTATTTGAGATAAATCTACAAAAAAGGAGAAAAAGCAAAAAGCAGAATCACTGAGAACAGCAACAGAAGGATGGCAACTAATGAGCTTGATTCTGCTAAGGAACTGAAAGATTTATTTGTCTTCTTACTGATAGAAAACACAGAAGATATCATCTCAGAGACAGGTACATTTTCCTGAGGGGAAGAAAAATGTTAAAGACCTTGCTGTTATGCTGGAAAATACAGTAAAGAAGCTACTCCAGTGAAAATCTGCAAAGTGTTAGACCCAGGTGAATTTGATTGCTGAGCTCTGAAGAAAATAGCGAAAAAAAAAAGTTAGAATTACAAGTACATATTTTTGATTCTTAAACTCAGAACTTATGGAGGTCATCAACTTTACTTTTCAACATTACCCAGGATAGCATCAGTAGAATGGATATCAAAGGAAATAGGTAATGACAATTTAAATAGCAACATATTCAGAACTTTCACCACTAACAGCAACTGCCTAACTTGCTTCTCTGTAGAGCCTCAAAGTATAATATCCACTTACAGTGGCTGAGAAGCTGAAATCTGTCATTTTTCTCCTCCTACACTGTTTTTACAGTGTAATGCATGCCTGTCAGTGCCGGATTGAGTACACCACAAAAGTTAATAAAACGTCAGCTGTAGTCTGGTACCTATTTAAAGTAATATAAAACTTCAAAATCTAAACACCCTAGGTGTGTAACTATTTTCACACATCATTTAGCAAAATGCTGATCTACACATTTGTGCAAACCTGCTGCAGAGATTGAATTGCAACCTAAATACGGAGAACAGTAGGAAATCTTGTTCTCTAGATACAGATTTTAGACCTAACTTTGGCTAAATATGTAAAGCTTTGACTGTAGATGATGAATTCCTTTTGTCTGAACTAATAATTAAGAGTAAAATTGCTGATTCAAAGCCTGTAAAAATGCCACAAGACACAAATACTGCCAGCACTAAATACATGGATAAAAACTTTCAATATTCACATCTTTATTTGAGAAACAGATTTTGGTATATGATATATATGAATTCTTGTAGCTACCATGCACAGAAACTGTGGCTTCTTGAAGTGCAATCTGCAGGAAAAGTATGAGCCCTTCAATGTAAAATTTGGATTGTGCAAACAATAATATTTCTAGCAATATTTGCTAGTTCTATCCCTTGTACCATGAACATTAACAAAGAGTTGGTTTGTCTGTACGGTGAGCTTCTGTTTTACCATAAAAAGCTAGAAAATAATTATTACAGGATGAAGTAAAGAACTAAAATATGGATATGAAAGCTAAATGGGTGGCTCAGTCACAGCTGTAATTTTAATTAAAACACTGTGTTTTAGAAAATCTATAGAAATCTGTATACAAAGTGAAATCCATACCGTGCTACTTATTTATTGTTAAATTATATTAATGGTCCTGAATCAACCAAAAATTACAGTATAATTACTTTGTGTGGAATAATTATCCTAATTACTGCATGCAATATAGCGATTATTGTCTGAACAGGATTCAGTATACTTTTAAATAGCTAAACAATCTTTCTCAGCTGGTTAAGCTGCCTGTGTTACTAACTTTACTACAGAGATTTCTCAGAATGTTTTTACATGTAGTAAAAACATGGCCTGAACTTTTGGGAATGATTGTGTTCCATCTAACACACCTGTTGTCAGTTCACCTCATCCAGAAGCTGCACACTCATCCAGCCACTCACTCACTTTCCACCAGCAGGAAAGGGACAGAATAAGAAAAGCAAAAGATAAGAGGTAAAAGCTTGTGGGTTAAGAGAAGCACAGATTAATAATGGAAGAAAAGATAGGAAAAAAACAAGTGATGGAGAGTCAGCCACTTTCTCATTAAGGAGACTGATGCCCAGCCAGACTCCAAACAATGGCTTCATTTGAAGACAAAACCTCCCAATTTATTGCTGAGTATGGTCTTATGTGGTACAGAGCACCATTTTGGCCAGCTCAGGTCAGCTGTCCTGACTGTTTCTGGTCCCAGCTTCTTGTCCACTTACCAACCTTCTCACTGGGCAGCAGAATAAGGACCAGAGAAAGATTTGGTCCTGTTTTAGTCACAAATTCAAACCAGAGCACCATATGGGCTGCTACAAACTAAACTTCATTTCAGCCAGACCCAACACACAACTTTGGTAGGTCACGTACATGTTTATTTTTGCAGATATTCAATGCAGTTGCATGACCTAGAATATGTACTTTGAGTGCTACAAACTTAAATGTCTCAATGCATATTAAAATACTTCAGAAATAAATAGCAAAATATACTCTCTCTTTATTGCTACTTTGTTTTTAGCTTCTTTATCAGGTGCATGATCATCCTACATAAGTGTTTAAAACATTCCTTTTTGAAATGGTCTATTCTTAACATTTCAGCTCGTTCAGGACCTTGATGCCCATGCAGTAGATGAATGAGCATAGTGTGATGAACTGCACCTTTATACAGAATGCTGGCCAGAAGCAATCTAACCTCTGGTGGAGGTTTCCTTTAAGAATGTTCCTAAAGGCATATGATGTTTTCAAAGATGGCAAGAGGGGGTTGTTAGTGCCAAATTTTTAATTTGCAATAAAAAAGAGCCTAGCTTGCCAGCTTAACTTCAGTTCCTGGAAGACTCTGGAACAAATAATCAAGAAAATGATTTGTTAGCAGTAGTAAGGCAAGAAAGAAATGAGTATCAGTAGGTCAGCAGCAAATTACATTAGAACAATTGTTCAACCATTGTTAGAGATTGTCAAGAAGCAGCAGATGTCATGTAATCCTAAACAAATCTTTAGGCACTGTCTAGCATGATATTCTCTTAAGCAAGCTAGGGAATCTTGGGCTAGATTAAGTTTTTATATTAGTAGTAAATTGCATCCAAAGATGTCTGGATAACTGTGCGAGTTGCCAGTAATTGCCTGTCAAAGTGAAAGGACAAACCAACCACAAGGCATTCCTCCTGGAATCAATTCTTGCTATTTTCCTTTAATCAGCCTGGATGGTAGAGCATAGACCAATCTGCGTTAATGCAGAGCTGGGGAAGAGAAACCACGTACTCAAGAGCAAGCTTTGAATTCAAAATCAGCTTTGACAAATTAGAGAAAAGGACCAAAAGATATGTTAAAACTCTGTGGAAGCAAGTGGAAGGTGCTAGGCGTAGGAAGAAATTATGGACAGCAAAAATATGGTGTAGAGAAAACTTGGTGAAATACTGTTTCTTTGGAAAAGAATCTGTGAGTCTGCATGTATCACATTCTGTACAGGGGTTAGCAAAGCCATAAAGTTGTAAAAAAAATCTAGGGAACATTTTATCTCTTATAAATGGAAATACAGCTTGTAAGACATGGTGAAGTAATTATCCAATTCTGCTCAGGGCAGTACTCAAGGCTGGAATTCTGCATTCAATTTTAACCATTGCATGTCAGTGAAAAAGCAGACCTATGAATTAAAAACCTAAACAGTTTGGGTTATGTACCTTACAGAAGAAGTGACTAAAGGCGGACGGGATGGCAAATATCAGGTTGTGAAAGGTGGTATAAAAAGGAATTAAATAATCTGTTTTTTTATCAATGATGGATAGGAGAAGAAATAATGGGGTTAGATTGCAGCAATTAAATATTAATTTAAACACCAGAAAGATCTTTTTAATGAAACAAATAGTGAAACACTGAAATAGATGTTTGAGGGATAAATGACTGGGGGATAGGAAGGCATTAGATAAATATTATAAGGACTGACATGGATACAGTTTATCCTACTTTAAGACAGAAAAACATGCTGGATGGTTCTGGTTTTTATCAGTTAATTGCATTGATACATCCCTGATAAAATATTCTGCTCAACAGCTGGTGGCCACAGAATTAAATATTCCAATACACTAAAGACCAAAGACAAAAAGTGCTAGTAGCTGTAATAATTCAGTATGTGATTATTTGATTTTAACATGAAATATTTTTGCCTTTAGGTTAGAAATAATGATTTATTTTTTTTCCCGTTCCTTACTCCCAGTAGTCAGGTTGTGGAAAAATTCTACTTGTTTCTACGTTCTATGTATCCACAGTGGGGGAGGGCTTCAGCAGCATTTTGTTACTGGAAGAAAGGAAGGGACAAGACAAAGGATGGTGGTGGTAGAAAAGGTGGAGCCATGGCAATGTTTTTCTAGAATTATTAGAAAATAGGAAAATAATCCAGCAACACAAGCATTATTTCAGTTTGCTTGGTTTGGAATTTACAGGGTCATGAGTAGCCCAAGAAATGACAGAATTAAGTGTGGAACAACATAAACCTTTGTTGAAACTTTGCTGCTTCTTGTGTCTGTGTGTTTTAGATCCTGTAGAGTAGAGGTAGATGAGGAAGTCTAAGGAAATTGTTTGTATTTACCTCTTTCCTGAAGTGGATTGATGTTTTGGCACGTAATGTTATTGCAATGAATAATATGTGGTGCTTTTGTTGTTCTGGTTGCTTTTTGAAGACCCTGTAGTTTGGACCCAACTGAACTGAATATTTCTCTTCCTTATTTCTCTCCTGAGAAAGTTTTTCTGCATATATAACAACATTTCTTCTCTATTACGCTTGATAAGAAGAGATTTTTTAACTTTCCTCTTGGTGGAAAAGAAAAGTAAGTCTTCTTTATTTTCTTCTGTTTGACATTTTGTTCTTCATATTAAATCTACAATTCTTTCTACAGGAGACATAAAGCTAAAGGGAAAAGGGAAAGTCTGCAATGAATTAAATTTGCACTTGGGAGGCATTTCCTAAAAATAAGTACATGTATCTGGGGTGAAGAAGATTCTGATCTGTTTCTTGCCCACTTACTGATAATAAGAGAACTGCTTTTTGTTATGATAAGAATTGCAAAAATAGTAGTTCAAATAGCACTATTGCTAAAAACAAAAGGTAGTCTAAATGGAGGAACAACCAGGATCCTTAGAATAAACAAACATTTAGAGGGTGGTGCTGATAAGGACAAGATTCAATTCCAATGTGGACCATTCATTTAACGATCGCTGTGAGTCCCTTCCAGCTCAGAATATTCTGTGATTCTGTGATTTTAGACAATAAACAACTTCAATGGGAACTTTCTTTCCTTATTCTCCTCACTGAATAAAATAAGGTCACAAATTCTCATCACATTCTGTACAGCATATTTTCATCTACTTAACAAAACAGAATTTTAGAATTAAATCCACCATGTAAAAGGTAGAAAAAATTTTCACAGATATTATAGTCCAAAGAAGCAGCAATAAAGACAATTTAAACAATTGTCCCATTTCAATAAAATACTGTATGATTCCTACCTGATCTGTCCTAGAATTTTGTGTGAACATCGCCTACCTGTATTACATGTCTAAGCCTAACCTCCTCTATCATGGTTTTTATTCTTAATTTTTCCTGAATCAAATTGAAATTCCCCTATTGTGTTTTCTCCTGCTCAGCTACGAGTGGAAGAAGCCTTAGATGCATACATGCACCTCAATTGAATGCCTCTCACACAAGTCTCAAGCACCACTTCTGCTTGCATGGAAATATTAACTACCAAGTTTTCTGTCTGCTGCATGGAGACATTTATAAACATAAACTGCTGAGGTCCTTTCATGAAACACACTGCAGAACCATGAAGAGGTTTTATTGCTTAACAAAGTATGAATTTTGCTTAACAAAGTACTTCATCAGTGAAGTAAAAAGATTTCTCCCTTCACAGTATGAGCTCAAAGCCCAAGTGTACAGAATCACTTGAATACAGAGAGACATTTTTAGGGATCAAGCTTCAAAAATTAAAAAAAAAAAAAATAGTAGAAGTACAATGAGTGAAAATTAACCCTAAGAAGAACCAGTTAAAGAGGGGTTGGTTTTTTTTCCCCAAAAGCAAAGTAGTAAGTTTGCCTGTAAAATACAGTTTTAGAACAAGATTAAATGCTTTGGTTTAACTCCACATTGGAGTCATGGTATGTCTGTAGCTGCCTGTAGAGACCAAGATCAATTTTTTCTCTTGATATTTGTTTACTGGTAGTCTTGTGAAATGTCATTTCCATCTTTTTCATAACATCAGAGCTATGTAATTATTTTCTGTGAGGAGTGATGCTCATGTCCTAAGGGATGAAAATGCTTTCTCAGAATCTGATTTTTCAAGGCGTTGTGTAACTCCTGCATGGGTTTTTTTGAGGGCTGTATGGTTTGGGTTTTTTTCCCCCATACATATGAAGAATGAGTGTGCTAGACTTCCAGGGTCTCCTAAAGTGTATTTTGGATCTCTCTATGATATTGCATATTATATATAAGTTGATATTCACATCATCTCTTCTAGAGAGGGTCCTGTTCAGCAAGGTAATGTGTCCTGTCTTACCTAATAGTTCACCCATTTCTGTTGTTTGGTTCCTTTACAAATATTTTGCCTTCCATTCCAATCACCCTTATATTAGCCCTGTAATGTTTTGTTCACAAACCGGTATACAACAGTGACAGGATTTGTTGGTACTGCACTGGAGATCAAATTTGGGCATATGAGTTTGCAAATTTCTTGGTGAGAAACTGTGTACTTGCCTAAGCTGCTGATCTTACATCAGCCTTGATTCGCATGAACAACATCTCTCCAAGTCCGTGGGAGATACTGGTAGAGACTGAGGACAATGGCACACATTTATTACTTTGCTTTCCATGGCAGAGAAGGCTGCTAGAAAATCTGTTGCCTAGGAATTCTTTTGTTTGAGGTATTGCTAGTGAGACTCTCTATAACTTAAGACTGTTCAGCCAAGTGCTTTCTGAACAATTGCATATGGGGTGCTATTGCACACTGATGAATGAGTGTAATTTTTTTTATCCTTGGGTATCAAGCTCAACTAGTCTTAGTCTAACCCTGACTGGTAGATGGACCTCCAGGTTCCTCTTATAACTATCAATAATTCCCCATGCATTGCACCAGAAGCACAATGGGCAAAGACTTCAAATGGTACAGAGAACCACAATCATGTTCATAGTTTGCCCTGAATATATTTAAACTATTCTTTGAAGGTGAAAAAATACAATTATCTTTATTTTTTTTTCTCCCTAAGCCTGGAATTGCAATTCATTTTTTAAAAAAAAATATGTAAAAAAACCCCAAGAACAAAACAACCAAACTTAATATTGTTTATTTCATGTGACCATGAGAATTGGTCAGAGAGATATACAGAAACAGATCTGAAATATCAGTACTGGTTCCTTTAAATGGCCCAAATAAATATATTTATTAAAGAAAAATCAATACAAAAAGAAAAAATAATCAGTGCTTATGAAGATGAAAAAGAGAAAAGGTGGTTCCAATGCTTTATAATTGTTCAGAAAATATTTTTATAAGGAATGACTCCTGGAAAATCTCCCAAGGACAGTGAGATTCCTGGGACTGTGCTGAGTAAGTTACACTAACTCTTATGCACTTAGTTTTCCCAAAAGAAATTGCTATTCTTTTCCTTATTTCCCACCTTTTTTTTTTTTTTAAATCTTCTTCTCCCATCGTTGTTGTTATTGCTGTTCTTCTTCTTTAACCTGCATGTCATCCTTCTATTTGCTAAGAAAACCCCCAAATTCCAGGAGGGAATACCCAAGTAACATGAGGAAGTGAGGTCACTTTTATATGTAAATGATGTCAGAAGAGCAACGCTGATGTGCAATGACAACTGTCTGTGCCAACTTCAGCCGTTTCAGCCCAGTCCTGTAGTCCCAGTTCCTATTGACCTGAAATTTCCAATGGGACTTTTATCTCACTTCAGAGAAGCATGGCTGCTGTTAGTGCTACAGAGTGAACTTCAGCTTTGCTTTGTACCACTGTTTCTTCCAGCATGTGTGAAACACTGCTCTTCAGTCCTGGAGAAACTGGGACTTAGAAGACATGTGTTCTTCCTGCACAAATCAAATCTGTACTCTAGTCTTCACTGGATTTGGCTTACATTATTTATTTTTTGTTACTATAGCTATTTTTTTACAATAGCTTGACAAATAAGAAATAAATAACCAACACTTGTATGAGATATTTTATTTCTAAATGCCTTTTGTCCTCTTCTTAAACTACAAAGTGTATGTAGTTGAATGATGCAACTCTAAGAGAAGAATTCCAATTTTAAATGAATTTAGGGGGTTTTCAACCAGAGATTTGAGCTTGTGTTATAAGGGACTTAAACCAGTCTGCATATATTTGAAGTAGCTCTCTTGTCTCTGTGGAGATTTACATAACCATATCTTCCATCAGAATCTGCACTTTCCCATTGCATACTCACTCAAATCAATTTAGATGAAAAATTTATTTGACCTATTTTTACTGTCTCCAATCACATCTAAATATGTATCTGAGTATGTGTGAATGTAGGCATCCACAAATAAAACATATGAAGATGGTTTCCCTGTGATAGTATCAACATCTTCTCTGTTGCTTTTGTTTCATCTTCTGAAATACCAGTTTGCACAAAGAGCCTTGGCCTAATTTATAATGTGCAGCTTGTGTGAACTACACACTAGAGATGGCACTAAGCTCATTCTAACTACAACATAAACCCAGATCTTGAAAGCTTTGTGGTAACTTCCATTGCACTAAAAGCTATTGATTAGAAATGCTTCCCTGGCAGAGAGAGGGGACTGGTGAACTCATTTTGTTCCAGTGATTCACCGTGAGATCTCAGTGGGAGTTGCAGGTGACAACAGTAGCAGCGCAGCAGGTAAACTATGAGAACCATGAAGCAATCCAGGTCTTAGCCCAGCTGTATAAATTAATGAAAACATTTGTGTCCACCTGAATGGATTCTAAAGAGGATCCCATTGTATGTGATAAGAACTATTCCTGCCCAGTTTTTCTGTTCCACTTATTTTTACTAGCACTTTACATGTTTTGAGTATTTAAATTTTACACCTCGCATCAGACTACTTGTTACTGAGGACAGGAAAAGCACGTCATGTAGGACATTATATAAATTACATGCCCTTGTTATGTCATTTGATTGTAGTATTTGTTAAGATACATCTTTTACATGTCTTTTAAATGCATGCCGGTATCATTTGATGCAGGATGTGAGAGAGTAGTAACATCAGTGTTGCTTAAGGGTTGTGCCAGTGCCCTAACCAGAAGGTGGTATATTTTAAGAATTTTTCCTACGACAGAAAACAGTGGGAACTCACAGAAAATGCATACTGGATAAAAAATTTATAGTTTTCAATATTGAATGCTGAAGCACATTCAAAGTGATAGAAGAAAAACACCTGAAACCTTTATATTCTAAAGTACTTTTGAAGACAAATGGTGTGTTGGGGAGGGCGAGTTGGTTTGTTTTAAAGGAAGCAAAATGAGGTGGCTGCTCTCTGTGTGTTTTGGGAAATGTGCTTTGAATATTTTTCTGTTTTCTAAGAAGCAAGTTATTTATGAGTATTAGATGTTCTTCAAAATAGACACTTTTGGAATAAGTATACATTTCATAAAGCAAGAAGGCACTTGCTATAAGCTGCAAAAAGCAGAATAAGAAAATAGATCAAGCACTTTTTAACCTATATAAAGAGGCTTTACAATTGAAAATAATTTAGATTTTTTTTTAGTGGCTTTTGTACAGTTTTTATAGTTTTGTTTTAGAACAAGCAATAATTATAGAATAACAGTTCTGTGAACTATTTTCTTTAAACAAAAGAACATACAAAAAAATCAAAATCCTATTAAAAGATACTCCTTTCTCTAATTCAACACCTTCATATGCAATAGTTTTTGTTTTGTTGAATTGTAAAGAGACTTATCCTGCAGTTCAGTGTAATCTGTTTCTGTCCCTTGGCTTGATGTGACATTCTGGAGTTTTGTGTTAGTGAAGTAAAATCTTTTTCCCATGTTCAGTGTGAAGATTGTTTCTGTTTTTGTATGACTAGCTGAACCACAGCACATCATTTATTGTTCACCCTGTTGTCTGCATCCATTACATTTATACACCCTTTACATTGCATAAGGCATTATTATTACTACATGAATGACTGTTCATATTCTGATGTTGTCTATGTATTGAGAATATACTCATAAAAATTCTACCTCCTTCAAATATGAGTTTCTCTCTTAGTATTTGGAAAGATTCTTTGTTTTGAAAATGTGATTTAAAAGAATATGCAAGAAATGCTTGTGTTTTGTTTGGGAGGTTTGTTAACTTGATTAAGTACAGAAGTTATATGATAAAGGGTTCTTGTTTTCATCATTATAATTCTGTGAGCTGCCTAATGGCATAAATACTCTGCCGGAAAGAAATTTTAATTATAGTTTAGATGTAGGAGTTTTTCCACTTTGGGAACCTCAGAATTATTCCTCCTCTTCATGAATTAAAACTAGGAAGAAGATGATTTGTGTTTTCATTTCAATAATGGGCTAACAATCAAACAAGATTTCTGTTATTTGCCAGCATTTACCTTACAGAGAAGGAGTTTTATTGTTGCAAAGTTTGCTTAATCTACTTATTATTAATATTTTGCTTAAAATATATAAGAAATACCATTTTATATCGTGTTTAAGAAGCAACCTCAAAAGAATGCAATCTAAGAAATACATTCAGAACACATTGTAATAGATATATTTATTCATATTACTCAACCCATAATATTTATGTCTCCCCTGTAGCTCTTTCTATAGCTTTACATTTAGATGTTCTCATTAATTTCCTTCTAAGATCCTATTTGACTCAGTCCCATGAAAGGTCATCACAGTGTTCTCTACTGTCCCCTTCATATGTACTGCGAGGCAACACAGAGATAACTTTTTGTGAGGAAGAGTTTTTGTGAGAAGGTGTCAGAATTGGTTCTGATAAAGTTTTATACCAGAAATGATTCTTCACTAAAGAATCCTATATTTCTTTTTCTTGATGCCATCTTTGTTGTCCTAACCAATTTTCCAGCTGTGAAGGAGCTAAAAATGGAAAAGATGCTTTCCCACATTTTCATTGGCAGCGTGCTACTGTGCTGATGTATTATGATACATGAATTACATTACAGCATGACTAAACAAAAAATAACTTCACATGGCTTATACTGAAGGGAATGTGGGCTTAGGAAAAAAAGTGAAGCGATCGAAGATGAGCATCAGGATATACATCTGAGCACTTTCTTTCAGAAAGGCACAAAGGTAATAAGGAAGACTTCAGGAGCTGTCAAAAATGACATTCTAGTAGGTGTCTGCTATAGTCCACTTGACCAGGAAGAACAAGCAGATGAGGCCTGTAGACAGACAGGAGGAGCTTCACACTCTCAGGGTCCTCACAGGGAATGTCAGTCACCATGATGTCTGCTGGAGGGACAACATGGCAGGATGTAAGCAAGCAGGGAGGCTCCTGGAGTGTTTTGATGATAAATTCCACCTCCAAATAAGAGCAGAGACAATGAGGAGAGGTAGTATCCTGGGCAAGATTCAGCAAAAAGGAGGGCCTCATTTGGAATATGAAGATCAAGGCAACCTTGTCTGCAGTGACCATGGTGGAGTCCAGGACTCTGAAGACACAGAGGAGTGTGAGAAAAATGCTCACAACTGTTGCCTTCAGAAGAACTGAGCTCCTCGGCCTCTTCAAAGATCTGGTCAGAAGAGTCCCATGGGATAAGGCCCTGGAAGAAAAAGGGTCCAAGTAAGCACTTAAAAAAAAAAAAAAAAAAAAAAAAAAAAAGAGCAAAAAAAGA
>VZRF01006607.1:215857-309460 GCA_013396875.1 Vireo altiloquus
TGAAGAGAGGAAAGCCAAAGCCGAAATGGAATTTCATCTGTTGGGGGATGTCAAAGACAACAAGAAGGGCTACTCTAAGTACATTACTGACAAAAAGACCAGGGAAAATGTGGACCTATTGGCCACAAGACAGGGGTCATGGTGACACAGGATGCAAAAAACAATGAGGTCTTGAATGACTTTTTTTTGCTTCAGCCCCTTTAGTATCAGAATCAACCTTCAGGAATCCCAGGTCCCTGAGAAAAAGGGGAAGGGGTGGACTAAGGTGGAAAGGGTACCCTTGATGGAAAGGATTGGGTCAGAGAATACTTATGCAAACTGTCCATATGTAAGTACATGGCACCTGATGGGATACAGCCATGCTGAGGAAACTGTCACCTGTCATTGTGAGGCCACTCGAGATAATCTTTGATCAATCATGGCAGCTGGGAGAAGTTCCAAAGTGGGAAGAGCTCAAATGTAATTTCCATCTTCAAGAAGTGTAAGAAGAATGACCAGGGAACTAGAGGCTCACAAGACTCAGTGTTCTCTGGGAACAAGATGGAGTAGCTAATCTTGGAAAAAATCAAGGATGAGAAAATTGTCAGGAGTTGTCAGCATGGCTTCACCAAGGGTAAGTCATGCTTGAACAGCTCCACAAACTTCAGCAATGTGTTGACTGATGTGGTAGATGAGAGCAGAACACTGAATGTTGTCTACCTGGACTTCAGTAAAGACTTTGACACTGTCTCCCATAAGACTCCCATAGGGACAGCACAGCTTACCCAGAGAGATGGTGGAGTTTCCAACACAGGATATATTCCAGAGCCATCCAAGCAGGACTCTGGTCAAGCAGCTCTAGGTCACTCTGAATGGACAGGGAGGTTGGACCACATGGTCTCCAGAGGCCTTTTCTACCTTAATCATTGTGTGATTCTGTGCTACTGATTAACTCTTAGGAAGAGAAGAACTAGTTGTCTTGGGTTAATTTCTATTAACCCCAAATATGGGACTATTTTTAAATATTTACTACTATCTACTACCACTGGAAATTTTAGTCATGCAGTTTTGAGATGGGAACAGTTATAGGTGATAAATAGGTGTAGCTCACCCTAACACCATGGGTTTGCAAAAGCAAATTGTCAGGTACAATTTCTCCTTCTCAGAGCCACCTTTTTCACCTATACTGAACTAATGCCTGCAAATTGTTATGTCACGTAGGAGTGTTATAAAAGTTAAAATATACATCCTCATGCCAAGAAAAGAACTGTTTAACCAATTCATTTCAAAGTGATTAATGAAAATTAAGAACAGCTCTAAAGCACCTTACTGATTGTGATGTACTCTGGACACATGGAAGCTCAATCCAGGCAATCACAGGGTTTAAAAAAAAAAATTCTTTTGCAGCTTCTGTAAAATCTGTGGAAAGAAGATGATCAGATCTTACTTTAGCTAAGGATAACCAGATTTTAAGTGAAGAAATGTTGTTTTTCTCTTAATTGTAAAATTTCTTGTAATTAGATTGTCACTATCTATAACAACTAATTAATCAGAATAACATTCAGTGTTAGCATTGAAATGACTGTAGACTAATAAAGGAGAAAATTAAGTTCATTTAAGAAAAATAAAGATATCTATTTTGTTCACTTACAGTCACAGATAGCTATGATTAAATTTTAATTTGATGTCAAATTAAGGACTTTGTTACAGTATGCTGACTTCCAGAGTACAGCTCTACTCACTTCAGAGGAAATTCCCATTTAAATGAGGAGAAGGTTTATTCTATACCATCCTAGTGCCTTCCAAAGGCAGCTTCAACTCAGTTCACATCCACAAAATGAATCTCAGTTGTAGCCAAGAAAATTTCATGGTGGTTAGCTAAAGAACTATACAACAAAATGATTTTGAACATTGGTACTCTATTTTTAATTGTGTACAATGTGTCTTTTACATTTTTAGCTGCTAACTCTCAAGAACACTTCATACCAAATTGTCTTCAGCCGCCCGTGTCAAAGTCATGGCATCAGGACAGCACATACACATTCCTCTTTTACTTTTTTAATAAAGACAGTGTGTGAATACAAAAATATGGCTGGCTTTGCATGCAGTCCTGTTAATTTTGGTGTTGTACCAGTCTGAGAAGGCACAAATATCCAGCTACAGAGTCAGGGCCTAAGAGAATATCTCAGATAGGCAAAATGTGCAGTCATATGTCTTCACTCCTTAGTAAGTGCCATAAACGGGAAATGCTATATTTACACAGTCGGGATTGTGTAAGTGTAGATAGCTGCCAATACACTGTACAGTACAAAGGCAGTAGAAAAGTTTTAGGAAGCTTTGTGTAAAAAGCAATATCCCTCTCATGGACAAAACCCACGACCTCTCCTCCTTTGAGCGTCCTGCTCATGTTATTCACTGGATCATCACCTCCGTAAAGCTGCCATCCACTTGGAAAATTACTTCTGCCATTCAATCACTGCACAGCATTTTTGCTTACTGTCATCTCAGCTAATCCTATTCTATTAATGGGTCGAAGAGACCAGTTTTGCTGAAAGGATGATTGGAGAGGGATTTGATTTCTTCTGATAGTAACTGGGGCTTGATTTTGCAGCCTCTTGGATAGCCATAATTGACTACACAAAGCACAGTGCAAAAAGGAAATGCTGGGCATATTTCTACTCTCACATACATCAAAACAAGCACAAGTAATCCTGAAAAATCTTTATTCCTCGTTTCACAACTGTTTATTAAAGAAGGTGTTTAAATAGGTTACACTATGAATTTCTCAAATTAATTTCAAAACAGGTATTCTTAAAATAGAAATACCTGTGTCACCCCACATCACTTTCATAGAACATAATCTGTACTTGATATTGTTCTCTGCCAGCCAGAAGAGTTAATTCTATATGAAAGGTTTTGATAAAAATAGCCTGAAAATATATTTTTATGCCATGTACCCAGCAGGGCGAAACTGAGGAAAATCCAAAGGAATAAAAATAATGCCAGAAAGAAAAGAGGAGTTGTAAAGTGAACCATATACAGTCAGTTTGTAGCTCTAGTCAGTCTATTCATTCTCTGTGATAGGAAATAAGACCTCTAGTCTTATTTCTTATCTAGACAGGGAAGGGGTCCTAATGCACAAAGCAAGGTAAAGTGTATAAATCCCAGAGATTTTCAGTGGAAATTGAATTTTTCAAATCCAGAGAGATAGTTCCAAGGATAAATGGGAAAAGAGCAGCAGTTCCTAAAGAATATCTGCTTACTGAGTAAAATACATAGATTTACATTGTGTTTCAATTCCTACTTATGCATGGAAATTAAACCATTGAAGAGGGAATGTGGTTATCTGATTCACCCTCCCATATGCAAATGGTTTATTTCTCTTTTCATTACCTCTGTTAATGTTACTAAATTCAATTATTAAAAAAAAAAGTGGTTCCTGGTTGCCAGCCTTGACACATATCCATGAATGCTTGTCCCAGTGCCTGATTGCCTGATGAAAATTTCTTTAAAGAATTGAGGTACTGTAGGCAGGTCATAAGTATAGTAAATATGAGAGTAGCAAGACCCATTTTGGAGAAAAAAAAAATAAATTTAATGAGGTGGGAAAATATGGCCAAAGTAAAATTGCTTGGGATTGTAATACAATTAATAAGCAGTAATTTTTATGTATGATCTCTTCCCCTGAAACTTTAGAATCTGTATGCTAAAATCTACTAATAGAAGAGAACAAGTAACTTTCCAAAACTGTCAATTCCAGGAAGAAATTGAGAAAAAGGAGATGAAAGTGTCAAAGATGTGCTTATTTGTCAACCCCTGTGGTTCCAAAGACACAAAATCCCATTCAGATGTCCAATATCTAAAAATATGCAACAATAAAAAAATCATCATCAATTAATAGCATTAAACTAAAGCAATGTTGAATGTGTTCACGTTTGATACACTTGTGATGGTTAGAAAAGTGATAAATCTACACAGAAATGAAATAGCACAGAAAATGTTGCCTCAGAAAGAGCAGTGATTTAATTACGTCTTGATTTTGATTCTGTTTCTCATCTGTTTCTCAGATAACTGGAGAAACTACTAAAACTACTTTCTTTTACGTGCCTGCACCTTTTCCTTCCCTTTGACTTGGGAGAATATTGATATCTGTAGGTTTTCATCTGTTCTGAGGAATCAGCGCTGAAAGAGTTACTCTTACCCGCTCAGGCGATCTCTGCCGGGCGGAGGCCTCAGATGAATCTCGGCCGGGCAGCTCCGGGCCGGTTCTCCTCCCGACCGGCCCAGCGGCCCCAAGCCAGGCCGGGGGCCGACCCCGCCGGGCCGCGATGCAGCAAGGCTGGGCCCGGCCCCACCGGGCAGTGCCCGGCGCTCTGCAATGTATAATTTCATTATCGGCGGCCTCTCTGGGAGAGGGGCGGGTGGATGGAACTCAGCAGCGGCAGAATTTCAGCTGAGCCGCGCCCCGGGCTGGCTTGGCCCTGCTAGAGTTACCTGTCCAAAGGTCTGGAAGCAAGAGAGAGCTTTCCAGGGCTTTGTTAGTTCTTAAATGCGTTCGCGGTGTGTCTAGTTGTCTTAAGTGGCTGACAGAGTCGTCAATATTCAAGCTAGCCAACTGATTGAGTTTTGTTGGATCTGGAGGAAGCTGGCAGCTCTTCGCACCCCCGTGACTGGTGGATCCCCTCCCCAAACAAAAAACCAAACTATGCTAAACCACAGCAGCAGCCCAAAAGCAAAGATTGGTATAGACTCTCTGTTAGAGAAAGGCTTTGTCTTAAGACTTCGGGAAAGGATTTCCCAGAATTGCCAATTCTTATTTTATCTTTATTGAATATTTTTGTCTTCTTTTCAGTTTGAACTTTTCTGAGTGTTGATCACAGTCTTTGTCTGGTTGAAAGTACTTCCAGCTGTCAAGAAATTTTGATAATTATAGATTGCATTCAGACACCTCTTAATCTTACCTGATATATTCAACAGATTGAGTATCTCAGGGCTTTCTTTGTAAGACATGGTTGCTGAGTTTTCTTTGTGTTTTAATGACATGAATGACTGGGGAAAGTTTTTTTCTGAAACCCCTCTTGTTTTTTATTTCCTTTTAAATATATGACCACTGAAACTAAACAGTAATGGATTTAGTTATGCCATAAAAATAATGCCATTTTCTATTTCTGTTCATTATTTCTTTGCTTGTGCACTCAAAACTTGCACTGCCCCCCTTGCTGCTTCACACTTGGAGTTCATCTACTGTAGCTTAACTTAAATGATCTTGTCATTATTTCATTTTCAAAGCCCTTGGGATACTGTCCAGAAAAGATGGCCTCACTTAGAATAAAATCATGGATGTTGGGCTGATGGCTTTGTCTTGTAAAAAGCTGGAAAAAACATCTAATTGTGTCCTAATAATCCTCATTTGGCAGGAAGACTTGTTCTTATTTTCAGTTGAGGCAGGTCATTAGTACTTCTAACAGGATCTTGCCTTTCTCCCAAGTCTAGAACAGCACATTCCAGAAAAGAAGGGATCCTCAAAGAGATATAGGTAGAGAATGAAGGTAGAACGGGGCCAAACTGCTGTTATTCTGAAATTTCTCCTTTCAACCCAAAAAATATCAATAAAATCCCTGTCATATTTCTACCAACTGCACTGGAAAGTCCTTTGAATGGGTCTATCCAAAGCTGTGGGGACTAGGAGGGGCTGTACATTGATTTCAGGCCCTCTTCCCTAGATTCTGGTAGATTTTGTGTAAGAATTCCAACCGGATTGGGAAATGTCGTTTCCCTATTTACTCAGTACTCAAGAAGGCTGTAACAAAATCCGAGTACTATGTATTTTTATAATCCATTATTCATTATTCATAATTACAGTCAATAATGACAATAAATATGTGCAGTACATTTTTCAAAAGTACAGTTCTAAAAGATGCAAATAATCCTAATGGAGTTTGTCAGATGCATGGCACTTGAGAGGATCAATGCTCATGATCATGGATATTCAATGAATTGCTTTAGTTCATCATTATTGACTATATGACTGTTCATGCTTTATAACATACTTTTTAACATACTTCATATTTTCATATCCTTTCCAAATATTTTGTTTTGAACCCCATGTCAATAAAACAAATTTTTCTCCCTATTTGAGAAATGGGTGGGACAGGCTAAATTTCACTATCCAAGAAATACTTTGAACAGTTCCACAGATAAATCTGTCCCTTGAAGTGATATTTCCAAGTACAGTATTTTTTGGTAGATAAATTTAGAGAGAAGTATGATTATGCATTATTCTTTGAGAAAACAAAATATTGTATCTTAACCTTCTAGCCATCAATTTTGTTGCAAGACACTTCATAATATTGCTTTATTTCATGCTATTTCACCACTTGTCATACTTTTGAATCCTTTCTGAAATTTCATAAAATATGTCTATGGTATATTAAATCCTTCCTTGCTGGAATGTGATTGTGAGCTACAATTGTCACGACAAAAAAAAGGGTGCTATAAAAATGCCTCTGCTAATATGCTATTTCTTATAATGTTGTATATAATGTTGTTTCTGTTTTTGTAGCTTCAAAATACTAATGTACTCTTTCTTTTGTTTGTCATAAAAATACAGTTCTTACATAATTGTGTGGCTAAGGTGTAAGTACTCTAGCAGATGAAAAAAAATGTAATAGATATAACCACTAAACATAGAAAGAGTCTGGTTTTTTGGTTTTTTTTAAGTCAAGGTTTCCATGAAAGATCACCAAATATTAAAATGAATCTTGAATTAGTAAAAAAATACTGTATAAACATGATTCCCATTTTCATATCACTAAATCACAGTGATATGCTAAAATAATTAGAACTGGTTGCACTTTTGCTGAAAAAAGAAATATGGAGCAGAATCTGCTCTCAGTTCAGTAGGAACAGCCTGTGACAATTCATCTGGAAATAATAAGCCAGATTCACAGCCTGTGTAAGTTGTACAGTTCCTCTGATTTCAACTGTGTCACGCCAGATTTAAATCAACTCAGTATTTGGCTCAATATGCGCAGTCAACAGATTACACACATAGCACTGGGAGCAGGCTTTGGCTGGAGGAATTAGACTGCGAACACAGAAAATAGCAGGGCAATTAATTTTGGTGGTGGTGGGCATGGGGGAAGGTCTTGGAAATAAGCATTTACAGTGGAGAAGAACTCTCTAGTTCTTCAAGTGAGGAGCTCGGTGCAAGGTGAAAAGTAGAAGAGTCCCCACATCTCTTTGAAGTCAGAATGCTGAAGAGAAAAACAGCATTTTGCAGGGTGAAAAGTCATTGGTACAATCACCTGGTGCAGAAAAAGAAAGAGCTGCTCTGTGCCACTGCCTGCAGCATTTGGAGCTGGCATTTTGGGTCCTGAAAACCTTGAGTTCTACTGTTGTCAGCAGAGCTACTCAGTAGACCATGAGGTCCCTTAGAGTGGATGCATGTAAATGTGGGTAAATTCTGACTGTGTGTGGCTAAATCATCAGCAGTGACAGAAGTGTGTAGTACGGTTCTACTCTCCTCCAGGTACAGAAATTTTACACCAATGCAACTCTAATGACATAAATACAGTTACTCCTGATTTACATGAGGAAAATTTTGTTCCCTCTGAACTGCAACTTGATAGTATATATGGCTTTCAAAGAATTTTCCTTTTTCCTTTTTTTTTTCTTTTTTTTCCTACTTTTTTTTTTTTGTTTTGTATTGTCTGAAGAGTGGCTAGAGTAAGCAAAATTAATTAAAAGCAAGTCTAGAATTTGGGTCTTCTGACTTCTTAGAATCTGCTTAGAAGAATAGGCCAAGAAAATGGGAATCAGGAAAGCCAAGTGAAGTGTTAGTGATATGGAAATATATCAGCCATCACAAACAAACTACCTTAATTAAAGTGCTCAATGCTAATCTAATGTAAAAGCCTTGTAAAGTACCATAAAGAAGCTGAACTTTTTTCTTAGATTGCAAAACCAGTTAAGATGATTGAACTTACCGTGACAAAAACCTGTGGAGGAATGAATTTTCATTGCTATTTACTAGCGAATAGGGGTTTGGCTATATATACAGTTTAATTCACAGAGTAGGATTTCGACTTTTTCCATTTTATTTAATTCAAAATGTTTTGACAGCTTGACTTGCTATCACTTAAAAGTTTAATCAATCAGACATTTAATGGAAGCTGCTCAGCTAGTATGAATATTTCTGGTGAAAGTCATCAAAAAATGCATACCAGTTATTGCTAAGAGGAGGACTCATGATGTAAAACAAAATATGCTAAATCCTGTAGCCAGCTGAGTTTAGCCATCTGATGCTGCCTATGATGTCATTTTCAGAACCCTTTTCTTTGACTCTGACATCATGAGGAACTGAACTGGCCTGTCAGGAAGTTCATATGCTGGTTTTAAAAAATCATGTTAATCTAAACATGGCCACCAAAAAGGATGCCGTGACAATGTTGGTATTGCAATATACCAACACTGTGATAACCAGAATTAGATAAAAGAGCCTGCAGTTACACTACAACTGAAATAATGAATTTATTTTTCCTTAAGTTTAGGTGGGTTTCTTTTTACTTAAAGAAAGGAAATTACAGTGTGCAGTTAAAGGTAGAAGGCTCTTCCAGAAAAGTTTTGCTAAGAGCTGCTATTTCTAATAGCCAAGACATCATTTCAATTTACATTGTGTATAGAGCATAATATCTTTATTCTTTATCAGAAACTGGGTGTTCTTCATTGTCTCAGTGAATCTTATTCTATTTCTTGATTTAGAGCATGTGAATGGAAAAGGTGAATTATAATATCTTAACTGCATATTAAAAACTGAGAAACTTAAACCCCTATTATTCATCATTTATAGCAGTTATTATTTTTAAGGTAGTAAACTTTTCAAATTATTTGTTGGATTACTGTCTAGTTTTGATGACCTTTTTCAGTGCTTTCTGGCAATGACTTATAAAGGCTTTTCACTATGACAAGTCACAGATTCTGGGGGGAAATGACTGTGCTTAAAAACTATCATTAAGCCCAGTTCTGTGTAACTTGTTTTCTTTTTTTTTTCTTTTTTTGGGTTGCAATATATCAAAATTAGTTTAGTTTCACGGTAACAAGAAAAGGCATTATTCCTGTGGAATGACTCCATGTGAAATGCCCCATAATGGCAGAACTGGCCTTTAATTTGCCCTGACTTCTGAACGCTCCCTCCCCAGGAAGTGTTGGTGGAGATGACATAAGCTGCAGCAAGAGATCTCCCAGGCAGTCAGACTGCTGTGTTGTTGCCCTTCCCCATCTCTTTGTTGGTCCCACACCGTCCATCTCCTTGACTTCTGTGATGATTTTCCTTCCTTATTTTACCTTTCCCATTTTCTCTCTCCTATCCTCTCCTCAGTCATGGTCATAGTGGATAGCAGAGAAATACTCCCTCAAAATCACCTTCCCAGTGGAGTAGCTGAGGACTATAGACACTAACATGAGTGTTAGGACACGGAGCCTGTTTCTCAGCTTTAAATTCTGTCCACTTCATTAACTGAGGCTCAATTCTTAATCCCCTTTTGCTTTGTAAGCTTTGGGAGAACCTTCTTTCCTGTGCCCCATATGGATGTTGGGTTGAGGATAACAGAACAAATGGTTGCTTATTGATAGCAGCCTTTCCTTAGGCAAAATTCCCTTTGATGTAGTCCAGGGGCAGAACCCATCCTTGGTACTGCTGTGGCCTTTGCTGGCTGTACCAGGCAGAGAATTGATTGATTTTTTACAATGTTTTACAAAGTTTCTGATGCTGACCAATTCAGTAGGACATGATCCAACAATTCCGAGCTATTCTACCCAGTTTAAGTGCCAGTTTTTCCCTGCTGGATTTGGAGATTTGACCTGATGACCAGAGTGCCTCACTAATGAATGCAGGATCAGCCATGCTGCCTGTGGTAACATCTTCACAGCATATTCAAGAATTTAAGTTGTCTGAACTTTAAAATCATCTACTTCATCCTCCAGGAAAATTCAGAATGGGAAAGTAGAACCAAATGAACTTAGAATCCCTATCACAAATGACTGGTGGCTATAAAGTATGTAGTTACAAAAGTCTTAGAAGAAGAACCTCTGATTAATAACTAACAATAATAATTGCATGTACAAAGAGCTGCAGTAAATCCTGTACAATTTTTGCACTTTGGAAAGAGTATTGTTTTATTTCATATCACATAAATTTTGTTAAGTAGAGGAAACACTGCTTCCCTGATGCTTTTGTTTTTCCCTCTGGATTGTAGCAATGGAGCACTTGCATGTTGTGTTTGATGCCTTGCATGATAAAGACATGCAATGGCAAGTTCCAGTCTGCATGCTGCTTAATGAATGTTTTCCTTTTCTCTCCTTCCCTGTTATGTGCTTACAGAAGACAACTATGTGGAAGGTGGGTGCTTTCTACCTTATTTTCCTAAGCTCTTGATTTTCCCTTCTGTTCAGTAGGGTTTTTTTTCCCTTCTGCTTAATGTTACAAAAGTACACATATCATTCAGTACGGTAAGTGGTATTTTTCCCCCATAAAGGCATACAAGTTTATTAAATAAATGTGATTTCTTTTTTCATACAGAACTCAAGCAATGCACCTTGGCCTTATTGCTCTAATTCCAGAATATCCCCACTGAAACAAAAGGATTTGTACTCGTATGACTGATATAATATCCTAAATCTTTCTGGAGATTTGCAGGACTGATTTCTTCTCATGTTCTGTATGAAAAACACTTCAAGAAACTATTTGTCTCATCAGTGTGGAGCCTAAATCCTCCCAATAAGATAGCAATGCATGTTAAATTCATGTCTTTTAATTGCTTAGGAAAATGGAAAGCGCTTTTCTCTTTAATACCACAAAACTTGCTTACTGTATATCCTTTACAGCACAAAGCTTTAGGAAAAGTTTTCTGTCTAACTTTTTATCATAATGCACTTGCCTTTTGGACATTGTGAAAGAAGCAGCATGTGATTTTAATAATTATGTCGGTATGTAATTAAGTCTGTTTAAAGAAAGTATGGTATAGGGCAGTGGAAATTAAGGCACAATGCCATCTATCCTGAATATTGGTAAGTAACTCTATTAGCTGGTAAAACATGCAAATAGGTTATAAAGTCTTTTTGCTTATAAGCCAAGAAGTGCAGGTGCTTTTTTATGTACAAATGTTTTTAAAAGTCTCTGGGGTGAATCTTTTTGTACTGGTTAAACAATTATCTATTTGAAAAAAATTATTTACCTATATAAACTGAAAAATTGCTTTCATTTTACTTCATTCCAATATTTTAAAAACTATTTTAAAACCGAGGACTTTGTGAACTAACTCATATGCAAAGTGACTGCCCTGGAGTGACTGACCCAGCATGCCTGTGTGAGCCACTCAGGCCTGAGTTCATTCAGGTTTCATGGGCTGCTGCCTGCGTGTTCTGGGGTGATTTTCTCAAGAAGCCTTGAAGTGCTGGTGCTTCATTTCTCTCTGCTGCTGTATTCAAGGATGAAGACAGGTGCTCAGATTTAGCACATAGATGATGCTCTGCAATTTTACTACGATATATGTTATTTCAAGGAGAAAGAAAATCCAAATGGTTCTAGTGCTTTACTTGTGTGCGCTGTCATGCTTGTACACGTCAATAAAATTTCATTTTCATTGTGAGATAAAAAAGCATTCAGCAACACTGGGATAGAAATTCTAGCTGAAAAACATAAAAGCCTAGAAATAACTACCTAATCTTGTATTTGATCTGTGCATAAAACTCTTACTGGTGTCAGCATGAGTCTCAAAATTTGAATTCGGTTCAGTATAACTAGATAAGGAGGTTCAATTGCATTTCACGTATTCATTTATGCACAGCAGTACAAGATAAAACCTGGATAACAGTTAATCGAGACTTTACCTGAATCTAATTCTTAAAACTGCAACCTTAAGTATATTCCAGCACAGGTCTGGATACTTGTGCATACATTAAAGTTACAAAGCATGAATATGTAAAGAATGGAAGCATGGAATGGTGTATCCAAAGCACAACTTGAAAACTGAGCTAAAATTTTTCGTCTTTGATCTCTGTGATATCTGAGCATCTCTGTAAATTAGGTGACATAAGCAAAAAGATATATGTAGTATTCAATTTTTTATATACTGCTGGTAAAAAAGACTAATGTTTATTCATTTTACTGAAGTTGTACTAGACTTTAATAGCTTCACTGCAGGTTTATCATGTTTAAATTTTGTTTTGGCTCATACTCTGCATGTAACTCACACACTAAACTATGAGGATATCCTGTCTCCATATCCCCTTCCACTATCCCACCCTTAACTCTCTCCTCTCAGAGCCAAGTTCAGGAGAGAGTTGGAGTGGATCACATATGAGGGATTCCTTCTAAATCTTGAATTCCTAATTCACAAAGCAATTGAAGTAATGGTGCACAAATGAGTATTTTAAATGTATGGGATGCCTACTTAAGGAAAAAACTTCCCAGGTCTGTTTGTTGTGTTATTCTCTATTACAAGCAGGCTTTCATTTTGAAAATCTAGCAGTGATTCCTGTCATGGCAGATTTAGCTGTATGATTTTAAACCACTCTGTGGAATGAACAGGTGCCATACTAGTAATTCTTCACTCTTCCACAGCCTTCATCCATAGATTGCAAAAATAGAAAATAAGGTAAGTATCATTATGTGCCTTTAGCAAGGAAGTGTAGGTGACCTTACTGCTTGCAAATAAAGTAACACAAAGAGTCAAACAAAATACAAAGTCTTGAGGAGTAGTACCAAAATTTTTAATCCGTAGATGTTTGGTTTGAGCAGTGTATGTCTTTTACATTCACTTGAGTGTCTTTTTTCATTGAATAACACTGTAAGTGACTCTTAAAATTCAAGTAGTTTTTATGATGTTTTCAAGAGGCACTTCTGGTATTTACTTTTTTTCTCAAATTATGTAAGAGTCATCTATTTGCAACTGACCAATTTCATGTATCATTTTAACAAAAATAGTAGCTATCAAGCAGTGATAATCTGGAGCTAGACTTTTTTTTAGGTTCACGGAGCCATGACATTCATATGTAAATGTGAGCTAGTCAGAGATCCCCTTCTTTGCATTCCCCTGGGAGACAGGGCAGTGATTTTTTTCATACCTTCTAAGAGCTGAAAGAGCTCACATAAACTAGTGGCTGAAAAGTCACTGTTTCATTAAAGAAAAAGATACTGTAATATTTGACTGGTTTCACTTTTCCTCTATCAAACAGAGTTAGGGTCAAGTCAAAAGTCTGAGATTTCTTGCTATAGTTGCCAACACCAAAAGTTAAAACCCAAAGAACAGATTAATCCATCATGAGAAGAGACTGATACTTCCAAAGGGCTGCTTATCAGGAGATCCAAGCAAGGACACCCAGCACAAAATAATGAATTAAAAAAATATGAACTGGTCTTTATACTCTGTGTTCAGCAAGCCTCTCTTGCAGCAACACTTACAGAGAAAGAACACCCATGAAAACATTTCTGTTCTCTTTCACAAGATGCAAACTGCCAGTACAGCTGTGTGATGTTTCCAAAGCAATGCTGATGCAGGCATCCCTTTAGGATCACAGTCAGCTTTCGTTTGCATTGCTGTGAGCCCCAGGTAATCCCACCAGCTGCAGAGCACTGTATTTGGAAACAGAATTTATTGCACAAGAGATGAGGCACATCAGGCCCTTCAGTTTAACTACATATCTAAAATAGGCGACATTAAAAAGCAATAATTCAACAAAACCATTGTTATTCTACTTGGAACATCACTTGAGATTTGGGACTGATAAGAGATGAATCCTTTCAGACTGATTGCAGTCGGGAGTATCTTCTTTGAACTATCCCCTAGTAGTGTGAGTCATTTGTGCACCTAATTTTCTTTGTGAATTAGAAATCACAGAAACTCTCTCTAGGAAGTCTGCTTTCCAATAAAGAGAGGGATATTTGATTGCTCGCCTTCTTTGTGTGAATTAATTTCAATTAATTGCAATTAAGAAAATAGTGTATGGCTTTTTAAGAAGAGGAGCACATTTAACACATGAACAATTAATAATTTCTGAAATGGATCCTAAAACAGCTAATTTCAACAAGAATAAGCTTGTTTATTAAATCAGACTTTAAAAGTGAAAAACTGTCATATATCTAGAAAAAATATTCTCCCTGTATCACATTATACTCAGTGAGATTTAAGTATCATTTTATTATCGTGAATTAAAAAAGATGAATATTTTTCCTTAATGAGTAACAAAATTTGGCTCTGGATGAGTGATTATCATTATGGACATCTGCTTTAAAATGCCACTAGACCTATTCTGGTATGATGGGATTTCATCTCACAATACAAGTATAAAGCAAATCCTATTTCTCATAGATTTATGAAGTAGCTGCAGAAGCTGTCACTTAAATTTTCTTTATTACTATGTATTTTATGTTGCATATGTAATAATTTGCCTTCTCTGAAACAAATTCATTCTACTGTCACATTTCACACAAATAAGGAGACATCCTTTGCATTATCATTTCAATGTGATGAAAAAATTTTATTTAATTACCTGAAATGCTCATTGTTGTGAGGGGAAAAAGATCAGACCCAGCCCATTTTTCAGGTTTAAACTTCTCCAGGGTTTAAACATCATTTCACATATAGAGGACAGAGAGTCCTCCCAGTAAAGTGTTCAAAGCAATATAATCAAAATATGATCAAGACAGACGAATTATTAAAGGAATTGGTTGGATTTGAAAGCATTTTATTATTTTCTGTCATTGCAATTACTGCACAGAAAAAAAAAAAAACCCACAGTAAAACAGCACCCAGTGTTTGAATTGCAGTTCTGTTACTCGTAGCCCAAAGCATTCCAACCAGTGGTTGAAAAATGCTCTTTGATTTCCCTCTGTGATACAGACATCTCATAGGAAACAGATGCCTGTCACAAAACATTTTTGTCAGTGTGACAACACCACCTTCCCGTGCTCCCTTGTTCATTGCTGACTGTGCTCTTGTTTCCCTTCAAGGTCTGGCGCACCTGATGATGGGCGACCAAGGTATGGGCTCTGTTCCTTTTCCACTCTGCTTTCATTGTTTCTTCTTGTTCTGTAGCTGCTTTGAATCCATCACTGCAACCGATGGGCAAATGCTTGAAAGCTGTCTTTGGCTGCAAAGAACCACATGGTTTTAGTCACATCTTTTTCTTGTTTCATTTCTTGTTTTTTTTTGTTTGCTCCGTAAGCTTTTGTCCTTCCAACCTCCTCAACTCCCCTTCTTGCAATAACTAAAAAGAGGTGAGAGAAATAAGAAAGTTATTTAGAAAATTTCATGTATTTATCAGAAAATACAATTATGGGTGATTCTATAAAAGATAAACAAAGTGCAAGGCCTCTCTTTAGATAGTTCCTGGAAGAAGATACTCCTCTTGTCACATTGTACACATTGAAGAGCCCATTTGCATTAATGCATGGCTGATTGGAATTGTGCAGAAAGCACCTGCTCCTGGCTTCTGGAATGCTGAGAGTATAATTTTGCTACCTAACAAAACCAATGATTTTTTTCCTCCTAACCATTGTCCACGTTACCTTTGTGATAGTCTTTCTTATCTAAGCATGGGTTGTTTCTGTGTTTCTCTGCATGTATATGATTGGGAAGAAATAAAGTAAATCCCTAATATGACACTGATTGCATCTCCATTTGTCTTCAGACACTTATATTTTGTCTCTTCATGTTCAGATACTATTGCATTTACATGTACTCATGACTCTTACTGCTGTTTCTCTCCTCTTCTTTATTCTCTTTTTGTCTGGAAATGCTTTCTTCATGGAACCATTTCACCAAATCCATAGGTAAAAGTAAAGGTATTACATGATTTTCTTTATTTTTTAATGCCATCAGTATATTTTAATGTATATATAAATAATGCAAGTAAATGTAAAACTTTTGCACTGATAACAAGAGGTAGGTATATTCTTACAGTAAATATTTCATGGATATCAAGGTAAGGAGAATTATCCTAAAGTACAGGCTGACAATTTTCAAAGTTTGTCTTCTGCTTTTGTGAGAGATGTAAAGCTTTGGCAGTGATAAAAGAGGCTACAGTTATAGGAAGTGTTTAGGATGAAATAACAGCCACGTTTTGAGGTATGCCTTTTTCTGTTCTCAAAGAGTTGTAGTCTAAACCACCAGACACAGAAAAAAAACCAAACAATATGGTGTTGTTCAGTAGTGACTCTCTGGAGATAATCTGTCCAGGGTTAGTCCCTATCTTGATATACGTTTTAAATGGGAATAGCACTAACTTTAGCAAGTCTTTGCCCTGAGAGTTTCCTTATATATTAATCACTTTGAGCCTATCTGAGATAAGAATTGGACGAAGGAATGAGGGAGAATAAAAGCCAAAGAGAAGTATGGGATTTCTTTCAGCGTTTTTTTATTCTTTTTGTTTCTTTATGTAAAGAATACCAGCCATGTTTACTTCCCTTTTCCCAGAGGAAACAGTGCAATAGGGGCAAGATTTTTTTCTCAATAAATAAACACCAGGTTTTGCTACAAGAGCTCTTGTTCACAGGCATTGTGTAAATATATTTTTATGATAAGAAGATAGTGATTAAAAGCCATTTAATCTCTGTTACATACGATGAATAATACAATTGTATTCATCATAAGCATTTGTCAGGGGGTGCGTATTCTTTGTATATATCAGAAATCAACTCTGCATGGTCCTAGTTAGTTGCAAATAGTCAAATTAACTAGTTAAATTAGAAACAAACTTCCAGGTTTGTTGGTGTTTTGGCTGATCTGGTGTTTCCATACCTAGAAAATTCATGTGATGCAAAGACTGTAAATACAGATCTGTAGTGTCTCCTTTCTCTTCATATCAGACCCCCTGGAAAGACTCTGTACCTGTATAGGTGGGATACTATTTAAAGGGTTGTGTGTGTCCTCTACATCTTCTTGCTTAGCTAAAGGTTTTCAGCAAGTATGAAAAGCAATCTGCTGATTTCTTTGTTTTATTGGATCATTTTGTTTTGTTTGCTGTATCCTTTTGTTTTTCTTAATCGTACCTAGTATGTATGACTTCTTTATTACTTATTATTACTACCTTATTCCTAATCATTAGATATCCTGGCTGCAGTTACCTTAAAATGATATTTTATATTAACCAAACCTTGACATTATAGATAATTGTTATTAAAAATGCAGATTAATTTTTCTGGATTGTTCTGTACGCAGAATAAATTATGTAGTATGCATGACACCAAAGGGGCTTTTTGTATGAAAGGATTAAAAGATAAAAATTATTAATATTTATTATTAATAGTAGCTGATTTGGAGAGCAGATTTTAGCAAAAAAGAAAATTTTCAAGTGTTGTGCAACATTTAGACATTCATATTTTTATTTTTAAAGGTTTAACAACTATATTCACCAAAAAATTATCTTGTATATATTAGCTACATTTAGTGTTCAATAATGTGCCATGTAACAAAATTTAAACACCAGTCATCAGTCATCTAATAATTTGACTACATTTTTCTTTTCATATTTTGATTTTTATTAGATTTATCCAGTTAATATAGAAATAGTCATTACTGTGTTTTGAGAATCACAATATTTCTCCACATATAATGGTGTATATTTGTTCAAATGGATGGAAAGTATTTATAAGTGTACCAGCTCCGGTTGCTTCTAACAGAATATATCCCTCAATATTGAAATGTATCCTCAACCAGCAAAAAACAGCCTGTTTTTTGACTATCCTGAAAATTTATTAATATCAGCTGTTGAAACACATGGCTTTGAAACAGCTGTGATAACACACATTCATAACACACAATATGAAAAATCAGGAGGATGATGGAAAGGAATGAAGGGAAAAAAGAGGAAACACCTTCATTAAAAGTTCTGTTCCTTGAGAGGTGTGCAAGACCAGTAATTGCAAAATTCTGGGTGATTATATAATGAATTAATTTTATTTTGGAAATATAAGCAATAAAATGCTATTAAGAAGCTTTACAATTTAATTTGTCCTGAGGAGTATAAAAGCTGAAGTATCACCATCTCCTTTAACTGGGGTATTGGAAAGGGAAAAAAAAAAATATTAGTGTATCTTCAGAATTAGAGCAGACCCTTAACAAGTTAGGGACCTGTGTTGACAGAGGAAGGAGAGTTGAGACAGCCTCTCCAACTGGGCAAGCAATACAAAATCCAGTACCATCTCACAAGGCCCCTGATGTTTGTCATTTAGTTGTAAATCTAAACTGGGACACTGGATGAAATTACTCCCTGTAGATGTTATGCCTACTTCTAGGAAGAGCTGCAATCTTTTAGTTATACTGGCATCCGTTTATTTTCTGATAAGCACTATATATTCCAAAATACTTAGGAATTCCTTTTTCGTCCCCTGGAAATAACTTGCCTGTATAGAACTTTAAAAGCAGGATTGTCATGGCTCTGATGGTGAAAAGGACATAGGCAAGATTAGGTTTGTAAATAGTGTTCATGTTTTTATTAGACCGCTTGAAAATGCTACTCAGAACAATTTTTTTAATTCAAAGCAAACCTTAAATCTGCTGTTCATAACAGGCAGGTTTGTTTGCCCCAAACAAATTTGTGCCCAAACAAATTTTCCTGCTTTCTCAAACTGTTGGAGGTGGTCTAATAAAACCACCATTTCCACCTATAGGCCTTACCTCGTCAAAATCATGCAGGATTATTTTGTGATGAATAGTGATACAACTAAATTGACATGACAACTAATGTAAAACACTCAGTTTCTTTATTTAAAAAAAAAAAATCCCATCCCCTCCTTTTCATATTCTTTTGGTGAGCAATGAAAGGAATTTATAATTCAGAAACTACAACAGTGATATGTATTATGTTGGTTTTTTATACTGCAGTTCTCTTTAGCCTATACATATTTTTACCCATAGTTTATTTCTACGTAATTGTCATACTTTTGACTTAATATATTACTTGTTCTATACCTAAATACGATGTTCATACTCCTGTTCTATTATTTTAGAAATTTTGTGCAGCTTTAAATTGTACATGAGTCACTCAGGTTCGTAACAAACTATTAAAGGTAGCTGGCTGAGCAATAAGTGTTTCTACCAAAAGATTGATAGCACAACTGCAATTTATTGTATTAGATTGCAGGCTTGTGATGGGCTTTTGTTTGCTATACTGTGTATAAATGCTGAAGAAAGACTTCAGAATGGCAATTTATGTATGTGTCAACTTCCTTGACAAAGAAGGGCAAGTTTTTTATTGCACAAGCTATCATACAATATCTGTAACACAAGAGTGGTGCCACTAATTTGTTAATTATCAGTCACACAATTCATTTGACAATTGGAAGAATAGAGCACTGAAAAATAAAAGCAATTTAAATAAATCCTTAAACAGTCATGAGCATAAAGTGTGTTATAGTTAAGTGATTATGTAGCACTTGTGTCATGCAACGCAAATCTTACTTGTGCCAGTAACCTCCCCTTACATCAAACTGTGTGGAGTTCAGTCATTAACCTTCCTGCAACCGCAATTTCATCTTAATGTGATGGCTTTCATTTTTGCGCTGGTTTCGAAGAACTGAAATGGTCTTGGCTTCTTGCACTCTCTGATCTTTCGTGAGTTGTTGAAATGCCTGTCCTCTCCTCATCCGCTTTTGTGTGTGCTGCTTCAAAGTGGGCCTGAGAGACACCCACCCCCGGCCTTCCCTGACCTGAGCCCCAAAAGTCCAGAAGCTCTTAAATGCTTTGCTACAGCCCTGGGCTCTAGCACAACTCCTTATTTTTGGCTTAGTGCCCTGTTGACATGGATTCAGATTCACCTCTTCTCAACTGCAGCTGGCTTTTGCCTGGGAAGCGCAAAATGCAGATGGAGGACATTCTTGACTCTCTGGAGTCGTTCACACAGTTATATATCCTAGGTGATAGCTGCTGATTGGAAAGACTCCCTGCTAGAACTGAAGTGAGGTAATTTAGGGGTTTGACACACAATGGGGTTGCCAGGATCGGGCAACTGAAGTTGTTTCTAGATGTCATTACAGGAGAAGAATGGATAACTTGAGCTTCCCCTCAACTCAATCCCATAGTTTCTTCTACAAACAGAAAGGAGCAGATCAAGGTTTAAAAGTTTGTCCTCCATTTAATACATTTTGAAAGTATTGTCTCAAACATTTTGAAAGTCTTGGAAAATTTACAAAATTAGGAGCATAAAAATTTAGAAAATATTCTGTATAAATTACTATTATTTTTAATGAGCATTACCTTTTTTAATAAATTAATGAGCTTTAAATTCAATGTTCCTCTGAATACTCTAAAGAGCATTTGCTACACATAATATCTCTTCTATAATGACTTCTTTTTTTCTAAAGAACCTCGTAAGTACAGTTAAATAGAGGCTGCTGTTCATCAAAAATATTACAATTAAGTTTTTATGTGTAACCCATGCCCCCCTGCCTACAAATACATGTTACAATAAATATTTATACTATCCTTATATTTGTATGGTTGATATGTTCAAATTTTGGTTGAATATAATAATAAACTATACACTAAATTTTTATTGTGATGCTTTGAAGCAAGTAATTTCCTTGTACTTCAGGATGTGATACCCTGCAACCCTGGAATATTGATATTTGAAGCTGCAGATTCAAATTTATGTTGAAATGTTATCAATTAGCAGTCCTTAAGGAGAAATAAAATGCTGCAGAGCATGACTGCTGAAGAAGTTTTCTGTCTGAAGGACATGGCTTAGAAGAAACCAATCAACATCAGGAACAGAAATACAAATACTTCCTTGAGACACATATACTCAAAATTTTATCTGAGGTGGCTGATTCCTCATAAGCAGTGTGAAAAGAAATTGTAAGGACCTGACACAAATATCAAGAAAACTTTCTGAAGAAAGGGGAACACACTTATTTTTAAAACAGCCACCATATGGTAATATCCAATCCACACCATGAGTTCTAGTTCTTACCACCATGAAAATAAAGCATTTACCATGTTCTGAATCATTCTGATGTCACTCAAAACTATTATGTAACATGTGTGTTTTTCATAGACTTCCTGTGGATTTAGAGACAGAAAATAAATGTGTAACCATGAAGGATTTAATGTAAAAAAAAAAAGTTATATTTGGAAATATGTAGATTTCTTTTCAGTCGAGAAAATATTGTGGTAGGAGATAGTACATATCTAAGGTTTTGGCTTCCTCAACACAAGGCTCCACTTTGAGCATAGGTTTATCCAGAAGATGGGTATGCTGACAGAGAACCTTTCAAAATAATATGAAAGCTCTTTTAAGATGAAGGATGTGTGTTTCAGGCCAAAAAAGTACAAGGGGATTTACTGGGGATGGAAAACAGTTAAACTGTCACTCTGAAGAGGTGAAAAAATGTACAGCAGGTAAGCAATCAGGAAATAGGAAAACCTAGCATTTCTTCTTTAAAGCAAACTTTTCTTTTAATGTATATATAAATGTACATAAAAATGAGAATTTAAAGCTGCAATGGTCTGTATCTTTTTGCAGAGTGAAATTCTTTGAGAGTTTTATACATATTTAATAGATATTTCCAATGAAACAGGTATTTGAGAGAGGTGTATTCCTTGGATATTGGAATGTCCTTGGATCTCCCTGTGAGAGAGCCACATCCGCAGTGACACTAAAGATTTCAGTTTCACCCTAAGTTTGCACTTTGTCTTTCTAGGATAAAATTCAGTCCTTGAAATCTACAAGTGCAGCTAAACAAATGAGCTCAAGAGAATCTAATTTCTATTATTTCAATGAAAATCAAAAGTAATTGGAAATTAATGTTCATCTCACTCAGAACAGAAGTCTCAGCTGATTTTAACATTAATCCAATCAATCACGCTCAGTGGAGTTTCACCGGCTAAGTGGAAAGAAATTAGAGCCCCAAGCAGGAATATTTTCAAACATCTCTAAGATTTGTCTATATGCAGGATTACAAAATTCTGGACTAAATTTTGTCACAGTTTCTAAAGAAACTAAATCTAATGAAAGTGAAGAACTCTTAAGAAGACTGCTCTAAAATTGTGCTGATATAACTGAAATTGGGGAGTATGCCTTTCTACCAAGAAAAGCTCCCTGGAAAGGAATTGAAAAAAAAAAAAAACCATTTAAGTAGTCAGATCAGAATCGATTGTTCTTGTAGAAATAAGAATGCTGCATACAAATTTTTTAACCTGCTCTTTACATGAATTTTCTTTGGCAGCAATAACTTGCTAAGGTACTTAGAAACGACAGAAATTTAAATTATCCGCTCGTCTTTAAACTCTTTTAATTAAACAATATATTTTGCACTGATACTACTAATACACCTCTTTCCTGATTTTCAAAGCCTTCCATAACCATGATGTTCTTAATTGCTTGAAGGTAGCCTTCTATATGTACTTCAGGGTCCACCTAGAGCAATTAAGCAGAACAGTGAAATTGTGCAATGAGCTGGGAAGTTCAGGAGCACAAAGGAGGACTCTCACAGGAAATGAGTGAGGAGCATGGAACGCAGGCTTTGCTATGAAATTCTGCCTTCATCATTCTTTTAATGGTTTTCATAGATACCAACCTGTTACCCAGATATGCTTTTTTCCAGACTTGGGAGGAAACAAAAGTGACTGAATCTTTTTATTGAATTAATTTATTCTAGTGAAAGGAGTCCTTTCTTCCTGATTAAAGCTATATTCAGGGTAAGGGTTTTTTTCTGTTGGCACCCACTTACAACAATTTTCTGATCAGCACTGCATTTCATTTAAAGGCAGTTTTTGTAATTTGCTGCTGTGACTTAGAGGTTCTGGTACATTTTTTTGCCCACTGAAAGTAGACATTTATTCTTTAAAGAAAGGAAGCATCTGGACTTATTCACTGGCACCTAATAAAGCTGTATAGAAGCAACCTTGGATAACAAGAGGCTACCACGGAACACCTGGCACTGTTGGCATCACAGCATTGACTTCAGTAGCTTCTCTGTATTGGGGGTTAGAGGAAATAAAAGCAGCTGGGTCTAATTCCTTTCATCTGCCTTTGCATATTCTTCAGACAGAAGGGAGCCTGCCTGGAAAGCAAAATTCAGCATTAAGTGAGTATAAGTCTGGAAAATTTTCACTGGAGTTACCCTTAGCTATAGGTCTGTCCTGAATTCCATGTCATGAGCCATGGTTATTCCATTTTCAGGAGTATCCACCCAAAGGAAAGGAAGCTAAATATCTTTCTGTGAACATTAATATTCTGCTTCCAAAGCATCTTTTAGCTGAAAAAACCCTGAGAGGTTCCTGATGACAGCTTACATGACCCCACTCCCAACCAATAGTAACATCTCTCTCTAGGACTAAAAGTCAGGAAGAATTTACCTGATTTCCTACTTCATTGAACCTGAGTGTCTTTGTTGGGAAGAACCTGAGTTATATCAAAAAGGTGCCAGAAAAGTGCTTTTGATCTCAGAAAAAGAGCATTGCAGGCATTTTGCTGGCAATACAAGCTGGTCTTTTGATTTTCTCAGTTAATGGCTCTGCTTAAGAACTTGGTTTTACCAGGTACTTACAAGGCACATTTAGTACTTCCCCAAGTGCATAAGAAATTTTTTTTAAAAAAACCCACAAAGTCATTTACAGGCAAATCACCATTGAAAACTATGTTTGCAGATTGTGATTTTACTGTTGAAACTGTGAAAAACAGAACATAAATTAGTTTTAAAGCCAATGCCTGTTTGACAATGCTATTTGCACTATGAATGGATGTTTATTTAAATGGATATTTGATAAGCACAACTACTGACTAGTTGTTATGTAGTTTTCAGTTTTAGAAGAGTGATTTGGCTGTAGTTATATTGAACAGTAACACTGGTATGTGTTTACATCATCTCAAAGGGAATGGGAGATTTAAATAAGTTCTATATTAATTTAACCTTCTTTTACCCGAACACCCCCACATCATTTTGGTACAAGTAGTGAACTGGTGCTTTCATTTCATCCAAATGCCTGTGCATTTTCCATGAATTTTGCAGGTGTCCCTCTAAGTTCTTACACCATTATGCACCTTCAAACACAGAAAATGCAGCTGTGTCAGTCATGCACTGATATATTTTAATGTCTTTAGCGGAATTTTGTCTCTATACTTCTCTGCAGTGAATTATTCAAATAAGAATACTGACTGTGACTGCATTATAGTATTGGAAGAAAATTTACATTTCAGAAAAGAATAATGTAGAAGTATCTAAGTGCAAGACTGGACCAACAAAGTTAGGCTCAGAAATTAGTAATTTTGTAAGATTCTTGTGCAACACATTTATCTGTGTAGATCTGTTATATGTATCCAGACATCCTGTATGAGACAGGAAAATATCTATGGCAAGTCTATATTCTGAACATTACATAAAGCTACCTGAGTCCCACTATTATTCTACTGCTACATACTTCCCCAGGGCTAAGAAGGAGCTGTTCAGGCTATTGTGAAGAGGATAAATCCCTGTATTCCTTTTGGAAAAATTGGAAAGTACTGAATACATGGAGTAAAACACAGTAAGTCATCCACAGTTCTAAAGGACAAATTCCTCAACAATTTTTATTAGCCTATACACATTTACCATATATTCATTCAGGAAATAGTCACGTAAGCAGGTAAATAGAACCTGCTGTACTTCATCAGTTTACCTCTCAGAAAAGGCTCTCAGGTTTTATAATGCTTTATATAATGACAAATATGTAATAAAAATTACTCGTGTGTCATTATGTGTCATTTATTCTGTCTTCCTGGAAAACACATGTATTTGATGTTTATCCAGTGGTCTAAAATAGCTGATAGAATTACACCTTGCTAACAAGAATATTCATTTTGGTTGTCCCTGAAATGAATAGGCTTGTTAAAGAAACAGGTTTTTGAGAGCTCTGCATTTGAGATGTTATAAAAGCAAAATGAAAGTTTAATTAATATTTTCCTTTTCAAAACACCTAAAAGATCTGTACATCAGCCCTATAGCTTTTAATAAGTACATATAACTCTCAGAAATGTACATATATCTAGGTCATGCTAATTATCCACCTTGGGAGGCAAGAATGCTCCCATACTCCTCTACCTAGTTGGCATACTCTCGAGACCCAAGTCAGAAGACCGAGCTTCAGAAAGTCTAAAAATACATTTCCTAGGTTCTTAGCCATTAAACTGCTTAAAGAGGAGGTCTCTCATGTACTAGCTGACAGCCTGTAATTTGTGTTATGCAGGAAATGAGACTAGATAATCAAAAACAACCTTTCTGGCCTTGAAGCCTATGAATCACACAGAACAGAAGAATTACTGTGGTAACATGTAAGAAAATTGTCAGACATTAAAAGAGCCATACCAGTTTTGCTTTATTAGTGACACTTTTATCATGTTTCTTGTGTAGATGGAATTATGTGTCAATGAGCTCCCCCAAGTCAAACCCTTATGGACTAACTGGAAATCCATTCAAAGCCGCCAAGATGTAACATGAAAACTGAAACACCTTCATGGGAACACCTCAAACATATATGGAAGTGTGAATCAAAGGGAGATTAGTCTTTCTCAAACTTCCACACTTTGGCTGTGGTTATTTATTTTGAATACTTTAAATTGAATACTGCAATTAATCTCATTTTCAGAAGCGTTGTGCCTCTCAGTATTTTTATTTTATGTGGGTTCTCATGACACATTTATCACAGGGTGTGGAGATCTTCAAGTTATACTGTAAGAAATGAGCTTACCATGTCATAGAGTGACTGCTACACCAGATGAACCCTGGGAAAAATATTGTTGTGAATTATTTGTGCAGCAAAACAGGAGCTGTCCATTTCTGCCCTTTTATACAGGGGAAAACATATATACAAAGCTGAAAAATTAAATGAAGAATAGAAATTGTGATCTAATCTAGGAAATTTTATAAACCAGAGGGTAACAATCCCATAAGAGTGCTCTGAATTAGAGAGAAGAAAGATTCAAACTTATAAGACCCAGAGTCTTTTAATTTAAAGACTGAACTCAGTATTCTAATATTTAGTTTCTCTTTGAACCTCACCATTCAAATTTATTATATTCACTGAGAGTTAAGTAGTCCTCTTTAGTCGCAATATGCTCACACAAAAGGAGGGAATGGAATCATAGGCTACTTTACTGAAGGACTTATTATTCTACATCAGAATTATCTTTATTCATGAAGACTTCAAATACTTTCTTAATGCTCAGTTTTACTGTAGCCAGGAAAAGATCCTCTTATTTGCTAAAATTCAAGAAGATAAATGTGACTATGTAGTTTCTCCCAGAACACATGAAAAAAATTGTGGAGTTATTTAATTCAATGAAGTTAGAATATTTCTAGTTTAAAAGAATTCCAAACCTTGCCCTGATAATACATGTTAACTATCAGAGTGGAGGAGAAAAAAAGCCAATTTTTGAGGTATATCTTCTGTGCCTCATTACTGTTGTTCAGTTACACACCTTGTAGGCTTAACAGCCTCTGGATTATTAACATCTTATTGTCTGATAATTTATTAATACGATGGGTCAAATATATGTACAAGAAGCTGAATTTGTGTCATTGGGGAAAATGCAAAAACATATTCACCTTGGATGGGGAAAAAATCTCCTACAATTTTTTCCTTATTATTTTATGCATTAATTGTTAACATATAAATATAGAAGCATCTCTACGTGTAGTTAAGAGGAGACCTCTGTTTCGGCACATATGTTCTTGTTTTCTAATCTTCCTCTGTGTCCCTAATGAAGCCCGTACTTATACAGCCATCAGTGAACTTAGTCTGTTGGGAAAACCCATAGGGGAATGGAAAACTGAACATTCACCTAAGGAAAAGCTGAGTGCTGTTCTTCCGTGTCTTTGGGTTGTGTTCAAGCCATACTGGTGTCTTACAGAGGAAGAGGCTTCAAATACATGGCAAATCCGTGCCCCTGGTTCCTCCTGCGCTGCTGCACGGTGAGTGCAGGCACTTCAGAGATTCTCTGAGCAGCCTCCTCTTGGTCTCAGTGTCATCCCTCAGAACTGGCAGCATCTGGTATTATCAGAGAATTAATTTCTGAGGAGTGTTTGAGAACAGGGCATATTGAAATGTCACTACAAGGATGCTATCGTATGTTTGAAGGCTGATACAGAGGAATTGACAGCAAAAAGCAAAACAAAATGTAAAAAAGTCAAGAAAAAACTGCCCTAGACCCTCCAGCAGTTATAATTAGGTCATTTTGTATAATTTATGTTGGATTATAATATTCAAATTCACATAAATGAGTACATGGGAGAAAAATGCCACACAATCTCTTTTTCCTTTACATTTACAATATATTTTATAATTTTTCTTATCTTGCGCTGCATCAGTTTACAAGAGAGATTGTTTAGCAGGAGAACTGATGAAGCTCTGATGTGGTCATGGTTGCACAATGTCTGTCATTATGCTGAAGGGCCGAGGAAAACCTAACTGGCAGTTAAAGCATGAACTTTCTGTACCTCAAAATATGGTTCTCAATTCCTATTTTGCCCGTGGCGCATCTGTTGACAGTTTCAGCATATATTTGAGTATCTGTGAAGTGTGTTCATGACTGTTGATGTGGCCAGGCATGTTATTTGAAAAAACAACTTTCCAGTACTCCAGAATGTGTTTGATTCAAAATCTAGATTAATTTGGTTTTAGTAACTCTACATGGAATACCTCTGACTGCTTCAGTGTTTGAGCTTATTGTAGTGGGTTTGTCTGTAAACAGGCACTATACACGAAACCAAGCAGACATTAGTGCCAGTCCAGGATGTCTTGGGAAGAGAAATTTATCAGCAGTAACACAGAGTAAGAAAGAAAGGGGAAAAACTTTGAATGTTGTTGATATGTTACCTAAATTAGCATTATTTCTTTCTGTATTTCAGCTTTTTTTAGAATCTATGCAAGTTGCATTTGGGCTGTTTTTCCTTCTCTTTTGTTTTGGTTTTGGAGTTGTTTTTTGGGTTTTGTTGTTTGTTGTCTTGTTTTGGTTTTTTTTTTAACTGAGTAATACACAGGGTTTCTGTGGTCTAGGAACAAAGCCACTGCATGTGTGGAGACCGATGAAATACTAATTGGATTAGAGGTGCACTTAATTATCGTGCACTGAAGGTGTTCAGTTTTCCGATGATCAAGGCAGTAGTGTGAATATGGACTGAAAGAAAGGTTTTTTTTTCTTGTGCTAAGTGGAAAGCTCAGAGAATACAAAAAGGCTGAGTAAAGCTGACAGGAACTTTACTAAAACTTTGTGCATCTCGTGTCTCTCCTCTTTCCTGAAGGACAGTGTTTTTCCTTATAGTGTGAACATTTAGCTTTCTTTTGTGAAGCTCTTTGCTAATTAATTACCTGTAGCACCTCTGAGATGCTTGCAGCGTGGGAGTACAATGACTTTTGGCACAAGGTAGTCAGAGCAGCCTGTTCTGGATTATTGTATTCAGAACTTTTCCTTGAAAAACTAAGGCATTAAGTAGAAAACTACGCTGGGAAACTTCAGTGTCCTGACCTTTAAATCTGGTTCTAGACAGATTTGAAAATTACCTATGTTTGTGAAGTCTCAAAGAGGCAGGAATGTTCTGAAGAGCCATAGAAGTACAGGCATAAAAGATTTTATTATTCCATTCTTTTCCCCTGCTGACTGTATGTCTCTGTTGCTAGGAGAAAGGGAAGGTAACCGCTCCCAAATTTTTAAAATACCATAGCTATTTCCTGCCAAGTGTTTTCTCCTAGGACCGACTGTCCCAATACTCAGTAGGCCCCAAACAAACCTTTAATAAAGCCAACCACTCATCCACTTTGTTATTTATATTCCAAGGGTCAGGAAAGGGAGAAGTTTAGAAGAATGGGAAGATGAAAGAGCTGTTGCTGTGGGAGTGGATCACAATTTAGAAGTGGAGGACCCAGACTTGGCAATCCTTGGTCCTGGCTTGGCTTGAGAGTGTAGAGAAAACTGCTTGAGAGACATGGAAGATGTACCTTGAGCAAGCTCTCTGGTTTTTCATTTAGTCTTTAAAAAGAAGAACTCTGCTTATGCATTTCTGTCACTTTTGATATGTGATCAGAATTCAACAATGCTACATTTCTGTCAAAGACACTTCAACTCCAACGCTTCCATATCTTCAATTTTCATAATTGATTTGATAACAAAATTATTTAACATTAAGTTCATGACAACATGTTTCAAGACAGAAAGGCTTCCTTCAACCATTCTCCTCCCCTCATTGCTGTATTTTAATTCCTATCTCTGAAAGTAATATTAAATATTTAGGCTGTAGACTTGATTTGATCATCACCTGCACATCAGCAAAGAATCTTTGCAAATAGAGTGAATTAAATAGAGCTGTATGTACTTTAGCATAGATGATTTAAGACCAGTTGAAAATAAGGATGTTATGAAGTAGATCTGTATCGAGAGGAAGGTTAATGAAGACAAAAACCCAAGACCTCTAGGTCTTAAGCAGAGGTCTATAATATTTGCCTAACCAGATTAGGTCCAGGGGCAAAACTAAGTAGCAGAGTGTTCTCACATAATCAAAGAGGTGAAAGTGGTGGCAAAAGAATGAAGAAATAAGTAAAAAAAGGCACAAGACAGCAGAAATAATTTTGTCTCTGAAATCAGCAAGTGGAGACAGTTAAACCCAGTTTTACTTCATACCTTTTTTACCAATGACATGTAAATAGATCTTCTGTCCATTTCCACTACAATTTCTATTATATTATGTGTATCTGAGCCTTAAATAAAGGTAAATTCCAGAACATAAACATTTAGTTATAGCTTTTTAAAAGTAGGAAAAGATACCTAACTCTTTCATATGCTATTAGATATTCTAGATGCCTATTTCAAAACCACATTATTATTATAGTTTAAAAGACCTTGAAGCAAAAATGCTTCACGTCTAATGTGGAATATAAATGTATAAGAAAATAGAGTGAAGAGAACTAACTAGGTGGAGTATATGTTATTATTTAATAATGTGCTTGAATATGGTGCCCAAATATTTGTATTTCCCCTAAAGAAATGTGTTGAATGCTTTTATACCTAAACATGGAAAAAGAAAAGAAACCGCAAAACCTTCACTATTTTTTAAATCTAAACTATTTTATGAGGAAATAACATACAGACATTACATGCACTTAATCATTACTTACATGCATTAAAATGTCAAATAATCTGAAATAAAAGTAGCACTTTTTCAGAACTCCTCTTTTTTTTATAAATCCAGGAGCAATATCTATATAAAGTGACTCTAGAGCATGCTGAAGACATTTAAAATTTATCAGCAAACTCCCTTTAGTTATCAAGCTCGAGAACATATATCCTATTCATTATTGACATCTCCCAGAATTCTTTCCATGGTTTTGTGCAAATAGCTTGTCAGCTTTTGGCAAATAGAGGTGATTTTCAGTAACATTTTTCAGATACTTCAAATTGAATTATTCATCCAGAGGCAGTCAATCTTTCTTACCATTAATTTTGGAGGAAAAAAACCCTTTCAATTGAAGGCCAGTTCTGCAAAGAGGACCTAAGCCTTGCAATGCTAACGGAGGTCTTACCGAAGGGTTGGAGAGACCCTGCCCACCAGAACGCACAACCCTTGCCTCAGCACACAGGCTTGTTCTGCAGAATAAGGGGAAATATGAAGTGCCTTTGGGTACTGTAGGAATTTTAGCGCTGTGAAAGTGAAAACTATGAGGTTGCTGAGTAAAGGTAGTGAGATCTAAACAGTGCTTATAAAAATATATGTTGGGAATTTGCTTTCCTCTCAATTTTGGCATTCCAACATGACGACATTAAGAATGCACACCCATGGCCACAGCTCTGTGGCTTTTTTTGGCTGCTTGTAGCTTTTGTTTGTTACTTTGTTACTTTACTTAAACCATTTTATTTTAAAGTAGATCAAAAAAATACGTGTCTCTAATTGTAGTGGCGGTTATAGACTCTTTACCTGATTTAAGTAACTCATTAAAATCTGAGATATATTGTCGCCCTGATTTTTCAGCCTTCTGATGTTTGCATTTTTTATAATAGAGTTTCTCACGCATTTCATGTAAACAAAGCAATGTTTCTCTAACTGTTTCTTTTGTTTTTCATTCCTCTCCCGAGGAGGAGACAATTGATAGACTTCTAGTTTGACCAGTATGGTTAGAAAAGAAGCAGCCTCATCCTCCAATCCATGGTCATTGTCAGGAATCTATATATATTGAAGTAAAATTAAACAGTGTGCTTTTTTCTGCTTGAGAAATTTCCCAAGTGTGTGTTGTTCATTTCGTGTCCTATAGTGACAATATATTACCATTTGATTAGTCTGTAAATACTGGGCAAGGTCTTTATTAGGCCTTTGGCCTCCTTTTCTTGCCTATTGAAGGTCTGGAAAAGAAGGTCTAAACAGATGAAGATTACCACAACATGTGGAATCTTTGCATCATAGCTAATCCCAAAGCTGGGAATAGGGCTGAGCTGCAGCCTGGAGCCTTCCTTAAGCATGGAGAACAGAGTCACTTCCTTGAAACAGGTTGACCCCCAACAGACAGCAGAATCACCGGGATGACACAGTCTCACATGCTCAAATCTTTTATTGCTACTGGCTGAGGCACACTCAAAAAAAAAAATTTAGGTTTTCATCAGCCTAGAATATGTGGGGTGTAAAATGATTTCCCTTCCAGAACTCAGAGGCTCAGGACTCATCTGCTGTTATAAAAGTCAGTGAAAGTGTGAAAATTGAGGTGTGCTGAATGAGGTGCCATCCAATGCATGGAGCTTGGCATTGAACTTGGCATATATTCTTGTAATGAAAAGTCTGAGGTTCCCTTTTAGCTGTCAAATGCAGCCTTCTGCAAATGTTAGAAGGTGAGTTTCTAGAATTACAGATCAGCTTTCAATGATTTAATAACTTCCTTAAATAAAACCATTGTTAGTACGCAAGGTAGGATTGAGGGAAGATGCCTTACAAATCCATTGAGAATTTGCATGTGAATTATATTACCAAGTGTCAGCTGATAAGTACTTTTTTATATGATAATTCTACCTCTTATTATGAAATTACTTATGTCATCATCTAGTTTTCAGTTATCTTAGAGAAAGAATGCATAAATACCTGTGTGATGGTGTTCAACAGCTGGACGATGATCTTAGAGGTCTTTTCCAACCTGAACAATTCAATGGTCTTTCAATGGGCTTTATGTATCAAAATAAGGACAGAGATTGCAAAACCAGTATTTTTTCCACAATTGTACTTCTTTGGAATCTTCTGTGGAAGTTCTACTATTCTGTGTTTTCTTCGGAGGAAAGGACAAAACAATTGATGTCCTGTATCCAGCTCTTACTGTTCAGCTGCCGGAAATGCTCCCACTCTGCTAAGAAAGGTTTTGACCTGCAAGCATGGCGCAGAATGGAATTTTGCAGGGTTATTAAATTTAATGCTTTATTAAATCTGCAGCCGGATTCTTCTGTAGCTACTGCCAGTTGCCAAGCAGGACGAGCCTACAGTCCAGGAGGGTGGGGCTGGAAGTGCAGGAGAAGACATGTCAGGCAGTAAGTCCATTGTGGTCGAGCAATGAAAGAGGCTGTCCAAGGATAGACCACTAATTTCAAATGGCACCTTTCTGCTAAGAAAGAGTCCTCAATAGGCAGAAGAGGCTGGAGAGCACTAGTGGTGAATTCCTTGGGGGTAAGTTCCAAGCTGGCAGAGCAGTTTTGTGGCACAGATAGGTGAGCAGTGGCTTTTTCACAGTGAGAGAAGTTTTCATCATCTATCCCTTGGTAAAAACAACTAATTGCTCTAAATATGCAAGAGAGTAGACAGTGGTATTATTTACTGTAAAGGAATTGGATACAACTCTAGAAAAACCAATATTCTGCCATATAACAAGCTACTAATTTGCTTATGTGGTAAATTGAGAGTGCTGCCCTTACAATTGAATTACTCACAGGAAAATTGAGAAAGGTCCTACCTGCTCACCTTCATGCAGCCCACAGATATTATTGGTAGGCTGATGTGGTAGAAATTTGTTTTGTGTTCAGAATGATAGTAATGAAAAGGGTCATCAATTCAGCTAATATTACTATTGATTCAATATTGTTTTTTTTGTTTTTACTTGCAGTAGTGCTTGGCCATGGTCCATCTCGCTTGTACAGTGCATTCTCTGTTCTCCACTTCTAAGAAATGAATATACATATCCCTCAATCTGTGCCTCGAAATAGTCGGTAGCTGCTGAAGGAATGTTTTTAACTTCAGACTTTAAGGGAAGACTTTAAAACTTTGAGCTATAGCAGATTATGTCATTAAAATACACTTTAATTTGTGGTATAATTTGTAAAAGTCTCGGGGTTTAAAATGTTTATAATAAATTGATATATTATCATCAGCCTGAAAAAGCAGTAGAATGAATACTATGAAACTCAGTCACTAATTCTTTGTTTGTATAAATTCCTTTTTGAAGCTTTTCATTAAATTAATAAATTTAAAATCAGATTACTCAGACACATCAAAACTTTAAATATATTGACATTTTTCTCTCTGAGCCTTATGAAGTAACCCTAACTCTACTTTTAATCAATAGTTTGTCTGTGAATTTATTAGTTAAGCTCTGTAAGGGCAATATCCCAGCCTTACTGAAGTCTATGGCAAAATTCTTCTTGATTAAAATGAGGTTGGCAGTTCAGCCTTGTTATTTTTGATAACTTAAAGTCCTACGTCTTACAGAAACTTTAAAGAATGATTCTAAACTTTCTCTATTTTTTTTTAGGTGTGAAATATATAGGAAGGGCATTACCGTTTAACACTCAAGTATTTGCACAAGCATACAAAAACTACCCCCATCGCAAAAATAGACTATGGGTCATAAATTAATGGCATAGAATAAAGTAGATTATATTGTGAAGATATCAAGTTCAGCATGATACAAGATATCAAGTATTATAAATAATGTCTTAATCAAATGTGGTAAGCTGTTAGTGTTAATTATTGTATTAAAATTAGAACACAGATGAAGATACAATACTGTATTTAAGATGCAGTTTTAATATGAGCAATGCTAAGAAAAAATTGCTTTCAGAGCTGGGAATGTGCTGTCGTTAAGATAAAATTGCTTAGACTCATCTGACCATTGACTCTGTTTTTTGTCATGTTCTCGTACTGATAAAAGTTGTAGTCAATAAAAAAAAGCTCTGTTGTGTGATGCAAGGAAAAGCATAGATGTGCTAAGTAGATTTTAAACATTATTTCGGTTTTGATTGCTGTAAACTATAAACCTCTAACTATTACACTTCATATAAATAATGTTTTTAAAGAGACATTATTTTTATAAGAAGAAGTATGTGGTTTTGATGTCTGAATAGTTTGATCTTAAGGCGTGGGAATGACAAAATATGCTTTAGGGCTTGCAACCTAAAACCAAGTTGCTATATTTGACATTTATCTGCTCCCCATTAAATTTTGCTCTGGGGGAAGACCAGCAACTCTTTGATTAATTTACAGCTGCTTCAGTATGAAATCTTAGTCATGGCATGATGATGGTAGGTCAGCAGCAATACCCTTTTCAAGGTGCTGTCTTTGAAAGGCTGGAAGGCTCTGGATGTCCCTTCAGATTTTTTTTATGTTATTTTTCTCTAGATTCTGTTGAAGATTTTTTTCTATTGCTCATAATCATGTTGAAGAATGAGGTCTTAGCCACACATTTATAAAACTCTGTGTTCATGTGAGCAATTGGAGAGCAGGAAAAGGGCAAAAGAGCCAATGGGTATATTTTATGAAAACTTATGCTGTTTCATAAATTCTACTAGCATCAAGGATCTAATTCACACACTGTCAGATTTTGGGCCACCTCAGAGGTACTCATGAAAAATGATGTAACTTCAAATGTCCCATTACCCCATCAAAGGATTAATGGGAAACAATGCTTCTTGAGGGAGGTTATTCACTGTGGCAGGGTCGTGTGAAGTGGTGCCAGGGAGCCTATTTGCCAACTATGTGCAATGCAGGGCTTTCTTTCCTGCTGGGGTAAATCCCAGAAAGCTGGCTAACCTGTGTTAATAGTCCCTTTTCTGTCATCAGACTCCAGTGAAAAGGTGTAGGAGAGCTGGAAAAGTGCTGTCTTGTCCTTATGACACATGGTATAGCATTCATATCGTTTTTTTCCTCCCTTATGAATTCACTTGGAATTCGAAAAGCACTTAAATGAGAAGATGGTTCTGTAGATAATCCTGGCTTTAGTTTCTGTCCTTATCAAGACTATATTCTATACTTATTTGATAAGCATGTTTATGCCTTCCCTAGTCTAAGTATTCTAAAAACCTTGGTTATTTCTGAAGAACACGAATTGTATCTGTGACACACCAAGACATTTGCCTAAGAGACGTGACTGTTAGTCACACTAACCTACAAACAAAACCTTTGAAACCAAGCTGCATCTGGGTGTGTATTTCTATAACTGGCTCCAAGCCTGAGTTCATGAGCTTATACCCTAATAAGGGGAAAATAAAAAGAAAATGTTCATTTTTTATTTTTTCTGAAATGTGCAATTTCAAGAGAAGAACGTTGCTTGTGAGTTTTCTTTACATTCACTAAGCCAATATCGTGCATGTTCTGACATACTAAAGGTCATTTAAAATATCTTTCTCTAGATTTATACATGCTGTGTATTTAAAAAAAAAAAGGCAAACAAACATTAGGAAAAATAAGACCTCTTCACAGTATTTGAAAGTTTATGATTCATTACAGTTTGCATGCTTTAGTTTAATTCCCTTCTAGACTTTTTTTTTTGGTATGGTTTTTCACAATAAGAATGACATTTTGGGAAAAAGAAAAAAAAGAGAGAGACCATCCGCTCTGCAAGAAATCTATTTTAAGCCATTTTTTTCCTTTCTTTCTTCTCTCTGTGTTCTTCACAGAGATGAAAAAAATTTATTGATCCTAGCAAGAGATCAATAGGCAGAGCCATTCACAATTAGACATTCTGCAGAAAATAACTTGAATCTAATTAACCTGGAGCACCTGCTGCAGTTTTGCCAGGTAACCTTGCTCTCAAGCAGGTTTTAAGTATAATAAATTATATTTATGTGGTAAAAAGCGGTGCCCTGTGAATTGTTAAAGATATACTCCCTAGGTTGCACAGTAATCCCCTTTGTAATCACCCATTAGTATATCTTTTATGCTTTGAGATTACAGGGTTTTATTTCAGAAAATGGTGGTCATACTGTTTTTATTACTTTTACTTCTAAAGGTCATGTTACAGTTTTCAAAAATAAGCACAGATCTTGGTATTAATATTTTAAAACACAATGTCGGCAAGCCCATATTGTTACTCTCCTCATGGTTATTTAAGGTTGGGGAGCTTTACTGATTAAACCCTTCATTTTAATTTTCAACATTTGCATTTAAAAGGTAGTTCCTTTGACTGGTAATAAATGAGGCATTGGTTATATTTAATAACTCCTATGCATTGTGGTGTCACAGCAGACCCACAAGATCGTTCATGCTGTCACATTTAGGATGATAGATTTTATAAAACTGCGTTGCATAAAGACGAACCCTTTTGTGCTACCTTGCAAGGTTGCCATGGTGACAGAGCACTGCTTCATGGGATTTCACTTTTCTGGTAATGTTAGATACTGAACCCAAAGCTGCTTCTTTTGATTGTTCTTAAATCTCACATTTAATATGATATCATTTTGTAGAGGCTTATAATTCATCTTTTATATCTTTACTTTCTCAGAAATATCTCCTATAATGCTGTCATAGGTAAAGTGTTAAACGTTGGCTTACCAAATGCTGGGCGTATTAGACACTCTGAAGATTTTGGGGTTTTATGTTCCATACCATTGCTCTGTTTTATAAATATTTAGGATATGTTTTGCAATTCCACACTTTCTATGAACTATAAAAAGAAAGATCTCAGACCTCAAGCTGTGCAAATATTTCTATCATGGGAAAACATTATAGATAATATGCTGTAGACAAATCCTATCTTTCTTTTTCTTAATTATTTTGTTGGCAAAAGGAATTTAAATCTTATATATTTGGAAAATAGTTACAAAATTGTTTTTAGGTCTGAAAATAAGGCTATGATTTTTTGTGCATTTCTCTGTAATATGTGATATGTTTTTATTATCCTATATGAGTAAGTTGAACTGACGTTCATAAGCCAATAATTTTCTTTACCTTTACAAATAAAAATATGTGACATGGAAATCCTTATTCCCTGCCCTAAGTCCCAATTTCTGAATGCTTGGCTGTGGATTGTTCACTGTGCTGAATCAGCCAGAACTATAATGTTCTCAAGATACAGCCAACTCCTTGACATATGGCAGAAAATATATACAGGGATATAAGTCATACCAGTTGGTACCCAGTTGGAGCTCCCTCGCTATGCTAATGAAATTCATGCAACAGGAATATTTTTCTGGTGGAAGGATCTCTTGCTGTTTTCAGATGAAAACAGATAAAATAAAGTGCTTTCCCAAGGAAAGTGTTAGAAATTGTTCTGCACGTCCTCTTGCCCCATTCATATTGAATGTTCCCCCGGAGTGCTGCAGCATTTGTTCGGAGCACCTAGGAGAGAGCCTGGCAAACATCTCGCAAATGACTGAGCCAACAGAGAGCGGGTGCTGGAAGGTGTGAGAGCCTCTTCCTGCGTGGGGAAAGATGGCACTGTGCTCTCTGCTAATTAAACTTTTTAAAGGGCTTTCCTTTCCCTCTTGCTCCCATCTTGGAACAAAGGGAGATTGAAAAGGCCAGAAAAGGGAAGCCTCAGGGGAAGGTAATGAAATGAGGGAAGACTTTTCCTTCTCCCTTACTTGCAAAATCTCTTCCATCCAATATTAGTGTTTAAACCCATCTGCAAACTGTCCTGTTGCCAGTGAAATCCTTCATTGCCTGTAAACTTGCATGCTCTCCTCATTTCGCTAAACTTGGCAATGATAAGATTTACATGGACCTTTTGTGCTTGATGTCTTTGACCCTAAAATTAAGTAGCTTTCCAAATGTTTGCCTCATGTTGCTTACATGAAGAATTGGAAGCTGTTCAGCAGGAATCTTACTCAATATACTCTTCTTTTTTTGTGTAATCTTCTTATCACTGAGTAGAGCTTGTACATGAAGAGCAAGAACTCTTAAAAATGTTTTTTTGCTTGAGTGTTAAACTTCTGTTTTTTTTATTTTTCTTAAAAGCTACTAGATGTCAGGATGTGCTCTGAGATCACCACAGATAATTTTTCTGTTCCACAAATAATATGAATTGTTCTTAATAATTTATTAAGAAGCAATTTTAAACTAAAAAATTAGAAGTATCTTTTATGGAAAATATGAAACTAGCAATACTTTGGTTTTCATATTTTGTAAATAACTTAAGCTTAAAAATTTTTCTGCAGAGTATCACTGTCTTTAAAAATGTAATGTGATTTCATTAAATTGTCTATAAAATTTGTAATTAATAGTACATTCATTACTATAATTAAAATCACTTCATTCTTGACAGTACTTCCAGAGGGTAGGGAGACGAGCTGGCAAGGAAGGCTTCAAAAAACTCTACCACTCCTATCACTGTGCTTATTCTAAATGATCATGATAATTACCCACTCTATGTAAATAATTACCTATAGACAACCTCATGTCCTCAGATACCTGTTCATCAAGACAGACCTTAGTCCTTCTGGCATCTCCTAAAGTATTGATAACATCTTTTTCTCTTAAAGAGAGAACGTTCCTCTGTTCAATATGTTCAACATGCACAAAGCATGTGACATTTTAAATCTACTGCAGTAGATAAAAGAAGATCTGGAAACTCAGATCCTGAGCCTTCTTCTCCATCATTATATAAATTCAGGCAATATTTTGGATAACAAGATATATATCATGATCAGAAAATCTTCTGTTGCTATCAGCACCTCACTTCTGTCTGATAAAAAATGCTTTTATAGAGAAACATACAATACTGCAAACCAGAGAGAGAGGATAGAATTTCTTTTCAATAACCAGCAATTCTTACTGTCCTGAATTATTCCCAATTGATTGTTTTAACAGAAGCATCTTTTTTTCACATACATGAATAGCAGAAAAATCACTTTCACTCATACAAGCTGTACCCAGGAATCCTGCAGTATTTTCACTGCAACTAATGTGCAATGACCTCTAGTATACAAAAGGTGAAATACTCTGATAACACGTTTGTGTATATTTACTGTGCTGTCTCACTTCTTCTGTGCACCCTTCCTTTTGCATCCCTCCCTGAAAGAAGGATGTCATACTCTGCAAAAAAAGATTGCTTTCTTCACCCTCTGACTGATGAGGTGCACACCAATTTATTTCAAAAAATTTACTTTTTTTTCTTTTTTACAAGCTGATTTTTCACTTTGAACTTGCTGACAGGTATCATGTGGCAGGAATGTAGCAGGGTGCCAATGGATATTTGTCATAAGCAACACTAAATTGTAGGACAATTTGAGTGCTCTTCAAGAACTCTGTATTGATGCATTTATTTATTCAAACGCAATGCCTCAGTGTAGCTTCAGAACCTCACCTGAGCAGTGTCGTAGCTGAGACTTGTGTAGGGAGGGAAAAAGGCAAGAATCAATAATCAGATTTGGAGAGTTTCTTCCATAAATTAATGTTATCTTCATGCATGTGGGAAGGGATCAGTAGTAAAGCAAACCAACACCTCCCAGGAGAGAGAACTGTGTCCTCTCTCTCATATAACCTCAAAATAAGACCTGAAAAATCAAGCTGAGTTAGAGAGGAGATATATTTATTTTATAGTAAATTTGTCTGAGATATATTTATTTTATTGTATCTTCCTCAGTTTTGATTTCAGATGATTTTTGACATATATGGTTAAGTCATTGATAAGGTGCTCTGAGGAGTGATTTTATATTAATAAATACATTAGAAAAGCAAATAAAGTACTGCTAAAAGTATTTATATTTATTTAATTGGAATGGATGCTTATACATTCTATGCAAAAAGAAGCCCAAAATAATAACCCTTTAAAATAGAGTCATCTTAATAGTCATTGAAACAGCTTCATGAACCAGACTTTTGAGTTGATGTTTTGGGTTATTTCTTCAAAAATCCGTCAGTTGTAGAAAACTTCTCCATCTTAACAGTGTGCACTAGTTAAGGATCTGATCTTTTTTCACTGTTGCCATGGTTAATATCTCTACTCCACACTGGAGACAGCCAGACTAAGGGTGAGCATTTTCAGCTTCTGCTGCAAATTGCATTATAAGGACTTTCTCATTTTTGTTGCTGTATTTATTTACTTAAATGTAGCACTTGGAGTGGAATCAAGAACCTCACAGGAGCACTCTCAGGTAGACGTTTGTAATAGATGTTCCTTTGGTTTTTGTTATCTAAGTATGTTTTCGATTTGATTGGTTCCTTGTTAATGAGTGTTTGAACAAAGGTACAGCTATGTTGGAGAGAACCCTGTAAACCTTATCATCTTGAGCTTTATTTAAATTAAGAAAGTTCTTTGAGTGGTTTTGGAGATCATAAGAAGAAAGCCAAGGAAAGAAACTGAAAAGTTGTTTACTAGGTAATATACTGGCTTCAGAGGTACTTTTAACCTTCAGGAATGAGCATATCATAAGCCCATAACAGAGCAATAAAATGTAAAAATCTCTATATTTTCTTTAGGCCTTTGTGATCAAAATATAATTCCTCCTCTATAGGAAAATCTGGAGTTTAAAAACTTTTTTTTGTTTTTCTTAAATCCCATAAAAACTGGGTTTTCAGAACTTTCTGTGAAGTGACACATTTTGGCGATGTTGGCTATTACTGAAATAGTGTTGATGTGAGATTCATTGAATCATAATCAAAAAAGGATACGCAGCTACAAATCTGGATGCAATCTGGAGCCTTCTTGGACCACATGCTCAGCCTGAGCATCACGTGTGCCACAGGGACTTACCTCATCACATTGCATGATAGAACTGGCTGTTAAGTTTGTAAAATGCACCCTGGCCAGAGGAATTTTCTAGTTCACTTCTAAATGCAGTGTAATATCATGTCTGTTGGGTATTTTCTAGAAGTATATGACTTATTTTTCTGGGAGGCTCTGATTACTTGATTGAGCTTTAGAAATGAGGCTGCAGAGCATCACCAAAATATGGGTAGGAAAGAAAGAGAGTCTAGAGAAGTCACTGAAAGTGTATGCAAACCTTACTCATTTGGGCTTCATTTAAGGGTTTCTGAGATCACAAGCCAGAACGTGAAGTGGGAAACAGAGAGTTATGTACTGACCCAGTTTAACACTGACCCACATTCAACAGCAGTGACAGATGAAAGGATAGATGATTCTTAAAATGCTTCATTGATTTAGCCTTTGAGGGAAGAAACACAACTTTCCAACCCTGTATCCTATATCCTCCCCCTCAAAAAATATTTATTTACTTTTGTTATAACACTTTATCTGTGTTGCTTTCTGAATTATTTCTATTAATTTTAATAATTAATACAATGTATATAATTATATAACTATTTTAGCTCTCTAGGAGTACCTAAAATGAGGTTGTAGTGAAGAGGGGTTTGATCCCTTCTCTCAAGTAACAAGAAATAGAACAGGAGGAAATGCCCTCAAGTTGTGCCAGGGGAGTTTTAGATTGGATATGAGGGAAACTTCATGGAAAGGGTTGTGAAGCACTGGAATGGGCTGCCCAGGGAGGGATTGAGTCACCATCCCTGAAGGCATTTAGGAGGCGTGTAGGTGGGGCACTTAGGGAAATGATTTAGTGGTGGATTAACAGTTGGACTGGATGATCTTAAAAGTATTTTCCAGCCTAAATACTTCTGTGATTTGAATAATTTTCATACTTAATTATATTGCAATATATTTATTTCTATTTAATTACTATTCACAATAACCATTATAAACATTATAAATACCCAATCTCTCTCTTTGTGAATATGAGAAGATATATGAGCCTTCCTTTTTTACAGGGGAAAAAGTGTATGAACCTTCTGACAGTTGTCTGCAAATGTGAGAGATGTTGTGAGAACAGTCTTATTTTCAGAGAAAGAAATCTTCTTTCTAGGCTCTAAATAGATGTGTGTGCTGTAATATATTTAGGATATTGTTGGACTGAGTTTGTTTGTACAAAGACAAATGCGGTAGGTAAATGTGACTCTGCTTCTCATTTTATAAAAATCAAGAATGTCCACATAGCTACAACCAGTATTCAAGTGCCCTCTGACTGCTTGTAATTGCTGGTGCAGATGCATTGAACTTGTTTTCTGGTTGCTCTTTATTTCCCATCTTGATCACACTGAGAATCAGAGCAAAGGCCTTCTCTTGCTCCCTCCCTCCATATCGAATCAAGATCAAACATGCAAGGCCAGAGTATTAATAAAAAACCAGCCAGTATCCTAAGATCTTTATGGCCCAAAATAATTAATCTAATGTATGTTATAATTATGTCTAGCTACAAAAATAGAAAGTAATACAGTGCTATTTTTTCCTAGTGCTGAAAATGCATTGAGGTCACTACCCATTCTTTCAAGGAAAGGTCTACGTTACTTTTTCACTATCTGGAAGAGAGTTGTGATTTCATGGAATCATAGTATATTTGGATTAGAAGGGACCTTAAAGATGGTTTAGTTCCGCCTCCCTGCCATGGCCAGGGACACCTTCCACTAGACCAGGTTGCTCAGAGCCCCATCCAACCTGGCCTTGAACACTTCCAGGGATGGGGTAGCCACAGCTTCTCTGGGCAACCTGTGCCAGTGTCACACCACCCTCACAGTAAAGAATTTCTTCCTAATTTTTTGTTTGGCATTTTCTTGGATTTCTTGGCAGATATTTTAATTGATTCCTGTTAAAAAATATGTAATATGAACCTATGACTTAAACAATTTGCGCTAGCATCATAGATATTTTACATTATGTGCTAAGGTGATGAACTCTTCCTGTTACCTGAGGCAACAGATGCTATAGACATCTGCAAAGCTACTTCTAATAAAAAGGATTTGAGTCGACCATGACATCTGAGTACATTTTCCAACTATTTCTAAAGCACTGTTTGCATTAACATCTACCTTAGGAAAGAAATCATAATTTTCACTTTTTCTTAATATACATTTGGGTTTTAAAATATAATTTTTCATTTCTAGTCTAAGGACTAAATTACTATTTTGATGAAGCAATTCACAAATACTTTTATAGAACAGCTGGGATTTTTGGTATGTTCCCTGCTGACAGTTCTTAAGAAATGTGTACCACTACCCAAGATTTTACATCTCTTGAGGTCTTTTTAGGATCAGGCTGTTGCAGGCAGACAAGGTGTTGGTATAGATTTTCAACCAATACTAAACTATCATCTTTCTTTCCCTCTGGCGTATCAATATTACAATATTACAATATTACAATATTCTCTCTTTTTTTTTTTAATAAATATATAGCCATCCTAATTTGAACATTTGCTAAGACAGCTCTATATGTATAGTGTTGTATGGTATTATTTCAAGTCATGCATATTTTATTTATATCTTTCCTAACTTGAAGATCCACAGCCATATGTTTCAGCCATATATCAGCAGGGCTGAGCATCTGCTCCCACAAAGATGAAGTAGTTTCAGGGGAAGCTGAAAGTGATAAAACCTTTTTCAAATCCAAATTCACAGAATCACAGCACAGTTGGTGCTCGAAGGGATCTGTGGAGATCTAGTCCAACCCCCCCTGCCAAAGCAGGTTCACCTATAGCAGCTTGCTGGGATCACACCAGCCAGGTTTGGAATATCTGAAAAGAAGAAAACTTCACAACCTCTCTGGGCAGCTTGTTCCAGTGCTCTGCCACCCTCAAAGTAAAGAAGTTTTTTCCTCACAGTCAGATGGAACTTTCTGTGTTTCAGTTTGTGCCCATTTCCCTCTCTTCTGCCACTGGGCACCACTGAAAATACTCTGGCCCCATCCTATACACACCCACCCTTAAAACATTTGCAAGTGTTGATAAAGTCCTCTCTGTCTTCTCTTCTCCAACCTAAACAGACCCAGATCCCTCATCCTTTCTTCATAACAGAGATGCTCCAGTCCTCTCACCATTTCCATAGCCCTCTGCTGGACCATCCCCAGTAATTCCTTGTTCTTCTTGACCTGGAGAGCCCAGAACCAGACACAGCACTCCAGATGCAGCATCTTCTGCACAGCGCAGGGGCAGGATCACTTCCCTTGACCTGCTGGCCACACCCTTCCTCGTGCACAGATTTTTTTCCATCTTATTTCCTTGTTTAAAACTTCAGTGTGAGCTACCAGGATAGCAATGAATCTCATCCCAGATATGGTGCTACATTTTTAAAAAAGCATTTTAGTAATAATGTGGTGGTCCAAGCATAAATAAGCTGTAGCTAGGAGTTTGTCTTTCACACATTCAGATGTCACTTGTAGTCTAAGTCATTTCAGGGCTATGTGGCTGAATCTTAATTGTAAAACTGTACCCAAAGCATCAGTGTGAGTTATTATCACAAAAAATATTATGATGAAAGCAAAAGGGTGGAGCTTATTTTTCCACAAGTGTGTGGAAAAGTCCAAAGCCAGACAGGAAGCTGACATCTCATGCAGCATCACTCTAAGAATGAAATTGTTTAAAAAAATAATTATTTGGGACGTCGTAGTCCCTGTTGAACTGTTAGGATAGTGTGGTCAAGTATTCCTCCTCTGGATTTGTCATCCTGTGACAAAGATGGCTTTTGCAGACATAAACCAGGAAGTTTCTATCAAATTTGGTTGTGTCTGAATGTAAACCGCTAGGACTGCATTTGATTGTATGTATGTTTATTTTTATTTGCTTCAACGATTTGTGGGAAATTAGTGCAATCCTCGGATTTTTTTACAAGTCTTAAAGGTGTATTCGGAAGAAAAACCTGTACATCAGGGTTAATATTTACCTCATTTACTAAACTTCGGGGCCATTTGGGGCCACTCTCTTTCAGGAAAAGTATTGCCAGTTCAGCATCACTTTTTCATAGAGGGTTATAAATCTTTGATGTCCAGTTCTCAAGGGAGAGAAAGAATGGAAATAATTTAAAACTACATATTGTATTGTATTCTTCAAAAAGACTGGCTTCTGCAAAAGCAGGATTCAAACATCACAGGAGATATGAGCCCCACGGTAGAGATGATGTGTTAAAGGAAAAGTGCTCATTGTGTGAATCAGGTATTGTTGAGATTGTACAGTTAAAGAGCTTTTTATTTTCAGGCCTTCAGAACCTTGGGGGAGCTCTCTTAATGCATTCTAATGTGTGAATTTGGTCACCTTCTGAAATTTCTCCAAGTTTATTCTCCTAGCACATTTTGCTTCAGATGAGCCTATCTGTATATTAAATGCACAAAGACCTCTGTATTTGGGTGTTGCTTTTTTTGATGTCCATTATCCAACCCTAGGTTCTCAGATCTGACTCTATGCTAAGAAAACAGAATTTAATTTTGATTCTTGGTTAGACTAAAACTCAAGATATTTCAAAATGACTTCTGGGCTTTTCATTTTAGTCCTTTGTCTTCTGAGGTCTGGGTTTGGGTTTTCCAGCTTTGTTCATGAGAGCAGTGGGAGCTGAGATCATTATACACCACATCTCCTAAATGGGAACTATTTCCTTAGCTTCATTTCCCACTTTCCTACAATATACATGTGTTCTGTAAAAAAAAAAAAATCAAAACAACAAACAAAAAAACCCAAACCAAAACCTGAAGCTATCTACCTCCGTATTTCTATATGGAATTCGTAACGTAAAGACAGTTGGCCACAACAGGACATTAAATACTTGGGATCACCACCAGTTAAAGCATCATTGATTGCAACCAAGATTACATGTATGCCCCAAATTAGGATATTACTATTCCCTGTCACAAAAAGATTTCTTTAATCCAGTAAGTCCAATGTCTTGATGTAAATTATAGCCTTATAATTCAATAATAAAAGAAGTATCAATGTTCATATAAAATGCTAAAAGACAGATTTAATACTGGAACTGTTCACCAATTAATCTGTTCCTTCTCCCTTGAATATTCAGAGATATCCAAGTTGTTTTCACTGACAGTGTTAGTAAACTTGACTCATGAGGGCTTTATAGAATAGTAATACTTTATCCTTTGCTGAAAATATTGTGGGCAGAAACAAATAGGGGATTTTTCGGGAAGAAGAATTTACAAAAAATATTTTATTTGCTTCGAGAGTCCTGCCTGTTTGTTTTAAATGAGTTTCCTCTCTGATTTAAGGGCTTCTTAGGGAGACTATTCCTTTCTAAAACTTACCTGATAAAGTGACTTTTAATAATTCATCTCCTTACCTCACATAATTAAATGACCTATAATGTAAGAATTTAAATAGAAATTTGGATTGCAAAGTAAGTTCAAGCAGCCATGACACAAAGCTCTTAATGTCCTTTACTCACTGGTATTTCCAACAGAGATCCATGCCTAAATACCTCCTGAAGATTTTAGCAGGGATCATTTGACTCTGCTTACAAAACTGTCTGGGTAGTTCTAGATTGTGAAAAAGATCAGAAACTTCCCAGCTATTATACCAGGATGGTAAGCAAAATATCACATAGAGATACTGGCACGGTTCCCAGAAACAACAGGCCCAGACTAAAAGAAAAAAACAAAAAACCCCTGCTTTTCTGGAGAAAAGCTTAGCTAGTTTAGACACAAGGAACCACTGATGCAGATAGTTCCTTCCCATTCTTGACTAGATAATTCACTTTCATCTCAAGGAGCAGATGGGAGGCACATATATACGCTACATGTAGCACAGTTTGGAAAGGTTTTAAAAAATATATACTGGGGTGTTGTCAGCTCCATTTTCCAACACTGGAATTTCTGTTTCTCATGTATTTTACCTCTCATTGTGAAGATTTAATGTATGACCAAAAGTTGTTATCTTTAATCCTCTTTCAGGTCACATGCAGACTTTCCTGATAGCTTAAAATCTGTTTTTTTCTCCAGGTTAGAAAATTTTGATGAACACTCTTGAGTTTGCATCATGCATACGCCAAGTGATTCCAAAAGAAATCTTTAAAAAATCCCCATGCTTTAGGTGAACAATTTCACATTGACAATGAAGATGAAATTTTTATACCACGGCAAGAATTCTAAAGCACAAAATTTGTTCTGATCAATCATTAGTCAAGACTTACATCGCATAACTCTGAGATATGAGAGTAAAGAAGAAATATTAAAACCAAAAATTGTATAAAACTTTGACAGAATTAGTATTGAATCTGGCACCCTGCCATTCCTGGGCAAAGACTGCTAACAGCAAAATCTGTTTATCATCTATTAAATTATTGCTGAATTGGAATTATTTATTGACGAAAACTGTTCATGTCTGCTTTCAAAAATCTCCAGAAGTTCTGAGTATAGGAAAAGAAACAGACTATTGCTGAAGTCAGTGTTATCCCATGTCTCTGCTGAGGTCAGGGAGTAGCTGTAGGGTGTCAAATAGCAAAACCAGAGCACAGCAAAGGTTCTGCTCCCCATTTTTGAGATGAAAAATAGAAACGCTTGTTTTCCTTCTCTTTAATGAAGTTAATTATTCAGTGCAGATGCCCTAGTCACCTCTTGAACATTAATGTGTCTTCCTCCATCCCTGGAGATGCATTTTTACTACCTCAGAAATCTTCCACTTGTATTTTTCAGCTGCAGCAAATCCTCAGTGTTTCCACATAAACTCATGAAATGCAGCTCTTCTGAGTAGTATATCACTTGCTAACCTCTCAAAAAATTGTTACAATTTCAATAGGAATTGTCTTCATGTTGTGTTTTTACAGTGACCAGAAAAGCTTGAAAAGATGCTAAATTCCCATATTACAAAAATGAAAATTAATTTATCGAACACCTTTTATTTTTAATACTCTCTGTATTTTTTGGTGTGCTTTCCCAAGCTTGTTTACCAATGTGGTAGATCAGTTTTATTTTTTAGGTAAATTGATGTGATAAATGGTTAAACAAATTAGTCTCACCATACTCTCTCCATTATAAGATATTATCTATGTCTTTTTTATTTTTCATCCCTCAGACCATAATTTCAGCCTTTTAACCTTGGAGTAGAAAATAAATGTTATATATTATGTTTTTCAGACAGGAAGGTGTGACAATCTCTAACTGGCTTTGGGCTTTTATTAATGGCCTCTTTCTTTAAACTCTGAGGACATGGTTCATCGAGAAAAGGCCAAATATTAGTCAAAGAGTGGAACTTCAGGTTGTTTGAAAACAAAGATGAAATTGTGTTCTTTTTCTGCAAACTGGGCAATAACTAGGAAGCAAGAGGGGGAAGGGAAAAAAATTGTTTTTTTAACAGAAAAATACTTGTCTTTAGGAAAAAAAAGGTTGCTTTTTTCTTGAAAATGCTATAATATTTAGATTGAGAGAGGAGTATAAATACCATAAGGAAATGCAAACACTTCAGCTGCAGAGCAGGCTGGTACCTTTTTTTGATAATTACGGTTTCAGCTGGAGTCACTGGGTCTGCTCCAATTCACTCCAGCAAACTGCCAAGTCATAAATATATTACAGCTTTGTTGGCTTCCATTATAACTTCATTGACCTTTATCTCAACAACAAAAAAATTTTTTAACTAAGGCTTTTTCTACTTTTCAATTAGATATGTTTGTCGGTTTTTCTTTGATATGTATCTGTGGCACTGCAAGCAGGTTTTTAATTTCTTTTGAACAAAAGCAGCGTAAAACTCTCCCAGCTGCTCAAATGGAAATAAATATTCCATTTACAGAAATGTTAAGTGGAGATCAGTCTTGGCAGGAGACAATCAACCTTCATTAAAATGTGGTGCCTCTCTCTTCCCCAAATGAAAGTGAATGAGCCATAGCGGTCAATTATCTCTTCATAGTGACCAAGTCATTTGTTGTTGACATTTAATTAGACGTACAAAAGAAAACCTGGAATAAAAAGTACACAAACATCAATAATTAGGTCCACTTTGTTCTAAAAACAAGACTTGGTTGAATTTTAATGTTGGGGTTTTTTACTTAATATGGGATATAAATTAATGTAGATTTCTATCAGCAAGTTTCACCATTTCATAGCTACATTGTTCCTCTCATTGATCACCATTCTACAGCAGAAACTCTCAGGGATTTTTCCTCCATCTCTCCTGTATGTCTTTTTAGTCTAAAATTACAAGTTAGAGAAAAAAAACAGGATTTGAGTTCTATAAAACAATGTAACTAAAACCATTTCTCGCAAAACGTAGGAGCTGGAGATCTCTATTGTCTTGGAGTGATTTTTGTCTTGGAGTTTATCCTTTGATGATTTATCCTATATCGTCTGCCCATGCCCAGAAAAATGAATTTTATGCCTTTCTATGTCTTTAAACTGAGCCTGAGAGGGGAGAGGAGAAAAAAACTCAGGCAGTTCTGTGTTTTTGTACTTCAAGGTTACAGTTTTTTTGTTGTTGTTGGAAAGTGATAACGAGGAGGACAGAGAGAGAGGGGGAGGAGGAAGCACTTTTTTTAATTTTGGTTTTGCCCCCGCCAGCTCTCAGCTCTGTTCCCTTCGAGAGACGAGAGACGGAGTTTTCTTCTTTTTTCCTCCCTCTGGGACTTTTGTTTCTTCTTTTTCCCCTTCTGGACTTGGAGCATCAGAACATCGGGGCTTCACTGGGAGGTGTTTCACCGGCCTGCAGGGGGATTTCCCCGGACGGACGCCTTTCCAACTCTGGGAAGAGAGAGGCCACACTCAGGAGGACTTTGTTTCAGGTTTTCTTTTTTCTCTCACAGATAGCGATTTATTTGTCTAGCATTATTGTCATTTTCCTGTGTGTTTTGTTGTTTTGTTAAATAAATAGTGTTTTTCCTTTTTTTTTTCCTCTTCACTTTCCTCTGGGGACATTTTTTTTCCTGAACCTGATAGGGGGGAGGGGCCTGCTTTCCATCAGGGGATATTTCCTCCTCTGAATTTGTCTCAAACCAGGACATCTATATAAACTGTTAGGTAGATATTAAACTGCTCTTTTAAACAGATGAAGTTGGTTAATTTAAGTTTCAAACTGCAAATGAAAAGCACATATATCTGTTAAATCTCATGTTTTAGTCAACTTTAGTTGCTTTAAATCTTATGCTTTGTGTTTAACAAGTTGCAGATTTATGTTTCGTTGACTTCAGTTGATGATGGATTTGTTTATAAACTTTATAAAATCATGTCAAAATTTTATATAGAAACTTATTAACTTTACTGTTATAGTAGTGGAATAATAACCATAGGTTAAAGGTCCTACTGAGATAGGTAAAAACATACCAGATTGTCCTAACCGGATTCATTTTTGTGCCAGATCCTCATTTTGAAAGAAATTTTTTTTATCTATGTATATGATTACATACGAGGAAGTCCCTAAGTCTTTAATTAGCCAAGTGGTAAATATATCAGAAATTAATTTAGTAATATTTTTACATTATGCCAAGATTACCTGAAGTCCTGTAAGCAAAACTGGCTCACCTTTGCAAAGCTCAGTGCCCATGTTTCTTAAGAAAATTGGCATTTCCAGATGAGACAAAATGTGTCTGGTACATCCAAAAAGTCATTTCCATTAGCACCCTCTGCGCTCACTGGCTGAGGGAGGAGTTCTGTTAAAGTGGGCCTTACTGCATCCTCCGACATAAAGCTGGTGAAGCACTGAAAGGATCTATAATTGTTATTGTTATTATTACTATTATTATTATTACGTGATTATGGCTATTCTAGTGCATTTTTTTTTGCTGTGTTAAAAAAAGTTTGCATTACTACCTAGAAAAATTAGCATGAGCAAGGCACTCAGATTAAGTAGATAACAATAAGTGCAAAGAGGTCACTTAGTAAAATAAAAAAAATAACATTTTCTTTTAAAGCATGAGATTTCGATGCCAGTATTATCACATATGAAGTTCTATCTTGCAGGTGCAAACAAGTACATTTATTATATTTCCACATGCTGAATGTTAATTAATTTTCTTTGATGTTCTGAGCACCTGAGCCAATCTGCTCTACAGTCCCACTGGGAAAACAGCACAGCTTGGAAGAGGCAATGGAAGGACAAAAGCAACCTGTTCCTTTCCCCACTGATATGGCATTGCAGCATCAGGCTTTTTTTCATACTTTTTAAAAGAGTAGGATCTAAATGCCTGTAATCTTCTCTTTCTTCATCTGAGTAATTTCCACCTAGAATGTATCTAGAGGCCATCTGAAAACTGGGTTGAAACTCTTCTTGAAGCTGGAGCTCTGAAAATGCGTAAATAAGCTCTGTAATCATTATAAACAATTTTACATAATGAGGTACTGAGATGATCCTCAAAGTGTGTTCACTATGCTTCTTTCTTTAAGTGCCATCCTTTTAGTTGGTATCATGATAACAATGTCACACGAATTAAAAATAAAAATAAGTGAAATAATTTCTTATAAGAGGAATAGAGATGCATGATATAATGGATGTTCCCGAAGCAAACGCTAGGGAAGGACTGACGTGTTCCAGGGACAGACTTGCCAATCAATAGGGATGTGCACGGAAGAAATCTCAGTTGTATCATAAACAGTAAAAAATGACAGGGGATGTGGTTAATTATTATGATGGCTTAGTGACTTGAATACTCTGGGGATGTGATTTCTCAATTAAATACACTCCTCAGGTTGCTGCATTGTCACTTTGAAATGTCACTGGTTTTAATTCAAGTAGTAATTATTCCAGGATAATACTTAGACAAACAAAGTCTGTAAGATGATGCCTGTACCCAGGAAGTTCTTCCCTTTCCATAACCTGTCCAGTTGTCCATCAGTTTTTAGGAGTTACTGTTACTCTGTACTGTACCTGAGTCAAGCAGTTGTAAAGTCTGTCCTTCAGCAACCTTAAATGTTAAATTACCCATTCAAGAAAAAAGCTTTTATCCAATATTCAGAGTTTATATAAGTTTGACAGTCTTTTGCAAAGTTAAATATAAAAATACAAAGGATCATTTAAAAATATGTGTAAGGCAATAAATTTCAAAACCGACAGGTTTTTGTTGATCCATAAAATGCCAAAATTAATATTGATAAGCTTACATGGGAATTTAGAAAAAAGCAAAACTAAACACACTAGAAATACTGGTAATTTTAGTAGAAAAACTGTGTTTTTCTCTTTAAATTATTATTTATATAAATACTCTGTACAGTCTGAAAAGGATTATAGAATTTGAAAATAAATAGGAATTTTTAATGGGTATATTATTATTTTGAGTATTAGCCAATTTTAAAGCTGTGTCTTGGAGAAAATATTATCATCAACAGGGTGTTTTTCCAATTCTTTTCCATAACGTGTATCAAATAAATACACATTATCGTGTCAACTGAGTATAAAGCCAAATGAAAGCAACATTTCCCATAGGACAGAAATCTGATTGTGTTCATCTTTGGTGAGAAGATCTTGAGCTTTTTTTCATACACTGACAATACTCTCAGAACAACTTTGAGATTTCCAAATGGAATATTAAGTAGCAGATTGAAAACAATTTTTTTTTCAAAGACAAAACCTGTAACAAATGTTTTTTCTGGAAAGAAGTGCAAGATCATTGTAGGTAGAGCAAGGTATTTTGTAAAACACTGTTTTTTGACTAGGTGATGTTCATGGTAGAGGATATAACTTCTAGCTTGTGATGTGTATTCCTCTCCAGTGTCATGCTCATTGGACCAACCTGCAAAATGAAAATTACATTTTTGTCTTGTTAATTCAGCTTACTAAGGAAATTCAAGGTTAATTATCTGTAATACTTTCAAAGATGAAATAAACAGGTATCAATGCAGGTATCACCTGTCTCACCTGAAAGTATGTGACAAAATAATGCTCCAAAATTCATTAGGTAAAAAGGCTATTGAAATTTTGTTGGATTTTTTTGTACTCTTATCATCTTATCGTCAGTATTATAGACCAGCCTAAAGAAGTGATTCTGAGTCTGAAGACATAGTTCTGAGTCTAAAGAAGTGATTATCCCTCTATATTGAGTGTTGATGCAGCCTCACCGCCAGCGTAATGGGCAGTTCTGAGCCCCACAATTTAAGAAGAACCTGGAGGTCCTCTCATGCTTCCAGAGGAGGTCAAGAAAGCCCATATAGGTTATTGGGCTCCAAGGAATGTCCTCTGAGCAGTGGGTAAGGATTTTGGACTTGCCCAGTTTGGAAAAAAGGAGGCTGAGGGACAACCTTATTTCTCTCGGCAGCTTCTTGGGGTGGGGAAGTGGAGAGGGAGGGGCTGAGCTCTTCTCCCTGGTATCCAGTGACAGGATGTGTGGGAATGGTTCAAAGCTGTGCCAGGGTAGGTTTAGAGTGGACATTTCTTTATGGAGAGGGCAGTCAAGCATTGGAACAGGCTTTCTAGAGAGGTGCTCAAATGCTCCAAGCCTGTCAGTGCTTAAGAAGCATTTGGACTTTCATTAAGCTGCCATTTGTACAGCAGTGCAAATCAACATTTACATGTTGAGGTAACAACATGTTAGAAAATGTTTTAACATCTGCAATCAGGTAAATTATTTTGTTGATTGAAGAAATGTTTTGTGTAGATTTAAGGTGAATCTGAGTACAAGGCAAGTAATGCATTAGCTTCTCCTAATTGGGGAAACATGAACATGAGTTACATACATCTCATCAACAGTCAGTTTGCATCTGCTGCTGGAAAATTAAATCCTGTGATGTTTGCATCAGATTGCATCACTTCATGGAGGTGAGATTATAGAGACCATATAGAAAATTCCTGAAGCTATTGATAAAAAGGTCGTGATTGATCTTATGATTATCCTGTGGTCATACTATTTATTTTCTTCAATATTTTTGTGACTATAAGGAAACAGCTGTTGAAAAAGCAGGATAAGACATTAGAGATAGTTACTGTCCTCTGTAGTTGATTTTATTTCATCAGAATGTACATCCTCAGCATAATATTTGTATTGAAAAAAGAGGACAACAATGTTGGCAAACACTATAGAAAATATATAATTGCCCATACTGCCTTCTCCAACCCTGTTTCAAACCATGGTCTAACACCGTGTATCTTTCCCGAGAAAAATTTTAGATGATAAGCAGTCAGTCAATTATTCTGTTCTAGATGTCATACAGAATAACCAAGTCAGACAGAAGCTTAGTGGAAGAAAGACTGAGCAGCTAGTTCAGATTGAAACAAAATTTGTGTTTTGCATGCGCCGTGGCACTTTTAAAACTAATGCTGACATAGCCACAAACTGGGCAGTTGAATGCTGTAATAATACCTACCTGCATACCTGGAATAGTTTCTATCCTCAGATCATCATCCATTACTGATTCTTCAGGTAGGTTGTGATGAAGTTCCAACAAGAATCTGAGAGTAATCAATAGAGACTTTAGGGCCTTCTGGCAACTAGTTAAGAAAAGAGGAGTGCAGGTAGCATTCCCCTCTATTCTTTCTTTTGGAAAGAATGATGAAGGAAAAACCAGCAAGAGCCAGCAGATCAAGATATGGCTCTGAGCCTGGTGTCACTGGCAGAATTTTGGGGGTTTTGATCATGGGTTAGTTTATACAAGAGCAAGTCTGCCCATGACAGAGTGGCACACCTGTCCTGAAGCGAGAAAAGGATCTTTGCAAAGGAATTTGCAGGGTTCATTGAAAGAGTTTTGAACAAAATTAGAAGGGGGAAAGGGTTAAAGCCAGGATCAGTAGAGATAAGCATGGGGACAGCATGCTTTGAGTGCTGGTGTGCTGTGGAGGTCGCTCAGTCTGCTGTCTCAGTAAAGGGAGGGGATGGAGATCCACACGGCAGCAAAGACACAAGGGTTACTGATGCGCTAGAAACCATGGAAACACCTGAGAACAGCCAAAGGGATTAAGGCTTCTCCCTCCTATAAGGTGGTGGAATCAATAGACCAGTGAAGTGCATCTCCACCGGTGCACATGGCATGGGCAGGAAACAGGAGGAGCTGGAAGCCATAGGAAAACCATGACACAGGCTGGCATTGTGGGAACATGGTGGGATGAGTCACACAACTGCAGCCCCAATGGATGCTTATAAACTCTTCAGAAGACATCAGCAGGGAAGGGGAGGCCATGGGGTAGTGCTGAATGTTGGAGAGTGTCTCAATTGCTTCAAGATGTTTAATTACAAAAAAAAGTTAGGGTTTTTATGGGTAAGAATCTGGCGGAAAGCCAACAAGGCAGAGAATGCTGGTGGGAGTCTGTTACAGAACACCCAGCAAGGCTCAAGAGGCAGATGAAATACTCTATTAGCAGCTGGGAGAAGTGTCACAATTCCTAGCCCACATTCTCCTGGGGGACTTCAGCTTAGCAGTAAATACAATACAGCAGAAAGGAAGCAGGTTAGTTTTTTTTCCAGCCTAAACAATTCTATTTCTGTGATAGTACTACCTCAACTCTTTAGCCTTTTATTGCCATTTTACTCCTTCAATGCTTTAATGGGGTGCTCAGGGTATTTCAGAAATCTATTGTTTTTTTTTCCCTTGTTTTCAATCTTTTTGAGGAAGTCTACACTGCTGCGTGTTTGCAGCTTTTTTGCAAGAAGTAGCTTTAATTCCTCTCCAGCACTCCATACACACACTTGCTGAAGAAACCAGTGAATTCTTTGGTTTGTTTTGCATTTTTAAAAGACAGTTCACAGATCAAATACTATAGAGAAAGGCATTTAAGGAATCGTAGAATATAGGCAGATTTTTCATGTGGTAGCAGTGCATCAGCTGGAAGCAAATGTAGTTTTTCATAATTGTTGGTTCCATTTATTCCTCTGAATGAAGCACTATCATTTAGGTGATGTTGACCAGCTAATGTTAATTACTATAATTGATCAGGATGTTAAAAAAAATTTTAAAATGTCCTCTCCATGCACATATTTGGTCTATGCTTTTTTCACACTGCGTAATTACCATTAGTGGGTCCAAGCAGGCTCCTCAGATTATGTACAAATAAATTTTCTTAGAAAAATTTGCAAACAGATGAAATGTTTAAATAGGTGCAGTTTTTGCTGAACAAACTCATTTCTGAAGGTCTAGTGGTTAGAAATCAGAGTCTGGGTCAGAACAACAGAGATCTTGACAAGCCGCTGCCTCTGTTCTCCCTGGAAAAGAGAATCCAGTACAAAGCATAGAACAAGTGCAAGGAGCCACAGCAGCAGACAGGTTTCTGTGCATCAGATGAGGGAACAGGTGGGCAGGACAAGTGTCCCAGCACTGTTCCCAAATGAGCATGCAGGTGCTGCATCTCAGCTTTGCAGAGTCAGGCATCTGCGCTGGTTTCTGTGATGCACTGACATACCCGAGGCTGGGTGTCTCTTACTTAAAGCCACCTCCAGCATATTTATATTGCTTTCCTGTTGCTGCTGTGATGGTCATACAGGTGGAAAAGGAAAAGACGAGAAAAAGGTGGTGAAAAAGAGGAGGCAAAAAAAGAGAGTGAGGGAGGGAAGGTAAGTGGGAGATGTACCTAAGGAGAGAGAGGAGGAAAGCTTATTTCTCAATATCTTGATATCTGTCTTACTGGTCTCCTCCTGGGAGACTGAAAACCAGCTAGAACAAGAACTTAGAGGACAGATGGCACAGCATAACTCTGCTGAAAAATCTGTTCTTAATTCTCTGTTTCAGTCTTTGCCCAATATGTGTTGTTCTGAGAAGTTGTAGGCTGCAGTTTAACTTGTAATAATGACAATTGTTGTGTCAGGAACTTTTATTTCCAAGAGTTTTTTTTAAGAAAATGCAACTAAAATTAAGATGTAACCCCTGAGTGCTCATTAATATTTTGTGCCACAAATAACTATATTAACATACTAGATTTATAGTCAATTATTGTCATAGGTAAAAATTAGAGGATGATCTTCAAGATTCATGTGTGAAAGCAAGCTGGCCTCAAAACAGGTGTGATTTTTTTCAGACCTGGGAGGAATTTTTTGTGCTATTTTGATCAAAACCAGCATATTGCCTAAATGATCTGAAGGCTTTTCCTAAAAATGGTTTTCAGAGATGTTGTCTCCAGCTAAGGGAAAGGATGACCAGAAAAACAGAGTAGCATTGAAAAATAAAAGGGGGTGATGGAGATGTGTAAAGTTCAGAAAAAGAAAGATCTTTTTTAGGGCTGGCCAGAGGCACTAGGCATATGATATTCTGCCTCACTAAAATGACAGACTTTTCTTGTCTATCTTTACTCAAAACTGTGACTCCAGTTCGTTCGGTTCAGTGGAAGACACAAAGTTGAGACCATAACAGGATGGTTGCTGTTAATGTGGCTGTCTTGATGTTATGTTTTTCATAATAGTTAAGAAGTAGAACAGCTTGTGTGGTAGCAAGCTCAAGTAAGTGCTGTAAACATGCTTTCTGTAATTGAATCTTATTAACTTTAGTTCATATTCAATATAATTAAGCAATTCTTTTTTGCAATGTTGTCATATCAGTCAAAAACATCTATTTTTAATGAGTGTGAAAGCAAAATTAATCTAAAACTGTTTATAATTTGGGTTCATTGTTGTTGTTTCAGGATTTTTCTTCCTTTTCTAAAGAGGATTTACCTTGACTGGAAAATATTAGTTTGAAATAATGGTTTCGGTTTGGGAGGAGTTTGAGTGGCTTTTCTGACTACAAGGAAATTTGTAGTCACATAACATGCACTAAAATTTTTTGAAGGTGCTAATAGTAATGGTTTTCTGTACTGAAGAAATCATGGTAGATTCTTTCATAAAAAGATCCAGATCAGACTGCTTTTCTATAAGATCAACATTTGCCTTTTACTCTCCCCATTTTCTGTTCTCTATCTCAGCCCTTTCTTAAAAATAAAAATCATTATAGCCATTAAATCCATGGAAACACCTTGTATCACCATCCTTTAGAGTTCATGACACTAAAGCTGGTAACTCTAGGACCAGTTAAATACCTCAGCTTTGCATTAAAGGCATTAGGTGTGCAAAAGCCACCTATTTGTCAATATTTACTGGTCAATAATTGAAATCTGGATGACAACTTTTGAATGGGAACCAGTCCGAGAAAGAACGGTTTTGTTCACTATTTAGTAAATAATAATCACATTACAGCATTCTTTTGATACTTGTGAACTCTGAACATAGGAACCTGCTGAGATTTGGAGTAAATTTCTCATCGCGCCTCAGTAAAGCCACAGACTTGAAAATCAACCTGCTCATGTAGAGTGTAGAATAAATCTTGCATGTGTCAGAGCCACTCTGACAATCCTTTGGGAAGCCCAGTGCCGGCTTTTCACTGAAGAATTGACTGGGTGCATTTCAGTACTTCTGAAACAGAACATCATGAAATTTCACTTACTAATCCATTTCATGCCTTAGCCATTCATTATTTCTATGGAATGATTTTTATATATATTGAACTGTAAACTCTATTTTAAAAATCTACTTTGAGGTGGAGACTTGAAATTTGGGGTTTTGCAAATTCTAATCTCCACTTCTTTTTTTTTTTTTTTTTTCCCCTCCATTAAAATAGTCAAGAAGGAGTTCAACTGAAAATGTGGTGAGAAATTTTGAATATCTACACAAATTATTGTGAATGACATTTTTGCCTGGGTTTCTAAGTGCAGAGAGCTTGACGTGGGGGTGACATGGGGCTTAAAAATCACTGCCCTAAAACTTCTTTGACATAGTATCTGACCATATGGAAATGCTGGAATTTAACATGTTTTACAGTGGCAGGCAATTCTTCATTGATATGCCTACAGAGGCGCAGTGCATACTAAACATTCCAGCTTGCTGACAGGGCTATATTAATACAAAAAAGAAGACTCAAGTTATTTACAGTTTTGTGTCTGAAACAGAGAACAGTGTGAAATAGATCTTTACTTAGATAGCCAAAGAAGAAACCATTTTCTCCTTTAAATGTATATTAATAAATGGACAGCCAGTGAATTTTAGATGGTCTGCTATACTTTAATTATGTACAGTGTTTAGAATGTATAATTGAGCTCTTGCCAGTGTAGAAACGTATCTTCGCTTTTTACAAGGCTGAGGCTTTTGAAAGGAATACGTAAAGACTTAACAATACAAAAAATAGTTGCAAAAGTTTCTACTTGGAAAACTTCATCTCAATAAATCCTTAGTAAATATCTTAACCTTTATTTTTTTTTTTTAATTAGGAGGGGGAAAAAGCCACAAAAATTCAAGTATAGAGATGGAAGAAAAGAGTAGGCAACCTTGCTGTAAAATCAGCAGTTAATGTTGGCAGGAAGTTCTTGATTCTTTTTCCTTTTAATTATGGGATACATTTTCTCATTAGGCTTCTCTATTTAAAGCTAACTATAATTGGCTTACATATTAAAAATAACAGTGACAAATGCAGATTAGGATGCATGTTTGTGTGAATGAGCACTTGAGAACTGAAGCTCTGGCAGAAAGTAACTCAAAGAAGAGAATAATTGAGCCCTCTTTGTTACAGGTGAGGATGAAAAACACTTCATTTCTTCTCAGAGAGAGTCTGATCAAAAAAAGCTCTCTCCATCTAAGATATCTGGGTATTGCTGCTGTCAGAGCACTATGGTGTGGAATGAAGCTATTTCCTTGAGTTGCTTTACTACTGGAAATGGTCTCTGAACTTTGGGGTTTGGTTCTGAGGGGATCTGTGGGAGGCCAGTGCGACACGATTGTTACTTGTGCAAGGGCTGGAGGTGTGCCTGGGACAAGACAGTCTGGCGAAACGCCCAGAGCTTCTGGAAGGTTTTTAAGGTGGTGTTGAGGAACACGCCTAGTGCAGGTAGCTGGGTGGGAGCAGTGGGAGCTGCAGGCTGGGCTCTGGGAAATGCTGGAGCCCCTGGCAAGGGGCTGTGGATTGGCAGCGACACTTTGCATGAGGGCATAGGGAGCTGTGGCAGCAGCCAGGTGACAAAGGACACTCAGAGACAGCAGGAGCTGGTGGCTCTGCAGGAAGAGCCCTGACTATGGCCCACACTCACTGTGAGGGTACAAATATCCAGGGTGTCCCCAAAATGCTCCTCCTTGAGCTGTTGCTGTGTTACTGTGCTGTGATTAAACTGCTTTGAGGATCCAGACGCATGGGATTGGTATAGGGAACCTTGTCTTAAGGTGAGATTAGGGGGTACGGGAAGCCAAGCAGGCCACCTGGGGGTTCTCTAGAGCTGCCCATGGGGAAGGGGCTTTGGTCCCAGCAGTGAAAATGGTGGGAGTGTGGTAGCCTGAGTGTCTCGTGAATGCTCAGATAGGAAAGTTTCTGAATATCTCCTTCCTTTCAATGTGCCTAAATATTAAATATATAGAAATGTACTGACTATCTTTGTAACTTGGTCCTTCTTTGTTAAATATAGGTAGTGGGAGCAGAGACCTTTTTTAATAAAAGGAGCTGTTTGCATTCAGCCTCGCAATAGCAGTCTGCTGGTATTGATTTGTTTATGTAAGTTACTATATTTGCATTGCTTTGCAGTGTTTATTCCAATGGTGTTTCCTTTGAGTGTGATGGATAGTACTAGTTGGAATATTGTTGTAAAACCACTTTTTCTCAATTTATTTCCTCTACAAAAATTGTTTTTCACTCATTCAACCACCCACATGGAACTCTTTGCCCAGGGAAATTCACTGTGATTACCAAGTTTTTCTTAAAAAAAAAGAAAAAGAGTAAATGAGAATATACAGACACTGCCTATACATCTCTTTATATAAAGACTTCCAAATCCCCAGATTTCTTTCAGAAATAAGCAAAGATTTCAAGAAGCAGCCCTTGTGTTTTCCAGGAACATCGCTCACAAAGTCCAAGCACTTAGCAGCAATGTCTAGCTGGGCTCTCCTAATTCTCACACAGTCTGCAAACTCAATGTATAATTTGTATGCATAAAGAAACATCCTTAATCACAACAATCTAAATCAGCAATGAGTCATAGTTAAAAGTATAATTGCAGTTTTGATTTTAGTATCAAAATATTCATAGTTTTTAATACGTGACAAGTATCTGATGACAGCTATTTAGTTCATAAGTTCCCTCTGTGCAGAATAATGCTATATAGGTAGCCTTATTTTTTTGTCATTTTTAATCTAGGAAAAATAGGAGAATATTGATCATTTGGCCAATTGTGTTGTTAAATTCACATTTCAAATCAATAAATTCATGTGTGTGTGTACATTTGCTTGTTTTTTAAATTGGTTGGCTTTTAGAATAGCAGGATTGTGCTGCACTTTATAAATCTTTATACTGGCTGTATGTCAGATGAACATGAGTTGTTTTACAGAGCAGTGAACTGTAGTGCAGGTATAGGAAGTAACAAAATCAGTGTAATGGGATGAGTGGTTGCAATGTTTTATTTCATAAAAACACACCTATTGAGCACTGCTACAGAGGTATAGAATGTAAAACAAATATCAGCTCCAACCCCTTTAGCCCTAAGTGCATATTTATTAGCCACAGAAATATACTCAGTTATTTTAAACCACAAATGACCTATTGCTGGCCACATTCTGTGTTTAATAACTACACTGAGCTACAATTCAAAATAATTTGCTGGTTGTTTGTGGATGCCTCATCTGGTATACCTTAACCCCACTTTTCAGGAACACACTGCAGGTCCCTGTAAAACCAACAGGGAATATGGCAATAAATTAGTAACTCTATATAGAGATGTAAATTTTAACCCCAATGTTGATTTTTCAGTCAGTGCTCTGTTTGTGTTTGTAGCTTTTACAAAAATCTAATTGGATCCTGTATTCTTGTCTTCATTCCTTGGATTCTTTAAACATGGCCAGCACAGGGTTGTCCTAAAAGGTTTTAAACATATGAAAAGCTTACAGAGGTGACTTTTAATCTGCTTTTACATTAGGCCATGGCAGGAAACATTATGTTTTCAGGCAACCTCAATTAATGTATAAAATTTCACATAATATGTTGAAATAGACAGTCAGAAGGACAGAAGAAACAAATGAGTGAAAGGTGAATTATTTGGATGGTCAGATCTCTAAATATGGAAAAGGTCACCTAAGAAATACAGTAAATCAAAGACAAGAGGTAAGGAGTGGAACCAGAACTGTAAATTAAATATATCTTTCTGGCACCACGCAGATTCAGGTAATATTTTCATTAATTGCACATCCTTGCATCCAACCATCAAACCCCTGAACTTCTATAATTGATGCTGCTCTGAAGAGCTCTAATGAACTGGGGCTAAGACTTGGCGCTGTGCTTTTATATCTTGCAATGTACAGTGGAGTAAAAAAATAACTGTTTTAATTTTACAGAACTAAGTGTGATTCATACCAAGTGACTTGAGATCATAAATACTTTGTGGAAACTTGTGATTTGTTTATCTGCAAATGCTTAGCTGTAGCTGACTAACAAAATGCTGATGAGAACAGAGCTGTGCTCTTAACGGAGAACCCTTAGAATGACCAGTTAAAAATCTCAAAGCCAAGGGGCTTATTTCAGTTACACTTTATCTGCCAGGTTTGTTGATCAGTTTTGTCTTTTCAAAGTGTAGGTCCCCTCATGTTCAGTTCTTTACAGAGAGCTTTTTTTAACTTTTTCATTGAGTTTACTTGCATTTTCCAGAGAGGTTCCCATCCGACTTCATATTCGGTGGCATTAAATAGGTTTTTAGGACACTGGAAAACAAGCATCTGTAAAGAAGGTGTGAGTGGGTGTTTTTTGTTTTGTTTTGCTGTTAACTAGGATATGATTTGGCAGCCCAAAAATGAGATGTTAAGTCTGCTGTAACAAGTGGCATCCTAACCATGCTGAATCCTTGAAATATGTGATCCTCTAAGACCAGGGCAATGCATTGATCCCCAAGGTTCTCTGTCACAAAGAAGACAGACTAATCTGAAAAGTATGTCAAGAGAACGCAGCTTGATTAGGTTTGTTACAGGAGTAATCACTGAACAGTGGTAGGGATGCAAGAATTGGAAATGCCACAGTTTCTTATTCGTAACACACGTCCCTCTGCTTAATAAATCTTGAATACAAACATTACAAGAAAACCCTCTCATTCAGCTGGCTGGCTTCCAGGGCCATTCTGTTGTACCTCAGAATGTATATTTGTCAAGAGAATAATTTAAAGATTTTTTGATTAGTTTTACAGGAATAGGTTCTGTTGCTAGGTAGCAGTTTTCTGATGATACGCATAGAAAATTTTAAACTAGACCTGTGAAACTAAAAATTTCAGTGGACTCCTGCCCTGTTAGACCAATGGAAGGATAAAAAGAGGCCTATTTGTATCTGGGAAGTTCATAGTAAGCTGAAAGTTAAAATGCTTTTGGTTCTAATGTACCCTAATCAGAGAGGAAACCAAAAAATTGTATAAAGATGTTTTGAAATCCTCATTGCTAGCAAGCTGCTTCTCCATGAAAGAAAAAAAAAAAAATCTGTGACTGTTTCTTCCTTTTTTTTTTATAAGAGGAGGGAAATGTTAAGGTTTTTAAAGTCTGAGGAGCTGAGCTGTGATGAAAACTGCCATTAGCACTTTCACACCTGGTTGCAAACCACTGCAGTCAATTCTGTTCTACTGACAAAGCAGTGTCAGCCTGTCAGGTTGGGATTTAACTCTGGCCTTTCAAAGCAGCTGTCCTGGAAGTGTGGAGAAGTTAAATTCTCAGGAGAGCCACTCATTCTCTTTCGAGTTTCCTGAGTTTTTAATGAAAGATTTTTCGTACTGCTGTAGCTGGTGTAGCTTTGAGTGCTTCGTCTTTTGCCACGATTCCTGCAAGCTTGAACAATTTCTGTATTTGTGGAGGTGGGTTGCTTTCTGTATTTATCAGGTGCATTCACAGCTGCCAAGAGGAGTGCCAGCTTGAGGCTGCAAAGTTTTATCACTCTGACTCTAAATAAAATCCATATTAGGACTATCAGCTAATTTGTAGCTGCTCAGGCAGGCAGCAATGACTTTTTTGGACATTGTTGATAGGAAATAGAGTGAAGAAACCAAAGTTAAGCGAGATGGGAAAGCTTCACATCCCACCAATGTCTTGACTAATGGTAAACTGCCAGTAATTGAATTAGAGCTCTTTTTTCAAATATATTAATCTCTGTTGCCAACAAAGGTAAAATTTTTTGGGTGAGGTGTGCTTTCTTCTCTCCAGTTTCCACTCTGCCTCACAGCTTTATCCCTCTATTCTGGGTAAGATTCTGTCCATCAGTCCCCTTTGTCCCATTCAAAAATCAGTCTAATGAACTGTTAGGTTAGGATTTCTCTGTCTCTGGTTGCTCATGCAATTTCTCTAAGTGCTTTGATGAAGTGAAGTCCTGAATTTTCAGGCATCAGCTGCTTCTCAGCGGCAGCATTGCCCTCTGGTGGATGCATGACTCCTGTGGGGGAAACGGGGGAGAGAAAGAAAAAGTTATGTGAATTAGCCCTTTTGTGTTTTTCTATATTCAACTCAAATCTCTGTGAATTTAGAGGGTGGATAAAATATTAAAGCTACACTGTAGAATCTATTACAAAACTCTTGGAAAACCCAGGCTCACATGACCTTTCCACTGATTAGTAACCATGTGAAATGTGTGTCATTACTGACCATGGCATTAAGTGGAGCCTTTTGGTAGATGGAAACAATTTTTAAAAGTGTAAGAAATCTTTAGTACACGAAGAGTGTGAGTACTATAAGCTAAGGTCTTAAACAGCATATAAATAAATTGAGAATGAGGGGAAAAAGCTTTCCAAAAGACAGAAAAATTCTTTGTCAGCACCATTAAAATTAATCCTAAAATATCCTTTATTGAAACTTCCTATTTGTAGCTGAGCTAGAAACTTCAGATTCTAAGCCTACTCAGTAACACTCCAGAAACATAATGAAACTGGTCACCAAAATAAATGAAAAAGAACTCTAAATAAAAAAAAATGAAAAAAAAAATTACTCTAGGTCTGAAAGCTTTGGAAAGGGGATTTAGTTCTCCCTTCAACTTAATAATTGAGTTACAGTTGATGATGATGATGATGATAAAAGTCTCTGATGACTTCTTAAGTTTCCTGTATACATATCCTATTTAAATGAGACTCCAGACCTTTGGCTGGAGAAGTAGAGAATGATTTCAGAAAGAAGTAGAGAATGATTGAGAGGTTTTTGGAACCCAACACTGATTTACAAATGATCTGTTGATTTAAAGTTTGTAATTTTTCATAGCACTTGGTGGTTTTAGTTTCCCTCTGATATTAATTTCAGTTACTTTCAAAATGTATTTCATCTACCTAGCTGTTATTAGAAGAATATAATTGAATTCTCTTCTTTCACCAACTCCTGGATTACTGGGCAATATTCTGTGCTTAATGTTTTGTACTGAGAATAGTAACAAGAACATAAATACCCAGCAATAAAAATACCCTATTTAAAGATATGAGGAATATTTTAGTCCATGGGCTTTCTTCAGACCACTTCTTTGGATCCCTCATTTTTTATGTCAAGGGACTTTGTTGTTGATATTTTATAATTCCATGAAGGAATGATACATTAAAAGCCGAGTCATCATTATTTCATGTAAAAAAAATGAGGAGGATATTAAGATATATGAAGGTGTTAATGATTTAAAAACTCTTTAATGGTCTTATTATATGTCTCTCCAGAGAAATATCAGAGTCACTTCCATTCTGGAAAGGACTGTAGAACTATTTCAAAATATGAACAAAAATGAGAGTGTACAGACACCATAAATGATATCTCATTCTAAACATCTTAGATGTTGTATGCTTCTTTTATGTGCTAGAGGTTTAATGATGCAGATTTTAAATAATGGAAATGGGCAAAGTAAGCTGCAACAGGGAGAGATTTGAACTAAAAGTTTTTGATGCCCCTGCATTTACTCAAGCTACAACAAGTACAATTAACAGATAAAAGTAATCTTTTTTGCCTTTATTGCTCTAATTAATTATTGTTTTAAAAAATGCAAATGCTGAGAAGAAAGTATATCAATAGAAAGCTCATTATTGAGAAAAAATATTTCTGTATCAGGAATAAGTAACTAGAAACCAGAGAAGAAAATTCTAGCTTTGATTGCTGTATTTCTAACTGAAATCTGAAAATCTCTTTATGAAAATCACAGTGTCTGTGCTTTGGATGCTCTTAGATAGTTTAGATATGGAAAATGGTTACTATTTAAATGGAGGGGGAGATTAAAGTAAGATAAATTCTTTTTAAATCTGAATGGAATGATCATAAGAAACAAAACTAAGTCTACTCTCATGTAACAATTTTTGATGAAACAGTGTTGAAATCTCAGATATCTAAACCAAGTCTGGATCCCAGCACAAGCTGAAATTCCTATTGTTGCCTAATCTGTAGTTATTCAAAGACAATTCTAAGCACATAAAATAATAGAGTTACAGCCCTAATGACAGTATTCACTGTCTTCCATCACACATTTTGTTCTCATTTGATTTTTTTATTTTCTCCCTAATGATTATGGGATGTTTTCAGATTTCTGTACCAATACATTATCATTTTTTACCTAAGAGATGCACTTTTTATTTAGTGCTTGGTTCTAAGTATTTTTTTCTATCTGTCTCTTTTATTAGCCGTATTTGGAATAAAAAGCACGAAAGCATTATCTCCTTATTTCTCACAGAAGATTAATTGGAGTTGGGAGCAGTCGCTTGAAAGTAAATTTTCAGTGAAGCTTTTTTTTCAAAACTGCTTGTATTCACAAACCATCTGCCAGTTCCTCCTTAATTTACTGAAGCTTCTAGGACAATCTTAGCCTTTTATGGAAACACAAGGCAAAACAATGCTGAGAAGTTTTGATCTGAAAAGAAAAAAATGAAATAGAAACCTTCATGGTTCTCTCAACAATTATTATAAAAAAAAATCTATGAAAATAGAACTGTATTAAGGCAAAGTGTCTTTTCCAATCTGACAATTTTTTTCCAAGTCTTTTTGAAATGGAAGTTTATCTACATATTTCCAATTAGAGGAAAATTCTACCATGAGTATCTGGATTTTGGCCTATGTCGTGCTTATCCTGTTTTATTTTTTGTTCTCCCTACAATTTTTTTCTGACCACTTTGCAGTTCACTTTAGCCCTGAATATGGTTCCTGCTGGCTGGAAAGCAGAAGGGAAATTATTTAGTAACATACAGCAATTTTTGGAAGAGCCTTCTTAAGTAATTGCAATGGAGGTGATCCTTACATCACCTCTAGTATATGCCAGTAAATGAACAGGATTCTGGAGAAAGATGCATCCATAATTATTGTTAAGTAATTTAAGTAGGTTTTAATCACATCACTTTATTTCAAATTTTTATATAAATTAATATAAATAAATTAATAATATAAATTATTATGCTTTTTTTTCAGTTTAAGAAAACTTTACCCTCTTTGGTCTGTTCTGCCCATCTTCAACTTTTATGCCCTTTCAAACACTTCTAATCAGTGCACTTCTTTATGAGCTGTTGTTTTCAATCTTGTAGAATACATCCCATGAGAACACTTCTATCAATGCATTATCCTTCCTGGATTATCACTCTGTTCACTATTAATTCATGAGACTGATTCACCCCCTTCCTTGTAGGGAAATATTAACATGTAATTAAGATACAAATCCAAATGCGAGAGCATAATAACAGGAAAGCCATCTGAGGGAAACAAAATCACAGCAGTGACATGTTCTAGAAGAGGGCTGCAGCTGAAGATTAATTGGTGAGCACTCACAGTGACAGCAGATAACTCATGTGTTGCATTGACAGAGGGAATGAAAGAGCTGGAATCTGCAGACTCTTTGTTGTAAATAAAGGAGATGGCTTTCTGCAGAGCAATTCCTAAATCTGCTTGCATTTAAAATATTTTTCATGTTGAAAATAATTTGCTGAATACTATGCAAAGTCTGTGTAGTTCCACTGTAATCGGGTCAATTCACACTCTCTTGGCTCTTTTATGTCACTTATCAGTTAGCAGCTGTGAATTCAAACGAGAGGAAACTTTTAACAAGATTACACTGTTGGAGCAGCAAATGGGTTAATGGCATTCTGAATTTGTGTTTGACATTTGCTGCTCAAATTTTACAAGGTGTATAAACACACAGGGAAACACTTTATTGATCTGGAGTTATCTTCTGTGTTTATGCATACGTGTGTGCATATGCTTTGCTGTAAAACTTCAAATTCCTTGGGGTGCTAACCTTAGGTTTACTAAAAGGGAAGTAGATTGCATTTTTTAATGCATTAAATCACTGGTGAAAAACAGGTGAAGATTTTTAAGTGGGAATTTTGCAGGAGATATAATTTGTGAAGAGAGGGACAAAGGTTAATAAGAAATACTTTGAAATCATGTGTCTGAAGATGACTTCATAATTGCTAAAGATTTTAATGCACTGCAAAGAAGTTCCGTGCAAAGTTACTTGTGCCGAGAATACCATGAGATGAAGAGCACAATTCCAGTAACACCTTCAGAAAGTGATATCAATAAATGAAAATGCACATACAATTAGATACTAAAATATTCATAACATTTCAGCAATGGAAGTGTTATATTATAAGAAAGTAAGAACAAAAGGAGATAATGAGGCATTAATAGCTAAATCTTCCATAAACTACATTTGAATCAGACAGACACAAAATGCAGCTCGTATACTGAGTATGAATTCCAAGTGTCTAAAACGTCTCATACAAAATATAATTTGAGACTAAACTTCAAATTGAAAGGTATTAGGGGTTTGAGGAATTCAGAATGGAGTGGGGGATTTTGCAGACCAACTCACAATATGATGTACCAATAGGTGGGGCACCTCATATTCCAGACCCCACCAATGTCAGGACAAATGAGTTTCATCAGCCATTTAAGAAGGTTCTACTGTGCAAACAACTGAAGAAAAGACATCAAAGTTGCCTGTAAATAAGACATGTAAGCAGCCTGGGTTTTCAACTCTGGGTTGCTTTTTTTTTTTTTTTCCTCCTTCCATGCAAATATTAAGAAGTGTTTTTGGGAAGGAGCTTCTCTCTTCCCTGAAATTTCCCTGACTAATGATGGCTGATACTTATGACAGTGAGGTAGGTTGAATGTGAGAGATCAGTGTAAGGAATTGTATCTTCCAGCCAGTCTTCTCAAGAGTATATCATAGGGACAGAATTGACCCCCCCTTCCTTCCCCAGTTCTGTCCTTCACTCTCTGTGAAAGGATAAATTTGGCTGGCTCTGAAATCCACCTTGCAAGGCCAGAGTGGTCACATCACCACACGTGGTAGGCTGCTACAATGGTACAGTCATTCCAAACAAACCTAAATAATTGTATAAATGAATTACACAGGCTACGAAGACAGCTAGGGGTTGTGAATTTGGGCATGAAGTTCAGGCAATCATTTGTAGCCTTATACAGTTTTATTTGATATGGCAGAGCTCAGCACTGAAAATCAGAATCATGAAGCCTTCATCCTTCAAGAAACACTTTGCTAATCTCTTTCAGCTGGTACAGATGTAGAAAAGTCCTTCTCTCAATAACTTAAACCATTATCAACATGTTACACTAAAAATCCTGCCCCCAATTTTCTTTTGGAATATCCTTTAAAAGACTGTTTTGCAGTCCTTGACTTTATAGTTTGCATGTCCTGAACAGTGAAATAATACTGAGAGCTGTGTGTGAAAGAGTGCATGTCCTTCCTTCCCATCATCACACTCCAAATATGTTCACAAGTAGCCAGTGAAAAGTTAGACACAATGCCAGTTTGGACTGGAAATTGTATTTATCTTTTGATGGACTGTATAATTATACCAAAAATAATTAGGATTGGCTTGAAAAAGTGTCTATTGAGTTGGCCCTTTTCAGCCATCCTTTTTACAATCATCCTGTCTGAACTAATAGAAAGTAAATAATGGTTAAAAGGTAATGAGAAGTAATGGACCTTAAACAGATTGACTGTTGATTGGGTACCACCAATTTGCAGCATTTGTGCTTCCTTCAGGGCCCTTGAGCTGTGCAGCTCCCTAGCAACAATGAAATCTGCTCTGAGATGTTCTCATACAGAAAAAGCTGCACTTGCCAGCACGGTGTGGTGATAATCGAGCTGGCAAGAGCTGAAATTGCTGTGCAACAAATACCCTTACATTCTGCAAGATGTTACACTCTGCACTGTGCATGGCAGTCATGATTATAAAGCCTTGCCTTTCGAGAAAATATTTTCATACTTTAATTTCTTTTCCATGCACAAAGTTGTTATCATGGGGAGGGGGTGCGTGTGTTTATCTTATGCTTACAGTGTCAGAACACTGTCAGTATTAGTATTCCAGGGTGCTTATCTGCTATAATAGGTAATGCTATGTTTGGACCATCCGGTTCTGGACTCCAGCTTCTTCGAAATATTTGTGTTGCACTTCTTTGCTACATGTTTGGATTTAGAGGAATCTCTTCCACCATGCCTTACTTTCTCATGTATGAAGGAATACAATATTATTTAGATACATCACAGGGTCGAATTAAGGGACAAAAAGGAGGTAGTGTCAGTGATAAAAATTTTAATTATTGCTCTATTTTGGGAAGTGACTAGGGAGAGATGGTACTGTAACTTTCATACAGTAGTAAAATAGGCAAATCTTGTCCTGTCTGATCCGCTGGCATTATATCTTGTTCTAGTCATAGAGGGAAATGGCATCAAAAGGGCAGCATTCCAGTCATCTGCTGAATTTTTCTCTGTTGGAAATGAATAAGAACCTAACTAACCTAACCTACCTTGCTGAAGTCTTTTTTCAACATAGAACATCAAAACCTCAGGTATAAAAGTTAATTTTCCTTACAATGAACGTTACACTAAATTTCTCACATCTAATTTAAATATTAAAATAATTTACGAATGTTATAGCTCTTTTTATTATTTCCTGTAGTTGAAATTAATATTGGTTTTCAATTTTGAGACAGGAATGTTTTAATGTCCTATTGTGGACAATATCTTAGCATATTAACATATAATATTATTCTGATTTTTGTCAGAATATCTCTGTCTTTTAAATAGTGCTTTCTGAATTCAGGTCTTGAACTGTTTTCAGGGCTCTACTGTTGTCACTGTTATGCTCAAGCAGGATGTGTTACTGTATGAATGTTATACTTTAGATGGTATTTTTTGTTTTGTTTTTTCTTTTTTATCTTTTCTCTCTTATTAAAACCTTCATACATACCTGGTCTTGACAGCATTTCTCCCTTTTTATACCTCGTGTACCATTTTTCTTAACAAATGTGATTGCAACTGCCACACATCTGGATGATACTTTTGATTTCTGTTTGGTTCACAAGCCTGGGATGCAGTCACTTATTTATCTGATAAATAAGGTGGCCTTAATGGATGCCTCATCAAATCTCTGAACTGCTAACACAGAAGTAATATTAAACCACTCTGAATTCCAGCTCCTTGTAATTGCCTGCTTGTCCAAAAGTAATCTTGAAAAGAAGAATATTGAATTAATTTGTTATGGGTTCATTAGCTGATTCCAGTTTTGAGCCTGGCAGTGTCAGGGAGCAGCATATGAAACACATGGAAATCAAAGTTTGTGTAGGCTGCTGCTCCTCCTGACTGGGCTCCCTCAAGTGTGAAGGGGTTTCAGTACACAGAGAATGCAAAGTAGCCTCCATGGGACAGCGATGTGGCTTTGCCTTAGGTGTGAGTGCAAATGCAAACCCTGAAATTACACAGTTTATAGAAAATACTGTGCACAATTGACTGCTTTTGATTTGGCATTAACTTTGCTTGCTGTGGCTACTGAGGTTGATGAAATTTAATCGAGGTAAGCAACTTTAAGTAGCCAAAGAGGGCTTTAAAGAGAGGTGGCGATTTCTGGATTTGGATATACCTGTCTCCACTGTGGAATGTGGATGGGAGAGTGAAATCTGGTCTTTGATTTCTATTGAGTGGCTTTGAAACAAGCACTCTGAAGATAGATTTGTTTGACACAGTCCTACTGTTCTTCTTTTAATCTACCCTTGTGTGAAACTTGATAGCTGCCTTTACAAAGTGTCAATTTTCCAAGTCTTTTGGAGCTCTGTCTTAATATTAATGTGTTTTGACAGAAACGGGAGAGTAAGTTTTTGTTCTTTATGCCAGTTCTACAAAACCAAAATCATCTCTGATAATGAAGCCCTGATTTGATGTCTTCAAATTTCTATTCTCCTGAAGAACAAATCTTGGTGTCAGTTTCACCTGCAATAAAAGGTGTGCCAGGGACATGAAGTGTGGCAGAACTGGGTCTTCATCTGGTGCTCGTTTTGGGGAATATTTCACAGGCTTGAATTTATAAAGGCCTCATTCAGCAGGTAAATGAATCTGGTTTCGGTTTAAAAAATGCCAAAATGCTGCTTTACTCAAGACCATTAGAAACTAATCTAAAAGGTTATGATATTGTGGCATTAAAATCTAAAAACTTAAACATTCGTTTCCCCATGCCTTCCCCCCCCCCCCCCCCCCCCCGAGAATTTGTTATTTTGTTATTAGCTTGTGAATTGCATTTGAACTATCTGCATTTCCTTTTTTGAGGCAACTTAAAGTGTGTCTGTTGGAAGCTTTGAACTTTTAGTAGTGGAAACTCTTTTGGAGATCTGTGCTATTTTGGGAAACAAAAACAAACAAAAAAACCCAAACCAGACATGCACAGACACAGAGAAAAGACCCCAAACCAAAACAAACAAATGAAAAGCCAAACCTTAAAATTGCCTTCAGATCTCAGAAGTTAAACACTGCTAATGTGGGTTGTAAGGTAAAAGTTTTGGGTAAATCTTCCATAGTAACTTGTTTCATTTGGCAGTTTCTCTAGCTGGCTCCTCTTGTTCTCACAATAGTCATAAAATCGTTGGGTGCATGTTGTAGTACTATTAACAAAGCCTTGGAGCAGATGTGTTTGTACTTCCTTCCCTCTCCTCAAGATAGAGCACAGTGTATGGGAACTTTCAGTACCACCTGATGATGAAACTTAAGGGATGACTTAGAAAAAACATTAAGGAAATTATTATGTATTCTCTCATTTTCCTGTGGTTTATTCCCAGTACCTGAGAGGCAGATTCCTACCAGCTGTAACCAGCTCAAGAGAAGCTATATTTCAGCTGGGGATATGCAAAATACTTTCTTTTATAGTGGTTGAACTCGGAGGTTCATTATCTTTACCAGGTGTGAGGACACCAGTGTTTTTTAAGGAGGGTATCAGGTGTTTTATAAATGGTGCTGGGCATGGCTTTGGGCTAATTAAAGTGGAATAACTGATATGAGAATCAATATTTCTATGGTCTGTGAGTCTCTTCTGCCTGGTCCTTATTCCTGGACAGTTATAGAGGAGCATTAGTACAGGTAAGAATGTAGTATGACTGCTTCAGGGTACTTTGGTTGTTTGTGGCTCGTAGCTTTCTGAGCAACAAATGGTATTTGGTTTTGGTTGCTGAGCTTTTGTTCCATATAATTCTCTAACCCATCTTTGAAATAAGCAGTGTTCGTGCCTTAACTGTGGACTGTGTGAAGAATTATCTCCTGCTTTTTCTTGCTTCTGCTTCGTTCAAGGGTCCTGTGCAACAGAGAAAGGTTTTCGAGCAGTGCGATGTTGCTTAAACACCTTCCCATTTTGAATGTGACTTTATGGTCTTGTGTCATGTCCTGCTGTGGTCAGCACTGTTTCAACTGAGCAGTCCTAATCTATTAAATTCTTCCTCTTAAAAAAGGCTTTTTATGGTTTTGATTGTCCTTGTTACCCTCTTCATCTCTGATATAGATGTGTGGAAATATTTATGAGCAACACAGAACTTGTGCAATGGCCTTCTCTTGGTGTGATCAGATAGAAAGCATGTTTTGGTGACATGGACTACAAAGAAGAATCTTGTTTTGCTCTGGTAGCAGTGTGGAGCTGAAGCATTTTGTTTTCTATACCTTGAAAGCACCTAAAATCTAAACACTGGAGCTGGGCAGGGAGGAGGGATATTGCATGCAGATAAACAAGTGAGAGCACATCTCATTTGCACCACCCAACTGACATGGATACAGATTTTAAGGTTATTTTGGCAACTTTCCCTGTTGTCTAGAGTATCAATAACATACCAGTAGTAGATGCTTATTAATAAGCCTTGTTTCAGCAAAACTTAGACGCATCTGCTAATACCCTTCAGGATATTATGTCAAGAAGAAAGTAAAGGAATTCAAAATTCGGGGGAAGCCCTAAAGATATTTGAAACCAAAAGGTGTTGTGTGAAAACTGAAGGATGTGGAGGCTCTGGAACATTTTATGAACAGCTAAACTTGAAGGGGACATTTAGAAACATAAGTTATTGAATCACTGTTGCATTACAGCTCTATTGAATTATGTCAGAAATCCCTAGTAAAAGTTCTTAAACTTGGTGAGATTTCTGTAGTCCTAGTGGTTCCAGAATTGATAATAGACTGTGAATATTTTGTGTTAAATTTTAATTGCCTGTGAATAAGAGGATTTTCATTTCAGTCCTGTATTTTATATGAAAGTTTGAGTCAGCATGTGGAAGAAAGTTGAATTCTAGGTCAGTGGTTTGGAAATTATTTTAACAGATATGGGCTGCAAAACCAGCTCTTGGTCCCCTAATTTAAGTTGAAAAATGAATGGAGTATGGTACTTTTTTGTCTACAGAACATAAAATTAGGCTCTAGATTAATAAATGGAGTTTGTTTGCTGTTGGTTTACATTTAATAGACTTTTTTTGTGAATAAATCAAACACAAATTTCTGAGGGGTCAAATACAGAAATGGAAAAACATGACTGTGTGGTCAGGCAAATCAAGCCATTCTTCAGTGGCACATTCTTGCACGTTGGTGATGTGTTGAAGGAAATAGAGAAGCTCCTTATCCTGTGGTGTCAGTGGCTGGATTTTTGGGTAAAATATTTTCACTTCTGTATGGATTGATAGGTTTTTTAAACACCTGAGGAATCAAATTCTGTTAATATGGTGGAAGCAGATTTTTTTTTTCTGCTTTTCATCTCCTAATTTATTCAGACTTATACACGTGTGGCTTATCTGCTCTGCTCTTAGTATCAAGTGCAAATAGCATTTGTGGGTTCTTTGACTGGAAAAGGCTTTTTTAGCTGAAGTTGTAATGTCACACTGATAGTGCAACCTGTGCGACACAGTTGTGTTCTGCTCAGCAAGCAAAACATTTGAGTCAGCAGATAAATGCAGTTTGCAGTGGCATAAACTGCCTGCTGTGTGTTTATAAAAATGCATTTACAGTACACCTTCCAATACTTATTTATGCTTTTTGAATGTATTAAACTAACATATTTATCTTGCAGATTAAACAGGAGCTTGTTGTATATCAGCACAAAGTTATTTCCAGAAAAAGTAATGTATTTAAGTATGAATAATCAATGATTACTAAAGTACTATTTCAAATTTTCTTTCAAATAGTTTTCTCTTTTTCCTCTTAATGTTTGTGCATTTTTGTAGCTGAAGTGCTATATCTGCTGGTTTTGATACTATTCCATTTGGTGCTATTACTATAAAGTTGCATTATTCTTAGCATATTGTAAATATAAAGATCATCTGGAATTTCTGATAATTTGTATGTTTAGGATTTACAGTACCAAACATAACAATCATATCACCTGATTATATTGTAATCCACTGAGCAAATAATACCAATCCAGCTTTTGTGTTCTTAGTGAGTGAAGCAGAAATAAAACGATTTTTGCTGGTGAGGATGAAAATGCATGATTGTGGCCATTTCCCTAATGCAGGTTTTTAATGTATGCAGGTGTAAATAGGATCCTGCAGAAGCTGGTTGAGTCCAGACCCCTCATTAATTGGGCCAGGGTAATTAATTCCCAGGCAGTGTGGATCAGTAAGTGGAGAGCTGGAGAGTAGAGCAGTCAGACCTGATGACCTTGCATGTGGAGAATACAGGTTTATGTGATCTAACTGCTTGAAATCCTTGACAAATTCAGAGTGACCCAGTGGACTGGATGCCCTTTTGCTCCTGTCAGGGGTTAGAGGCAACCTTGGAGCAGAGCTGTCAGTTTAATTTGGAGGGTTTTGTGGTTCCTGGGGACCTATAGCACAGGGATTACTGGGAGAGGTACCCAAAAAGGCTCCTCCTGATCTGAAGTACAAGATTTAAGGTAGCTGGACCTGCTATTTCTACATTGCATAAGGGGTTTTTGTGTCACAGGCATTACCCAGTAAACCTTTTAATGTGAGCAGACCTATGTTTTATTAGCAAAATGGGTTTCAGGTGTGGGAATTGGTTTCAGAGTGTTTTCTGGCACTGCCATTGTTGTTTCTAAAGTTAAGCACTTTTGTTCATTCTTTTGAAGTCTATGAATGCTTTCTTTAACTGTGCTAACTGGGACTACTGTGCACAGTGGTTGTGCAGGCAGGTGTGCCATATTTCAGCTGTTACAGATGTGTATAATCTTTACTTGAAATGGCCTGGTTTGTTATCATGTGAGACTGAGAAAATGGTCACGATATTGTCTGCTGTGAAATTTTACATGTAGTCATTCCAGGAACATGACATTTCAAATAAAACCTCTCTTTTTCTTTTATTTCCTGCTTATTAATGAACTATTAAGGAAATTAGTCTGTGCAGGTGATCTGTCTTACGTAGTTGTGTAAATAATGCAAAAACCAGTAAGATTTTAATATTAATTGTTTTGATGATCCTTGATAATAATGTGTGTTAATATGAAGGACACAGCTGCAAAAATTTTGTTTCTTATACATTTCTTGACATCATGGTATTGATCAGGATTCTCCTGTTAACAACTATTATATTTGATTTGTTATAAGTCCTTAATAAACAAACCAACTTTAAATTTAATGTTACATTTATTTGATATTAAGCTTTTTGGCCCATATATCTTTTCAGTACCCTCTAAATGTGTCCAAACTTTTTAGTAGTAACTTGTATTGTGAGCCAGTGTTTTTTAAACACTTCCTGCATAGATATATTTAATCATTTGTGAGATGTTGACCAAATGTACTCCCCTTGTTTCTTCAGTCGCTTGCAGGTGTAAAATTCAAGAGATTATACCAGTGTGAAAATGAGGCAGGTTCATGTTGGGTTTGCTGATAACAAAGTACCTACAGCATTCTTTTTTCTGTATCTCTTGAATAGGTATAAATTATTAATATGCTATTAACTGTTGTTGATTCTTTAATAGGGGCTGGACAGTCTTTTTTTTTTTAAATATATTATTTATTATTGTTGATGGCTTTTATACATAATGGTGTCTTTGTTTCCATATAGAATTTAACATCTGTGATGTGTGTTTATATATATCATTAGTATAGTAATAGTGTAATTAAAACCATGTGGGAGGAAATGTGCTTCCCCAATTCATGTGGTGTTTGTTTGAAAATGAATGGCTGTTTATCTGAACTCTGATTCCAAGCCAGGTGTGTCTCTTGGCAGGTGCCAGTCCAGGTTAGGTTTTTATCACCAGTTTTTTACTCTGCAATGCAAACCCATAATTTGTGTGCGAGCAGGCCTTGAACCACAGTGGAGTTGGGTTTTTTTTACAACTATGCTAAGCTATAATTATGCTAAGCATTTTATGCAATGAATTTGGGAAGAAGACGACTAAAGATAAGGATTTAATGTCTGAAGGGCCAAGTTAATAAGGTCACTAATTATGTAAATACAATGAACATATTCATTCTTCTTTCAGTTTTCAAGCTAGTTGTCTGAATAAGTAAGTAATACAGTGCAGGATCTTGAGAATTTGGGGAGTGCATCTGATGGTGAGGAGCATCAAATAGTTGTTTTCAGCTAGTCAAAGTGCAGGTGGCGTTGGCTATGGAAGTTCCAGTTGGAAACAAAGGGATACTGGCCATTGCCCTGGTGTCAGGTAAATAAGGTCCTATTAGACACTCAGTTCCCAGTTTAAGCACTTAATTTTTCTGTGTGCTTAAATTATTAACCATCTCCTGTCCCCCCAAAACGTCAGATAATGTGGAAAAGATAATGTACTGCGCTGAACACTATGAAGTTTTTCTTATTTCAGGTAGTGCTTAAAACACTGTATTAAGCAAATTGAATGGAACATCAAAAGTCTTACTGTTTCTTGGGGTTTGAATGTCACTTTTTCTACTGCTTAAATGAAATCAAAGCCAGTTAAGCTACAAATCTTGCACCAGGTTTTGTGGCAGAACTCTGCTGTTTGATTTATTCACTTTTTTCAGCAGAATCTGTAGCTTACTGATGGGATACATTGCATATGGGAGACTTGTCCTGAGATATTGAATGTAATGGTTAACACTTGGGCAGCTGTCAGGTTTGGATTTTATTTCTTTCTTCTACAGTTTTGTCTTCTGAACCACTTAAAGGGATTTCCAGCTGAAACCTCTTGATTTTTGCAGTTATTTTTCAAGACAGCTTATTCATCCTAAATATCCCCTCTGACCAAATTAGTGAGTACTGTCTAAGGCTTAATATGCTTATTTTAACACCAGCCCTCTGATATACTGCCATTCACTCTCTTTGAGTCTCTGCAATACAGAAAAACTCCTCAGTTCCATTTAAAACCTCTAAGATATTTGTCAGGGGGTTTTAATATCTTTTCCTCCAACTCAAATTTAGACCATCAAATTCTGCTCAACTGTCTCAAACCCTGCATATGGCAGAAGTCTCAGAGATTTTGAATTTCTAATGCTCATGTTCTCTCACTGCCTTATGTTGTGCTTCTGGTCCTAATCTGACTCACCTCAGATGCTGAAGTGTTCGCTAGTGCCAAGACTAAAACTTGACAGAATTTGAAGACATAGAGTTTTTTTTTTTTTTTCTTCCTCGTCTGAAGGTGCCTGTTAACTTAGAGTGCAACATCCTTCCTGGGTCTCTTATATAAATTGCTTAATTGTAAGAAGGTTCACATAAAATATGATAGACACAGTCTCAAATTATACTGTTGCCATGGAGGACTTGAATTTAATTTCAGCTCCTCAGTGCTTTAGTGTGGAAACGTAACAGCTTCAACAAAGAGGATTTGGGAAGCACCTCCAATGAAGGGCATAGGATTTTGGTTATTTAGGGGATAGAACAGCAATACTGCCTGTGAATGATTTCCAGTCAACTGGGTTAGTTAAATTGAATTTTAAACCTGAATGCTAAAAACTGTTCTGTGGGAAGAAAAGGGCCTTTTTGTTTTTCAGATCATTATTCTTGCCAGCTAAACCGTGAATCTGGATTTGTTAGCTGTTTGTTTGTAATTCCATATGTGGCAAACACATGACTTAAAGTACTTGGATATGTATCTCCTAGCCATAAAACAAGGAATGGATAAGAAATTGTTAGAGAATCCAGAACCAAAACTTTAATATCTCGTGGTGGTTTTTCTTGCAAGGGCCTGTAATGACGGGTTCAGAGAATATTGTCTTTTTGTGCATTTAGAAAATTCTCGTGCTGATAAAGAATTTATTGAATTGAAACTGTTTGTTCTCAACTTCTCTGAGCTCAAACCATTGTTTGCTTAACCCAAAAAGCCAAACTATTGTGGTTGTGAAATAATTAAACAGCCTTGAAAGCTATCTACTTGGACAATAATCTTATTGTAGAAAATACCACCTTTTTCATTCAAACTGCTATCCAAATAATTCAAAACCTAAGTGCAGTATATCAGCCATGACCACTTGGCATCTGTTCCACTAGAAATTGCTTATATAATTTGTTTTGCCTCTTTAGTTTTGTGCCTTAGGTTTTTGTCTTCAAGTGGGTATGTTTTTTCATTAAACTACTTTTGTTTCACTAGGGTGCTTCTTCTTAAGAGAGTGGCAATCTAAGTTTGAAATTGGGATTTAGAATAACATCCTGGCTCTCTCCAGTTCTGAGTTTTGTGAGCTATGCAGTCTGTTCTTCATCAAGTGGGTACTTATGCAATGAGAATTTTTAATGGGGAAAATACACAAGAATTAAACTGCTGTTAGATGCAAATATATTGTGGACAGATAGTAGATGTTTGATATTTAATATCCAACTCCTTTTTTTTTTTTAATTTTTAATCCTCTATGGTGTTTATCTGTTGTAAGATAATGGCAGATCTATAATACAGCTGCAAAATCTTCTCACCTCTTAGTGTTTAACAAAGAATAAAATACAACAAGCTAAGCACAATTCTGCCCACCATATTTTGAAAACCAAGCACTTTAATGCACTGTTTTAATACAGGGACAAGTTCTGTAAGTCTGTTGATGTTATTCTGTTTATTACAGAACCAATTGACTTTAAAAAGATGAAAAGTTGAAAAAACTGTTTTGTTACCTGTTTTTAAAAAGGAGGAAATAATAATAATAAAAAAATCTTATAGTTGCTCTCTGGCCCTCAAGAATTAGAAGGAATGATTTAATGATTCTTCAATTGTTTTACTTGCGAAATGAACACCTTTTGCGGTACTGATGTTTCAACTCCTGTAAAACAAATGAAAAATTGAACACTTCACTTAGCTGTGTCTTAATAGCATGCTTGGAATGGCTACTGGTACTCTTACTTTTTAGTCCAGATTAAAACCTCTTTTGTAATATGGGGGCATATTGATGCCTGGTCTAACACCAAAGACTAATAGTGTTTTGTCCTATTTCAGATTTTTAGCTTGGGACAGCTCTGTCAAATTCAAAGCTTTGAATACAGGTTTTCAGCTTTAAGTATCAACATCAACTTCAGCCATGTGGTGACTTTCAAAACCAGGGTTTTTGTTTGAAGCAGTCAAGAGGAGGTGGAGATCCATTTTAAAGGTCATCTCCTTTTGGTTCAATCAACAGTGTGCTCTACAAACCTGTCTTGAAGGAAGATACCAGACCCCAAAATCACATTCGGGCTGCATGAAACATCAAGTGACACAGTTGATATTTTGAAGTAGGATAAATGCTGAACAAGTCCCATCATCACTGCAGTCTTTCACACTAACCCACCATTAAGGTGTTCTGGTGTCTCAGTTTATGTTCTTAGAGGCTTCAAAGATAGTAATCTTTCTAAAGTCTGTTTTAACCAGCCTGCTGTGGTGTGTAGCCATACTGTGAAAATTAAAATGCCAGTGAAATGGTCTCATGTTGACCTGAATACTTGTATGATATAGTTAGTGGGAATGAAGAAATAGTTGTCTTTTTTTGTGGGGAGCAAGAAATCCTCTGGTTTTGGAGTGGTGATTTCTGTAGCATCAAGGATTTCTTTATTTGTATATATTTATATAACTGAGTGCTATCTTTGGAGTAAGGTCTAAAACTAAATCAGTCTAATATTGTCTAAGAGAAAAACTATGATTTCTAGTTTTTTTTATAGCTCAAGCATTTTTGGTTCCGTGATGTAATTGTACCTGACAGAAAGGTCTAGTCTTAAAATGCTCAACCACATTTCAGTTTTAAGAGTTAAAACAGGCTCTGAAGAAGCAAACGTTCACCTTAAGAATAAATAATAATCAGAAAAAAAAAGGAAGCTAACAGGTTCGGTATGTATGTGTAAAAACAGCTCTTAGCTCCAGGCATTAACTTCCTAACACATCTGGTCAAAAGTGTGTCTTTTTTGAGGTCAGATTGTAAAATGCTGAAACAAGAGGTCACATGAAGTTGTATCTTACTTGTGTAAAGACAGCAGATGTGTTTTGGTTCAAACTGGTGTTACTGAATTTAGATTTTTAGCCCAGAGCTCTACTGTAAAAAAACACAGGTATTAAAATCATGCATCCAGGAAAACCTTCCTTCAGGTTGACCCTTCCCCCACTACTTCTAGTCAGATGTGCTTATTTTTCTGTGACATTTAGGTGTGGAAATTTTCTCAAGAAATTAAGATGATATGACAGATTACGGTATGCACAAGGAAGAGGTGATGACATTTCTTCCTTGATGGAGAGGAGCTGTATGCCGAAACAAGTTTTATTTTAATATCTTTCTTGTTATGAAATGTGCTTTGTTTTACATTGATTAGGAATTCGTGAAGAATAGCTGATGTTGTATTAACATTGATGAAGAACATGCCTACTACATTTGGCATGCAGTTGCCATGGCAACCGTACTGTAGAGTGACCCAAATTAATTTTCCACTAGTCACTAAGTGCCCTGTTAGGTTGGTTTGGTTTTTTTTTTCCTTGTGCTAGGGATAAACAGGCTCTAAAATACTTGGGGGATTTTGAGGAATATATCCTTATGATTTGTCTCTTGAAAGCAGTGGCTGAGCTATGTTAATCAACCAAAATCTCCTGCCTTCATTTGTGCAGTTAAAAGCATGCCATTTAAAATCCCAGTATTACAGACAGAAACACTTGAATGAATAACGAGTAATTGAACGGAAGTAAATGTACAATATCCTCATAGTAATTGGAGCAGACAATGTAGTATGGTCGTTTGCAACCTCTGGCTTTGCACTGCTCTGCTGCTTCCACACCTGGGCTTCTAAGTCCCTCTTAGAGAGCAAGTCTTTTCTGAGCCTGATCAGAAAGGGAGCAGAGAATTCCGTGCTCTGCATATCTATCTTGCTCTCCAGAATCCTTTGGCAGGGTGCTTGATTAATGCCAGTGGAATATCCTTTAGCAATAAAAGGATACAAACTCCTGATGGAGATATTGGCTGCTTGTGGCTGGCATGGAGCTGAGTCCCACTTCCAAGTGCTCTTGGTTGTGCTTCCATGGTTTTTCATATAAGTGACATGAAGTCAGCCATTCAAGTTTAGAGCTACTACTCTTAATTATTTGTCACCATCATATAACACAGCATTTTGGTTGTCTGGCAATGACCAGGATGGTGGTTTGTGTCTGTATTTCCCCTTGCTGGGCGTGGTTTTGCCTCTCCTGTCTTTGTTCCCAGAAGATTTCTGTCTCAATGAATGCACCTTCCCTACTTGAAGGTCTTTTGTGCCTTGCCCATTTGTGCCACTTTTTCTTCTATAAGGGTCATGTCTGTGTGCAGAGTGAGTGCATCTGTTTTCATATACACGTTTTTAATATATAAGACAGTGTAATTGCTTTGTATTTTCATAGATAGGGATGAAGTACCTTAAAAACAGGGTCTTAAAACACCATGTGCGCAAAGGTTTTGCAAGTATAATGTGTAATTTTGCTGCTAACTTTGTAATAACAGTTCAAAATATATGATATTGTGTTGCTATGCTATCAGCTTATATCTAGGCAGTTCTCATACTGTATGCTCTGTGCATTAATGCAGAACTCTTTGATTAATTCTGGTATTTGATAGGTTATTTGCAAAAATTAAAGGAACTAAACTTCAGGTATAAGACATGATTTTGAGAGGAGAATATCTTTCATTGGCTTTTTTTTTTTTTAACCATTATGCTGACTCAACCAAGATCAAAAGTGTGTTTATGACTTATAGTATAGGCTTTACTTATTAACTTCTTGAAAGGAATATGTAGAAACTCTGCAGGCATAATATGGCATTCAAACTAACACAGAGCTTTTAATCATGAAAGCATTTCCTGGTGTCTCTGCATTTAAACTGTTCAAAATGCTTGGATAGCAACTCCAAATGTGTAAATAAGCTCTGTTAAGTTTGTTGTATTAATAAATAGACAAGAATTCCTGCTGATAATGCCTGTTGTCTTACAACTTTTGAAGCAGGATTTTTGTAGTGTTTTTCTGATCATCTTTTGTCAAATAGCCTTTAAAAGGATAAATCTGTGTCTTCAAAATGAAGCCAGTGGGCTGATTTGAAATAGCTGAGCAGTAAAAGTATTTTTATATGAACTTGGGAAATTTAACCTTATATAATTTAAGGCATTATTTTTGTTTGAAGAAAGAGTAGGACTGTCTCTCCAGTGTCTCATGGTGGCATGGATGTAACAGGATAGGGTATGTATCCAATTACAGAGAAAAGCACTGGGCAGTCCAGAATGGTCTCTACCCTTGTTGTGGGGTAGTGGCTTTTTAAAAGAACAGGTTTCAAAGACAACTGAAAACATGTTGATGGCTAATTGCATTCTGTCTCTGAAATATTAACTTCTATGGAAGCCAGGGTATTTATGGGAAAAGAGCTTTCAAACATCTTGCCTTTGAAGACAAAGCTTTTTAACTCTAAGAAGTAAATTTTCTTTTGACTTATAAAAGCAGACAGGGTTTTAAGGGCTGAACAGGTACCTTTGCTTTGTGTTTTGCAAGTGGTTGCTGAGATGAGAACATATAATAGTGTACTCACTTTAAAGCCTTTCTATAATCAATATGCATAGACCAAGTAAGGAAAGGCAGGGACAAAGTGGGGGTGGAGGGGAGAGTAATTTGCACTGGTGGTCATTTTTTTTCCCTTATGAACTACTAAGACAATTGGAGTGTCATAATTAACACTTGTGTGCACAACAATGCCCCTGCTGTATTAAAGAAAGTAAGTGGACTTCTTCTAATATGAGGGGCTGAAATTGGTGACCCAGGATGTCCTTTCTATTCTCATGTTCTCTTACGTGATGGTCTTGAAACTCTGTTGTTAATAATTTGTAATAATCCAATCAATTGTAATAGTAAAAGTTCTAGTGCTAGACTTAAAGGAGTGATGTGGTAAAGTAGGTGGAAAGGAAGCTCCACCAAAATTTAAGGAACATACCAGATATCTGGAAGACTTACTCAAGAATAAAAAACTGTGTGATTATACTAAAATGCTCTGTAGTCAAACACGGCCTAATTTCTGAATCTTGTCCATGAATGTGGTATGTAACATCCTAAAAGACACTTCGATGTCTTAGATTGCTTTTTCTCTGCTCAGTTCTTGCACTGAGGGAAGCTGAGTAAATGCCATTATCAGAGTGGGGTTTTTTTCTTTTTTTCCATTAGGCCATATGCCTATCATTGAAATTGGAGATTCATTATAGTTCTTTGCAGTAAGACTTGTAATTTGTTAAGAAATGGTATAAGAAATTTGACTCATTCCTGAATGGCTTTCATCTTTCCAAAATGCTGTTCTTGTGCAGTTCTAATGATGATCCCAAGACCCATTAACTGAGGTTGTAAAAGGATACCTCCTGAATGGAATACTTGTCTTCCTCTATATACATAGCAATACATTATTTATTTGGATGGAGACTTAAGGCTATTGCATCATGACTTCAAAAACACTGTGTAGCTTATGAGTCTCCAGAAAAGGACAGAAGCCTTTCCTCTGTGCTTGTGTTTACCTGTAACAGAAAATGGGGATTCTTGCCAGCATCTGCAAGAGGGACATAAGACTCAAAAAGGTTCAAAAAATTTTGAAAAAGGAGGGGAAAAAAACTAAAAAAAAAAAACCACAATAAACCAAAACATAAAGCTCCAAGCCAACCATAGTATGTCCATTCCTCTCTGCCCCTCCTCAAGAAACCCCAAGCTCTCAAGCCATTGCAGTATTTCTTATAGTGGCAGGGTTTCCTTTACATCTTTCCCATAATCTAAATTTAAAAAGAAGGGACTGAGGAAGCCCCCCCCAGTACCAAATTTTCTGATTCTGCATCTTCCTGTGCTCTCAGATTCTGAATGCTTGCCTCGGAAACACTGTGGGTTGTCTGAGCCTTAAGAAGGCAGTAAAACTGATGCCTCCAGCAGATGTTTAATCCACTTGAAAAACTTGGCTCAATACATATGAAATGTATGTTGAAAATTAATGCGTGTCAATGATAAATATTCTGGTCATTTTGGAAAAAAGGCAAGAAAAATTCAAAGGCATCCTGAAGCTTTAATAAGCATAATGCTGATCTGCCTAATAAAGGTGGAAGATCTGAAGATTCAGAAATGCTTAAAACTGCATTTTAATATGGAAGAGGTATTTTTATTCCCTTATTTTAGCTACTCTGTTTTGAAGCCAATATAAAGATACTGGTGATAAACTCTTTGGAATTTGAAAAGGAAGTAAAGAACAAAGGTAGGATACACAAAAATGTGCTGTAGGACGGTGAATGAGTACATGTGCCTGCATGTTGTAGTGCTTAAATATAAATTTTACTCATTTCCATGTGGGTGTGATAAGGCACAGATGAAAGAAGTTATATTTAGAGACCAGAACAAGAGTTTGTGGTGATGTTTCAAGAACTTGCCCTCTTACTGTCTCCAGTTGAATGGTTTTTTCCCTCAGGTAACACTCACAACTATTACCTGTTGCCATGTCCAGAACAGTGAGACTGCATAACCAGCTGCTGCAGACTGCTTAAATGTTCTACTCTGCTTTGTAATTTGTTTAATTAAATATTGTTAGCTGGGGAGACGGAAGAAAAAAGCAATTAAACATGCTTAAGTAGTCCAGTTTCAGTTGTAAGTCTTATTTTTCACTGTTACTTCTAGATCTTATTGAGGATGAATATTTGTTCTTTAAGTTTGAGGATTAGAGAAAGGGGCTACATGAATGCTAGGCACCTTCACACAGAATTATTGTTTTCAGAGAATAAAGCAAATATTTTATTACCCCTGCCTCAGCTGTTGGGAAAATATTAGAGTTTAATTATAATCACTGCAAAAAGACACTGAGGGGTTTTATCTTTCTCCTGTTCTACCTCCTTTCTCTTCTTTCCTGTCTCCATCCAGTAGTTTGTTGGGGACTGTCAGAGCAGCACCTTGAGGAATTCTTCTTTGGGATGCTGTAGTAACTTCAGGTACATGTGCATAGAGGGGATCTTGGAGCTGGGAGGTTTGGCAAAGTTACTTCAATTTCTTCGTGTTGAGTAGACCCATTTCCTCAGAGGATGCAGGAGGAAAGCTGGGAGAAGAAAAATGTTCTGTGAAAAGCAGTTCTGAATGTGTTTGCAAAGCCTTTTTAATGAGTGATTGTATGATGGCAAGCGTGTGGTGGAACTCCGCACTTTCCTCAATACTGCAGTAAACCTGTGGTGATAAAGCTTGAAAATGTGGTGGTGGGGAAAGTGGGTTAAAGTAGAGCCTGTGGAAGAGGTGCAGGATGCTTATTAGCTTGGTCAGATTTCTGCATTCTCCAGAAATGGATGCTACTGTTTGAAACCTTTCATAATTATACAACAAGTAAGCAATGGAGCACTGTTTGTTCTTAATGCTACGCTTGTTTTAGCTTGAAGAAGACAAAGGCAGCAAATACATGTAATACAAGAGAAGGCAGTAATAAAAAGAGAAAGGTTATTGGTTTTGAATTCAAATTGCTACCACTCAGGGTAGCAAGGTTTGTATTACTTGAGGGATGACTAAAAGATTAGTCATATGTAAAATGGACTGACAGACTTGGAGGAAGGGAAAAGGGAAGCAAATGCATTGCTTCCTCTAATTCACCAAATAACCATTTTTTAGATACTTGACTTCAATTTGGTTACAATTATTTAAAAAAAAAATAAATTTCTAATTAGAAGAAATGTGATGGGCAAGAAATGAAATATAACCTTTATTTAAATTTTAGAGCTGGTGTTGAAAGGAGCCTGTGGGCACATCATTTTTATTGTAAATTATATTCTAGTCCAAGTGTTTATGAAGTATCATATTGCCCCTTGCTGAAGAGTCAGCAGATGTAGTTCTCTGTTCACTGCTCAAGAAGCTAAATGCCATCTACTTTGTTCACCCTTGTGAGCAATTAGCTTGGGAAAAGTGAGTCGTCCCTTTTATGTGGATCATTTGGATAACCAAGTGAAGTCGATTAGTCAGCTGTCCCGGTAAAATAAGGAGACAGAGAAAGCCTGTAAACCAATGTTGCTGTGGTGGCACCATCTCAGAAACAGGACATTGTTGCATAAAGGGGTAAAAGTCACTTACCTCACCCTCGGAAGTGTCTGGTAGAGCTGCTCACTGAAGGCAGAGTTTAATAATTTCCATAACTTACCTGTAGCATTGTCCTTTCATGCAATCACAAGCTCATGCTGCTTTGACCAAGCTGTTGCTGCCTCTGTGAGCTAAAAATGCCACAATTGTCAGCTGGGGGCTCCTTGCCCAAAAACCACATTCCTCTTTTTCCTGTGCAGTGGCTGCAGGTCCATGCTGCTTCCCTTAAGTAGGTGAGCTTTGGAACCAGGGCAAGTTCCAAAAAGATATTTTTAATCACTGTTTAATCTTGGCCTGGTCAGCCTTTCACTGGCCTGGGTTGCCCTGTAGCAGGATGAGAGTGTCTGTAGGAGGAAAGGAGATGCTGTGAGCGTGTGGTGAAGGCAGATCAACCTGCTCTCCAGCACCCCTGAGTCTGCTTAGGCAGCTTATGAAACTGTGGCTTTATGGAAGCTAATAAACTTGTTTGGGGTCGAGGTCCATGAAAGTCTTCTAGGACTGGGCCTTTCTGATCTGTACTTCTTAACCACAGAAAATCTGGTGTTCGCTTGAAAGTAATAAGGGTAGATTTGAACTATGAGGTTTAGTTTTGTGCAAATTTAGTTAGATTTTGTGTTTATTACTCAAACCAACCAGCTAGATAACTCATAATTCTTAACATTCTTAAGCTTGTCAAAATGACTGGACTGGCTGAACATTGAACATTTGAACATTTTGCAGTTGACTATAGTCCTTTTAGAGACTGTTTGCCAATGGCTTATTTGATTGCTGGGTGACTAAGCATGCAAGACAAAATCCAATCTTTGGTTTTCTGCTCCTTGAATGCATTTCTGAAATTGGAAGCCTGTGAAAAATGATCTACCTGTAAGTAAACATTCTGCTACAGGGGAAGGAAGTAAGAAAGAGCATGTTGTTGGCCTTAAGGAATCTTTCTTTAGCAGGAGGTAATGGTGACTGGTACTCCAAGCCAAGATGAATTACTTGTGCGGCTTGTAATTTATTGAACCCTGTGGTCATCCAGAATGATCCAAATTGGAGTTACATCATGAATGTAGTTGACACCTATTTTTCTTTGGAAGCAGTAGCTCACCTTAATGCTTTCACCAATGGGTTTTTCTTCCGAGTTACAAATCCCTGTTGTGTGAGCAGTCGGAGACTAAAGTAAATACTGGTCTCCCTTGCACATTTACAACAATATTGACATTTTACTCAGGAGGCTGTAAAGCTCTTTAGTAGGAGAAGCTCATTATGCAGCTGGATTCCAATTCTCATCTTTCTGGGCCACACAGCAGAAGCTGGCATTGCTATTTCATGTGAGACAATTATATCATGTTACATGGTACAGTGAGTGAAATTTTCAGCTAAAATGATCAAATGAAAGTTTACTGTCAAAATATGGAGCCTGCTTATTTTGTTCTGGTAAAAGCCATCATTAGTTCATAAAATGCATTCTTGAATGTAACATAAACCAAAATTAGCTAATTTTCCTTTGCAGGCAGTAAGTCTGACAGCATTATATTTTTAAAGACCTTTCAGAAGGCTGTAGAAATAAAAAACAAAGCATAGTTTTTGATATTTCTATTCCATTAGTAAAATGTGCTCTGTAGATAATTTACAATGCCATGTGATATATAGAATTTGTCACTGGGTGGTGTCAAATAGTCCCCTGTTGCTAGATGACAGAAGTCCGTGTGGGAATTCCAGATCAGGTTTGTATCACAGAAAACCACAGGAGATGGGACTCTCAACTTTTCTGTGACTCACTCCAGTACTTGGTTGCTTTTTACATTTCTAGATTTTTGCCTAAATTCAGTCCATTCTTTCTTGTATGCAAAAGTGTTTTCCATATGTCTGAATAGGAGGGATGTTCTAAAATTGATTTCCAGACACTACTGAATGTGGGATTTATGTTGTTGGGGTTTTTTTGATAACTGTAACACCACAGCTGCAGCTCTTGCTTGTTGAGATTTGTGACTCTACAGTTAAATTTCTGGTGTTCACAATCCATTCTTGATCCCCGTGAGGGGTTTGCGAACCATGATGCCTGTCTAAGAAATATCTGTCCCAAAATGATTAGCAGTATTTCTGGGACAATTAAAAGGGAAAGGAAATTATGTTAAGGATTTAACTTTTTTTTTTTCTTTGTCTCTATTAAAAGACATACTAGGAAGAAAATGGAAGTGAAAGATCATTTGTGAGTTCAGGAAAGTGGAAAGAAAATATGAGTGAAGGGACTAAAATGAGATGCTGCTTCTTCTTTTTCAGATCAGTTAGAAAGTAGGTGTGATGTCAGAGGGTTGGTGAAATTTTGAAAACCTAGCATTTCAATAGAGATACTTTAATTGTATGGATTTTCCTGAAATACTGTCAAATTTGCAACTTCAACATGTCATTGTGAAGTAACTTTGTAAAATACTTTTGCTTAGAGATAGTTACAACTGAACCAGTTGCTTTTTATGTGTTCTGATAAAAAAAAAAAAAAAAAACACAAAAACCTCCTGAAAGTGAACCTTAGGAATTAAATATTTTTGATATGACCTCTTAATGGGGAGACTATTTACAAGAGCATGCAGAGCGTGACAGGACAGGGGAGAATGGTAACAAACTGAGAGAGAGTAGGTTTAGATTTAGATATTAGGAACAAACTCTTTACTGTGAGGGTGGTGTGACGCTGGAACAGGTTGTCCAGGGAAGCTGTGGATGCCCTATCCCTGGAAGTGTTCAAGGTTGGGTTGTATGGGGCTCTGAGCAACCTGATCTAGTGGAAGGTGTCTCTGTCTGTGGAAGGGATGTTGGAGCTGGATAGTTTTCAAGGTCCTTTCCAGCCCAAGCTATTCTATGATTAATTATTTTTAAAGTGCTTTCCCTATGCAGAAAGTGAACTCTAAGGAAAAATCGTCATGCAACCTCTGGAATGTAAGGATCTTAGACCTCTATTCAAGTTCAAGTAGTGAAAACTGCACAGAAAAGCTGACTTGTGAGAAATGCTTCTTATTCCATTAAGCATCCTGTGGCCATTTACAAAGAAAGTGCTTAAAGGGTTTTCCAAAAATCCACTTCCCATTAATTTTGCCAGAAATTCTGCTGCAGTATTACTCGGGGAGTTTAAACTGGGCCAATATGATAGTGCAAACAAATTCAAAATAAAGGCCACCCAGAGGAGATAAGTGAATTAAAGTAACAACATGAAGTTGGGTTCCTTTGGCAGAAGATTTGCTGGTTGCATGGCCAGCTAAGATAGTAATGGAATAAAGGAATGTAGAAGTGTCTCTTTGAGTCAGTCTGTTTGCCAACAAATGTCTGCAACCGTGCAACAGTGTGTTTGTTTCTTTGCCAGCAGAGATTTATATATTTTTAATACATATTCTAGGCTATGATTTTGAAACATATTCTAGGCTATTATCTCTAAAGGATGTCTTTGTTAGGCCAGACCCGAAATGTCTCTAGACTTTGTGTTTTGTTTCCTATGGGATGTCCAGCATCAGTACCCAGGGAAAAAAATAAGAGGATAAATGAGTAGTGAAGCTTTTCAGAATAAGGTTCCAGGGTCTGGTGATTTATCACTCAGGGAAGGGTGGTTTGAACCATGGATGTCATGGTGTTTAATTGGCTTTCAAATCCATGTGAGTTTCCAGTCCACTTCTTAAAACTACCTGAACATTCTGGAACCATGTAAACCTCGACACCAAGGTTTAAAGACTTTATGAAGTATGGATTTCTTTTTGTTTTGTCTTCATGAAAACTTAAGAGCTATAATAATAAGTAAAAACCAAAACTACGGTGTATCACACAAAAGAGGCATGAAAGAACAAGATCATTGTAGATTGTATCTACCACACAGAATTAAGAAAAAAGGGTTTTATAATATTAGTCTCTCGGTTGTACAGTAATAATGAAGACTAAGCTCATGGATCACTAGGCAATCTGTAAATGCTGTCATCTGCAAGTTTTAAAATTGAGAAAAGATAAGCATGAGGTGGCAAAGACTCAATGGAAGTACTGCAAACACTATTAGTATTCAAGTTTTTGAAGGGATCAGCTGGTTTAAAAGCTCTTTATTCTTGAAACTCTTTATTCCTTTTTCCTAAAAGGAGGTTTTTGGAAGGTGCAAGAAGAGTAAAGCTGGAGTGATGATACGAAGAAAAAAAGTAATTTAGGAATTGAGAAGAGAGAGTTCTTTTAGTGTCATAAAACTCATTCATACCACTTAGAGCCTTTGCCACTCGTGAGGATGTGCAGTACATCCCTCCTGTACAACCCCTTTCTATGGAGAATGAAGTAGGAATGTTTTCCCCTGCTAAAGCATAAACTCTAGGTTGATAAAGATTTAGAAGTGAAGGTCTCTAGGTGACCTCCTCAGTCTGAGCTCTCAGATTTGCAAGTCTTAAACTTCATGGACTAGTGGCTTAAAAAGAAATCTACAAAAACAAGTCTTTCCAAGTTGGGGAAGAAGAGAGAGAGTATTCTGGTTTTAAAAGGTGGGAATTGTTCAGTAAAGTGAAAAAAAAGCAAGAGAATATACCAAAAGCTTATTTTTGAAGTTTATTTAGATCCTGATTTTTAAGAGTGTCACATGGAGGAATAGTTATTAGAATGGGTGTTCTGTTGTGGTTCTCTTGAGTGTCCTAAAAATTCTTCAGGTATTGTCAGAAAGCAATATAGAAAATATGCTTTTAAAATAGAAAATGTCTAACTGTGCAGGTTAAAGTACCCTTGGTGTTCCTGGTGGGATTTTTAGATATCAGGATATATACCTATAATTCAGCATTGATTTGACAGTGAAACTTGAGCAGAGAGAAGGGAGAAAAGTCCAGTTGCCATTAGCAGGCCTTACTTCTGCTGTAATCAGTAAAGGAGAGTTGTTTGCTTTATTAGGTGCAGAGCTATTTAATAGTAGGAGACTACAAAGTACTATTCTGAATATTTGATTTAAGCCTCAATTACTGTGCAAAACATGCTCCTCAAAAAAATACTCCTTTAAAAATGCTGCTTTATTTCAGGGCTGTAGTGGATTTTTGTACAAGAACTTTACAGAACAAGGTGAGAATTTATCTGTATAAAGAATATTGTAATGCCACACAAGATAGTTAAGTAGTCTGACCTTTATTAATGAAAATATATTTAGTAACTTAGAAACTTAAAAAAACTTCAGGGTGTAATTATTTCAAGGTTCTGTTACTGTGTTATTGGTTCATCATTTGGAAATGCTGACTTGTTGTTTCTTAGAAATTTTGACAACCATCTTCAGTCTTGACATTTACTTTTTGTATGTGTGTATTCCATTGCCTTTGTTCTTTGATTAACCTTCAGGGTCTTTGGATTTTTGGGGATTTTTTTTTTTTGGCACTGCTTACATCATGTTGCCAGGAGGTCTGAAAAACTAATTGCTAGATTAGCAAATGAATGATGCAGCACAGTGTAAAAGGAGGCAGGGGAGAACAACTGCTCTCTTGTTTGGAGCACTCTTGTTGCTAAACAAGGACAAAACCTTTTTTTTGTTCAGCATTTTTGGTTTGTGGTCATGATGACAATTTTGGTTATCTAGGTATGTTTCACTTTCCTCCTAAGAAAGGAAGACAGCCAAAATGACCTGTGTTCACTCTTTTGGAAAAGCACATTTAAGTGAGGAAATGAACTTTAATTTTCTATGATCTTCTTGTCTGAACTTCAGCCCTTGGGATCTGGGTCTGCTGAGAAAATGCAGTAGACATGTTCAAAGTGTGTTTGATTAACCCTTAGCCAATTTCATAAAAATTAGATTTAAAATGAATACTCAAAGTACCTTGTAAGGGAAGTCGCAAGTATTTCTTAATTTCTAGTTTGAAACCCATTATATATATATGCATACACAGGTAAAATGCAATGGTTTTTTGTGGTGGTCTTAAAAAGTTTCAGCACATAGTCCCTGACAAAATATCAACCTGATCCCCAATTTATGTAAACTAGCTGGAATCTAATATTTGAATCTGCAATTCTCACTTTTATCAGACCTTTGTTACCTGCAAATGTCTTTGTTGCCCTCTGCAAAAAAGCAGCAAAACTAATCAGGGAGTATCTTCAGTGTATGTGGCTTTGATTGGTAAGAAAAAACTTGAGCTGAAGGCTAAAGTAATGTTGCTAGAAGGAAAAAAGCCACTCTTTTTTTTTTTTTTT
>VZRF01006607.1:309517-341530 GCA_013396875.1 Vireo altiloquus
GTGAAAGAAGAGGTGGGGGAGCTCTGTAGTTGCTTTTTGTGTCAGGCATCTGCCATTAGTTTTGCATTTCCCGTTCAGAGTGTTTGGACAATGAATGTGCTGGTAATAACTTGTTTAAAAATTAATAGAAATGCAAATGTTTTCAAGTGTAATGTCACGCAATCAGCTCTCTGGAACTAATGTGTTCATTTGATCTTATTTTGAAGAATACCATAGCACCAAGTAGCATAGCAACAGCCTTCTTTTAAAAGATGCCCAGTGAATATGTGCATAAGATGTTTCTTGTGTTCTGTCTTCTAGTCCCTCCTTTATTCTTGTCTCTTTCTTGGTTTCAGTGCTCAGTGATTTTTTTTTTTTTTTTCCTTCAGTATATATGCTCTGCTCAATTCAGCCTTTCCCAGTCTGCTTAATTCTATCTTTATTTTTCTTTATATGTGGTTTGATGAATGGAACTCAAGGAGGCTGGGCAATAGTAGACTCTGAATGCACTTCCATGGTATATCTAAGTGCAGACTGATAGTAGGAGAAGGAGGTGAAAGTCTACCTTATCTTGTGTTTCCTGCACTTCACCTTGCTGGGTTGTTCATGTTGTTCTTGATTTTTGTGTGGAGAGGGTTGTATTGCTGTATTTTACATTGCTGTATTGCTGTATTGTACATAGTACAATAAAATTCAGAGAAGTAAGTCTCTTACTGAAGGGACAGGACAGGCATATGAAGAGAAGGGGCTAAGGAGAAGCCTTGCTGAATATGACAAAAACCTTGGGCACCTAAAGTCTTGAACAGATGAGCAACGATGACTGAGGAAGAGACATGAAAATGTTTGGAATATCTTGGTGTTCCCTAGGATACAAGGTGATGTTCCTCTGCCCAGTGACCATGACCTGTTGAGCAATCTTTGCTCATTCTTGCATTGTAACCCTGCCTTTTTGTTGTAGTCACTTTCTTTTCAACACTGCTGCAGGTCAAACACAAGTAAGGTTTTGAAGGGAATTTAACTGAAGACCAGCTTGCATGCGTTATCTACAGAGTGCATTCAGCCTTTTGAATTTTCTTCCGTATTTGAGGTTTGGTTTGCCTGTGCTCATCTTACTTTCATACGCATCTCAAATGACATTGATTCTCAGTTCTCCCAGTGTTTGGTGGCTTCATGTTTTGATGGAAATTTGTTTCATAATTCACTACTGCAATTAATTGCTAATCTTTGGGTACCTTAAGACAAAACTGCTTTAAATGAATATGAGCCAGCCATTCTGTGTGATAAAGAATGATGCAGAAGTGTGAAGGTGTGTGAACCCCCATGCTTGGCTAGTGCCAGGTGAGCGCAGTGCTGAACTGAGAGACCCTGCTGCTCATTTTGTGCCTCTTTTGAACACTTTAAAATGATGTTGTAATGCTAAGGCTGCTGCAGTTTCCATTTCAACACAGTTGTCCATGTTTTCAGCAGTCAGACAAGTTTGCTGCCCCTGATTTACGTGTATTATGCTCTCCAGTTTATGTTCTTAAAAATAGGTAATTTCTTCTTGTTTCTAACTGACATGTTTAGAAATTGCAATGCAGATTTAATTGAGGAAAGCAGTTGGTATCTGGAAATACACACTTCTATGAAGTGGAGCCATGATGATATGAATATCATCATTTGATATGTGTTTGGAAAACAAGTATTTGGAGCTATTTAGTAGTGTTTAGGTCTTAGAGAATAAGCTGGTGGATTCTTTTTGTTATGAATTCTATATGGAAAATTCTGCTCAGTGGCTATTCAGGGAAATTTGAGTAATGGATACAGGGGATACATCAGGTCAAATGGGAAATCAGAAATTATTGTCTAAGGTTAATTGAGTATTCAGTGGGGTTTTTTTTACGTGGCACTGAATATGTTATTAGATTTTTTTACATATCTTTCAGAAATTACATGTGCAGTCTAAAAAACATCAGTCTTTTTTATATGGTCTTTATCGACAAAAACTGAAAAAACTGAAACGAACTTGCAAAATGTTTTATCATCAAATGTGTTTATCCTTTTAAAAGATTTTGGATAACATTTATGAACTTTTTCTGTAATATTACAAAGACAAATACATCTGTTGCTTTCCACATGATTATTTAACCATAGGGGTTTTTTTCAGTTGGATGCTAAATTTTGTCTTTGGTTTAGCAGTAAAATGTTTTGTAAATAAACAGAAATGCTGGAGGGTGAATTCTTTATTCTTCATGCACGCAGGTGTGCCAGGAACATTTATAACTGGAAGTTATAGGAATGGGAATTTGGCTTAGTTTTTTTAACTGACTATTTAGAAATCAGTCTTTGTATTATTCCTCCAATACTGTGGTTGGAGGATATCCTAAAATATTAATAGTAATTATAATATTAATTCTTAGAGTATAACTGCTATGTTACTTCTGTCAGCTCTGAGAAGACCATAATTTCCACTAGGTGCCTTAATATACACTTACCTAAAATGGAAGGGTAAGAAATTAAGAATAAAATTATAATAATGAACAGGAAATTAAAAATATTGCCTTTAGATTCTTCATTTTTCTAATACTTGATACCAGTGTTCCCAGAGCCCTGTTATGTTTCATTTAAGATTCCCAGAGCCAGTATGAAAGAGCCAGAAATAATCTTTTGCAGTAATAGAACAAAAGGAAGAAAAAATTCATCTCTGGTATATTTTCGTTTATGTGGGTATGCAAATGGTGGAAGGAGTTCAAGTCTACTTGCATTTTCTCTCAGAAAAATGATGGGTTAAAGCATGCCATGGCATAGAAATGTGGTAGAACTGCTGGATTCCTGTGGAGCTCAGCTCCCTGACACTCTGTCGCTCAAGTTCACGAGGTGCTCTCGGAAATTCTTCCTTCCAATGCTCCCTATCATATAAACTTGACTGCAGTGATTGCCTCACTTGCTCTTGATCTCCTGCTGCTGCCCTGCTGCTTTTATTATCTAGGAATTCTTATCAGGCTTGGGGAATAAAGTACTCTGATATATGAGCTTGTGGAGGGTGCATAGTATTTGTAAGCCTTCTCACACAGGATAGATAAAACATGGTACTGTAATGCTGTTGAGGAAATTGGATGGGCTTTTTACAGAAATGTGTCTCAAAAGCAATTTCAGTCATCTTCCTTATGATGTTTTATACCATGGAAGCCTGCTGGACAGAACTTTGTGCAGGATGAAGGGGTGGGCCATTAGAGAAAAGCCCTTGCCAACAGTACTCTAAATGGGTTGTGTGCTCCAGTCCAAAAACAAGAGTCATTTACCAGTAGAACTGATAAATGAAATGCACATTTAAAAATATTAAGGTGTAATATAATTGATAATGAGTTTATTAGTTTTTCTGAGTGCAAGTACACAATTCTGTAAAACAGTGGCCTGTAGCTGGTGATTTTGAAACCCTTGGAATGAAGGGTTTTACATTTAGCTGATTTCAATGTCTTGCAGAATGGGCGTTTTTCTCAAGTGTAATCCAAGACATAATTATGTATTTGTGCCTACAGTCTAACATCTTTTGCCTACTGCCCATTCTCTTATAGCTGATAAGCTAATCTAAAGGTATTAAGGCTTTCAGGGTGAACACAGAACAAAACTGACGTGATCTTACAGCAGCTTTTCCTAGGCTTTCATGCCTGCTTTCCTGCTCTGTGCACATCAACAGTACCTAAAAACTCACAACCTGAAGTTCAGGCTGTGTTCAACAAAATGCAAGGGAATTGAAGAAGTTTGTACTTATTATCGCACCTTGCCCTTAGCCCCTAGGTAGCACTCCTCACAAGTTTTAGTGTATTCATAAATGGTATTTTGCATTAACTTACTTATTGTGCATGTTGTTGTAAGGCTTAATTTAGTTCAGTGCTAAAATTTGGTTGGGTAAGACTTGGTTGGGTTTTTTTGATGCTTTCTAGAAGGATATATGTATTTAAGTTCTCCTGCAACAGACAATGGGTAATTAACTAATTTTTAAGATGAAGATAGATCTTAAAGATTTTTAAGAGGTTCATGTTACCCTCATGATGATGAGCACACTATTTTTTGCCTGAGTTATATTACTACACTTTACATATATATATACACTTTTCTTTGTATGTACTAACTTGACTGATTGAAGTGTTTGCATGCAGTTTGTGCACTCAAAAATCCCTCTCCAAGTAGATTATCCAGTAAAGTTAACTTGTTAATAAATTAAAGCAATATGGAAGTTTATTGCCAGGAAGAAATTTCTCTGGGAGTCGCAGCTGTTACATTTAAGTAAAAAGGGAGGGGGAGGAAGCTAGGAGAGAAGAAATAAGCAATTAATCTAATTATAGAATGGTTTGAGTTGGAAGAGACCCTAAAGATCACCCAGGTCTGACCCTCCTGCCATCGGAAGGGACACCTGCCATTCATCTGGATTGCTCAGCCTGGTCTTGAACACTTCCAGGAATGGGGCATCCACATCTCTATCCAAGCAGAACCAGAGCCTTACCACTCTAGTAGTGAAGAATTTCTTCCTGATATATAATTGAAACCTATTCACTTTCAATTTAAAGCCATTTCCCTCTTGTCCTATCAATACATGCTGTTGTAAAAAATCCTTCCTCAGCTTTTTTTTGGAGGCTTCTTTAAGGTGCTGGAAGGCTGATAAGAGGTGTAGAGGTCTCCCAGAAGTCTTCTCCAGGGTGAACAACCCCAAGTCACTCAGCCTTTCCTCCGAGGAGAGGAAGAAGGCAAATTCCTGTGCCGCATAACAACGTTACAGTATTGTTTTACAGCATTGGGAAGATTTGTCATAGTGAAGGATTTCTGACTACAGAATCAGGGTTCCTGTCCCTCTTTTTAAAGCAGCAGGGGTGCTGGGAGGTCATCTAGTCCAAACTTCTGCTTGAAGCAAGTTCAACTACATCAGGCCAACCTGTAGGTCAGTGTGATAAGCAGACAACTTGAGAGTTAACCCCAGCCTCTTGCTTAAGTTTGCAATTGCATCTTCTCTGAAAGTACAGTTTTCCTTCAGTTATTTAGTTTAAATAGTGTTTATTTTCTTTCCCTTTGCATTGCATTTTCCAAGCTTATATTAGTAAATTTATGGTGAAATTGTTTGACATTCACTCTTGAAAAATACTTCTGTAACACTTTCTTTGCAACAGGGTAATCTTGTGTTTGTATACTGCATATAATTTTCTCTAGTCCAAACTAGTGTATTATTGTGTTGTTGTCACCTCTAAATGTGATCTGGAACAGGTTGACCTTCTGTGCAGCCCAGGCTGTTCAATATTAGCATAAAGTTTCTTTTTCTGCAGTTAGGTAGCTCCAAATGTTAAAAGTTTGGCAGCTCTTAGGCTTTTTTCTTCTGATGTAAAGGTAAATCAGACAAGGCTATTCTGAGAATGTCTGCTAAAAGTGGCAAATGAATCATTTAGCTCTGTGGTTAGTTTAGGTTTAAGTTTTTGTGGATTCACTTATTGTGAAAAGTTTTATTTATGATAGGAAATGCTGTGTTTCTTTCAAACTTGCTAACGTATACTTAATCAGGCATTTCATTTACTAAAAGTGGCTCAAGGTGTCAATGCTGCAAGCCAACTCTATTTTTCTTTTTGCTAGAATAAATAATGGGCTCTTCCAAATCACAGTAGAAAAATAAATACCAGAGAAATAATTCCTCTCCCTGTGCTTAACAAATGCATACTCGTAATCTGAATATAATTTTGGAATTTATTGAAAATTGCAAAGTTTACCTGTGGAGAATATTAATGATTCATTAGCTTTCAAATTTGCTGGGAAGGCAGAGAACAATTTTCCTGGAGTTCTTCACGCAAGAAGCAGAAGTCACGGGTGGTCCTTGACTTCTTTGTTGTCCTTATTCCTGTTGGTAGGATGTGATCCAGCTGCAGTGGACTGGTTTTATTCAAACCCAGTGGTGGATACAATCCATGACTAGAAGACTGCTCACATCAGCTCTTGGTGCACTGCTCATCACTTCCCACTGCAGCACTTAGAGAGCCAGGGTAGCATCTTCTGTTTCTTCTAGAATTAATCCATATTCTTTCAAGAGTGATCCTTGAAGACAGGCATTTGAATACTTCCTTAATTAGCATCTGAATGAAATGTTGACAAAAGCGTGGTTTTTGCATTCTTCTTAAAGAGCTGTTTGATGATGTGTTTATACAGTCTCTAATTGTAGAATTTGTTCATCTAAAGCATCTGTAAAATTTCCTTTGGAAAACTAGATTTGATTAGCAGTGACTCAAGGTCTGGCATCAGAAAGCAAAGTAGGATTTACCTTTTCATTAAGACAGTTGCAAGAATCTTATAAAGCATGTTCCCGCAGTGCCTGTCTGTCCCATCTGGCTATAGCCCTGGTTCTCTTAATCCTTCACTTTGATAAATGCTCAAAATCACCTGATCTCTGCATGTTTCACTCAAAATGATTGTAGTAAGTCTTGCTGTATAAACCTGTGTTCATGTAAATCTGCCTGGTGCTGTTCTCAGCTCAGTTAAAGTCAGGAGAAGTTGCCACTGTAAATGGAGTAGGCTGTGGGGAGTGGGACCTTAGCCTGGGAGGGGATTCCAATTAAAACTCTGGCTGCATTTTATGCCTGATATTAATTGTTGATAGGCTGTGGGACACTAGTGCAGAACAGATGTGGAAAACAAAATAGTAACTAATCCTGTGCCATTCCAAAGGAAGGACTTGGAAATTTCCCTTGGACTAGGAGTTAAAAAGGGTGTACCTTTGCATATTTGTAATTCTGTACTCTGACATCCATCACCATCTGGTTCTATTTCTTCATGCTGGGTGAATGTTGAGAAGAAAGTTATTTCATCTGTAGTTATCTACAGATATCTGGTTACTAAAAAGCTGTTATAAACTTATATCACTTTTTTTTCTCGTGCAAGACTAATATTTGCCTTCTGTTCTTCTGTCTGCATTCTGGCACAGATTTATTGTGCCTTGGGGCAAGTAATCAGCCTGACCTTTGTTTCTATTCCTATATTTGTGCCGTAGAAACTGCACTCTTATTCCTTAAAATCAGTTTATTTGGCTGGCTTTTTGAAGTGACATGCAGTAACTGGTGCAGGCATTAGTATGTGTTGCAGAGATGCATACCCAATTACGCTGCGTCAAAGTGTTTCAAATGTGAGCCACTGACCTGTAATGTCGTCTAGGAACTTCCAGGCTGGTTTTGTAATGATCCACAATAGAGATGGTAGAAAAAGGCAAACAGAATTCCCTGGTTTTATTCAACTGTTACTATTTTGCTGTGTTATTTAAGCCTTCTGTGCATAATAGGAAAGAGTAGTGAATATATTCCCATATCTGCAAAGCTTTTATTAAAACTTCTCCGTTAAGCCATGTTGTGCCTTAATCCTGTTTAGAAACAGCTCAACAATGCATTGCCCCTTATAGGTACCCCTGGGAAACTTGTGTTGCCAAAGACACTCTTGTCACTGACAATATTAGGGATCTAAAGTCTCCTCAGGTATTGGGAGAATCTCGAGTGTCAAACTGGTTACAAGAGTGTAACCTCTTCATAGACATGGGCAAGAATGAAAAGACACTTGATCTAGATCTAAAGTCCTCAGCACTTGGTGTTTGAAATATTGGGGACTGTGATCCATTAATTTCTGTGAAGGTGTGATGGAATTTAACAGGGCACAGTACAATAGGCTCTTAGCAAATATCCTTTCACTATGTATGTATTATAAAGAGGATTCATTCTTATAACTAATTCTAAGTTAAAGTAGGGCTGAGGTATTTAAAAGTGGGATAAGAAGGAAGTGTTGCAAAAAAGCCTGCTGTCATGGGCTAAACAACCTCATTTGTGTTTCTGGAGTGTTTCAATGCAATTTAGAATGAAACTTCAGTACAGTAATATTAAATTATTTACTTTGCTTTTTCAGCAGCAGAGGGCAAAAGGGCTGTTTTAATTGTTGTTCTCCATAGGCATTCTCTTGAGCATGATGGGTTGAAAAAAAAGATGTGGATGGTCATAAGCACTGAGTGGCAGCATGAACAGATATGGTCTTTGTCCTTAAAGCCCTTATTAATTTAAATATATTATTTTAAACAGGCATGGTAATATTTTTGGTCTAATTTTGACTAACTGAACTCAAACTGCACAAGAAGGGAAAAACTGCAAGGCTGAAAATGCCGAAGAAAAACAAATTATAGATCCAGAACAGAATGGCTTTTGCAAATTTCCTACTGTTGGAGAAGGGCATTTGAGAATGTGTGCGGGAAATCTACAGTGGAAAAGAAATATGAGAAATCTCATAAATTCATAAAAACTGAATTTTGGACATCAGTTACATAACATGACCCTGGAACTACCTGGCTCTTCTGAGACTGTACTATGGTATTTAATTTTATTTGTATTTTTCTGGAAGAAGAGTAGCAGGCAGTAACCAGTAGTCAGCAGCTGGATAGGTATTTTAATGTGTAGACTGAAGCATGTAGAACCCCTAACTCATAGTTTGCTACCTGATAAAAAATATTATTTTTTTTCTAAAGAAAACTACTGTCATATGTGTAACTTCTGTACTGTGATTCATATGCTGGAAGCCCCAGCTGATAATGACCTTTTTTTTTTTTGCTTGAAATTTGGCAATTTTACTTTGAATGAGTAGTTTATAATGTCCATTAAATTGTAACAGTGCCAGGAAGGGGGGATGTTTCTTGATCGACTGTTGGCCATGAGAAATATTGGATGTGAGTAAATGGAAGAAATAATTGTTAGTAAATGGAAGAAATAATGATTTTTTTTTTTTCTAGTGAAAAGCTAATGGCTGGTTTTTTGTTTTTTTTTTTTTTTTTTTTTTTTTTTTTTTTTTTGTTTTTTTTTTTGTTTTTTTTTTTTAGCCTGTGATAGGCTTAGCAATGATTCATCACACTAAAATGTGAAAACACCATGAGTTGATCTATTTCTGGGCAACACAAATCAAAGAGATTCTAAAGCCAGATTTTGGGATGATTTGCATACTCTCCTTACCCCATGAGTCCAGTGAGATCAGAGTTTAAATCAGGTCAGCATTTGGACTAGTTTCTGGATAGTTCATCAGTTAAAGACCAGTCTTGTCAGCTGTTTTAGGGAAAACCTTCTGCTGAGTTTTACATGCTTATGAAAAACTCACAGGGGTTCATAATTCCTTAGAAGACTCTTAGAGCTGACTGTTGTGAGCTCCTCATAGAAAAGAGTGAACTCACTTATTCAAAGTTATCCAAAGAAATGGCTGTATCCTGCACCCCTGCTTGATAACACCAACAGGGAAGATGATTAATGAGTGGGCTTAGACTGGAGGTCTCACCAGAGTGCTGGGAATTGGAGTCCTCAAAGCAACAATCAACATTAGTGAATGATGGAGCAGATGACAGGGTTGACATCTTAGTGTCGGGAGTGAGTGGTGAGTTTACGAGGTGAGATTTCTCAGATTTTTTTGAGAAATACCATATTTTTCAATAAATACTAGTGTGAAATCTTCATGGAAAACAAAGTCCCATTTTTAATATAAAAACAACTTGACATTTTTCAGTATACTTTTTAATGAGCATTGCTCTGAGCTATGTTATAATGAAATTTGCTTAAAAGTAGAACAGGCTGGTGATACTTGGCAGAACGATGTGGCATATGGTAAAACAGTTGTGATTTATTGGCAAGCGCTCTCATTTTTGGAAAGAGTGGCTTTCAGCACAGTGATCTGTATCTTGATATTCAGGTCTTTAAGGGAAAAAAAAGACCTGCTGAGAGATATGCATAGGTTACTTTGAAAGGCCCTTCAATAAGGGTAAGATAGGAAGGTTTCTGGTTTGTTCTTTGTTTCACATGTGGCGTCTGACTTTTGTCAAGATCTTTATCCCACTCTTCACCTTTTTTTAGAAACATCAAGACACATTGTAGCTTGAAGGTAAGTGATCATTTTAAACTTGTACAAGATGGGATTTTGAGAGCTTGCAGATCCACTTCATTGTAGCTGTCCATGTGTTTATTCCTTGCGCTTTACAATATCCTGAGAAAACTACGGGTCAAGTTATGGGTCTCCAGTTGTGAGTATTCCCCAGTTCACATTATGGGTCTCAAACCTTTTCATCTAATGGATGGTGTGGGAGGAACCCAAACCAGATGAAGTATTTCTAAACTTCTCCAGAAAAAAAACCACAGTTACCTCAGTATTTCTTGTGCTATAAATTCACAAACATATGGGAAATGGGAAATAGGAAATGAAATGCTAAATGCCCTTTTTCAGGTTGTGTTCTTCATGGCTTGCTGTTCTCTGCATGTGAGGTAATAAGTGACAATTCCTGCCAGTACTCAGAGAAGGATTGTGGTTCCTCTTGGTTCCTCAAAGAAATAATCAGACCTAACTCCCTGTGGTCGTAGGGGGCCTTTAAATACTGCCATTCTTTAAGGACTTTTTTTTGGTCAGAATTCAGTGTTTTAATAGGATGTGAGCTCTTGGAAGAGGATTATGTAAAGCTATCGGATTTTAAGTTTTTTTCTAAAGAATATGACAGAGATGAAACCCCATGGTACACTCAGAAGAGAGGTCTGTCACTAGAGGTGCATATTCCAGGTCACACAGGCAAGGAGTGGAGAAGATTTACAGGAGAAGCTGTAATTACTTTCACAGTTTGGTCAGATGTTAACCCACATTACAGGTCTCTGGCTATGACCCAGACTCATGAGCTCATGAGTTATTAGCCTGTTTTCTTTTTTTAATGAAAGATTCTTGCTCTTGTGATTGCAGAGCATGAAATAATGCTCTGAAGAGTAACTTAGAGGGCAGAGCTTCTGTGAGGCAAATGCCCTTTGAAATAGGGGGCATGGCTACAAGCTGGGTCAATTATCCTGGTCTGCAGGCGTGTGTGTGGAGGGGTGGGGTCTGGCAAGAGTCAAGGAGAGAGGTAGAGTCAAGTCTGAATTATCCTCATTTGAACTGGCTGCTTTTTAACTAATTAATAACTCTGGAGTAGAACCTTAGCAACAATATAAACCAAGCTTTCAGTACCAAACACATTCAGTCCCACCCTCCCTTTTTCACAAACCTAAAAGTGACTCGTCCAGAATTTAGTGTGTTTTGACTTGGTAATGCACTGTGAAATCCTAATTGTTTTGTTTGTTTGTTTTGAGGAATTATCTTATATTGCAAAATACCAAATATATAATTACTGAGATTTGCTAAATGCCCTTATTGCTGCATCCTGTCACGCTATCTTTAGAATTTAAATTATTTTCTGGTGCTTTTAAAGGAAACAAAACCATCAATAACTTCTTTTCTCCCCCAAAAGTATTCAGCCTTTGTTCTGTGGTGTTTGTGTGTGTATATATGTTTATAGGTGTACTGATGATCTTTGGGTTGTGTAGATGCCAAAAACTCAATTAATAGTTGCCTTATTTGGGGTTTTTGACCAGCATGAAGGAAGTGTCTTAATTTTTCTTTTTCCCCTCAAGTGTTAGCAGTGAGAGGGGTTTCCAATTAGTGAAATTTATAGGTTAGTTATGAATCATCTCCTGAAATCAGCTCCATGAATTGAGTCATTAGTACTGGATGTTTTCCACTTTGGTCTTATGAATTTCGGCTCAGTGTTTGGCAGGAATAATGTGTTTGATGTCCAGATGTAGTTTTTTCAGGGTGGGCACATTCTAAACCTTGAATAGAAAGGCTCAGTCAGGACATGACTTCCATTGACAAATGCTGAACACTGGGTTTAAGGGCTCTGCCAGTTGGGAAGGTGACATTTCACTGACAGATGAAAAGGTAACTACTTGCAGAGATTTTTTTTCCTACACGTGCAGCAAGTGTTATTGGACACAGTTTGAAAGTGATTACATCATTTTATTTTAGGTAAATCTGGCTGTGGATAGTGAGGGAGGTTTTCTCTGCATGCTGAGAGCTCCATGAGCAAGAGGTGGTTCCTGTCCAAAAGAATTCCTACTCTGCAGCAGGTGTCCTGGTCCTGTTAATGACACTCCCAGTTAAATGTCAGATCTGTCAGTGGTAGTGCCCCTGTTAAACAAAGTAGCTGATAACTTCTTGATGACATGTGATCATTGACACTTTTGGGTTAGTCTGCTTTAAAAGGCTAAATAAAGATTCTAAATGGTTAGGGGTTTGTGGGTTTTGTTAGAACAATAATTAGACATTTTTTGCTTTTGTTGTAGGTTTGATAGATGTTAATTCTTTTAACTAGATATAATTTCCTGTGATTTTCTTTATACATAAAGCCTCTAGAAAATATTGAAAACATCTTCTCATCTGAGAGACAATCAATTCTATTGGACTTTAGTCATGGCTTTAATACAAGTAGAAACAAGTCCTGAGTTTTCAAATATAAGTATAAAAGCTGAGAAATTATGAAACTAAATTTCACTGTGAATAAGTCATGGGTTTAAGAAAAATTTATTCTGATTCCTAACCCATAAAAAGCGACACAAAATTGCTTATGCCACCTGGTAATAATCCTCACCTGTGGAACATCACTAAGAATAACTCTGGGTATACCTGACACCATATTGTAAAAAATAAACCAGGCCATATCCTATACTTAGATTATTTTTATACATATTATTTCTGTCTGTAGTGGGATGAAATGAATGATGGATGAGAATAACATTTTTATCTGCTTAAATCCTAGTATTAAGTTTTTTGTTGCTGAAGAATCATGCAAGTACTGAAGTATTTCTTTATCAACATGCAAACTTGCAGCTCATCACGCTGCATAACATGTAGAAACAGAAAAATATATTTTAAAGTCAAACTCCTTGCTGACTTAGACACAAGAATGAACTTTACAAAATAGGTGGAATAACAAGAATCCTTCGAACAGTGTGGTGTGAACAGCCAAATGGCCCATGTATAAGAATGGTATCAGATTCAGGTTGACAACAGAGGATTTGTTGTCTGGAGCATATATGTACCACAAAGATGGAGCTCGCCAGACCTCTTGCTGTTTTTTTGAAATGCTCAAGCAATGACACAAAGAACAAGGTAAATGTTCTTGGGTGGGCTCCTGTTTAGGATCCTCCTAAAGGAAGTAGTTACTTGTGCAAAATGGAATAGTTTTGGCAGAAGTGTTGGAGTGCATTCTAGACTAGCACATCCAAATTTGAGCCACCCTACCTTCTAGCAATCTTAAGAGATGACTTAACCCTTGGTACAGGGATGAATTACACCCAAACCTTGCATGGGTATTTAAACTCCTGAGTTCTCAAATTAAAAGTAAGAAAATATTTTCTTCCTGCTCCTTCCCTGTCTGCTTAGTTTTCTATTTGTTTGCATTTTCTTTGTGTTTTATAATAAGACCCAAAGTGATCTGTTGTAACTACTCCAAATGTAACCAGATACCTCTCTAGGGAGGTGGGAGTGGGGTTTTCCCCCTTTTCTTTTATGAAAGAGTAACTAGAATGAAGTGAAAAGGAGAGGGAATTCATTACTGGGTTGGTGGGCCACTTTAAAGTTTTAAGTGTGTCTATTCTTTGTAGCTGTACTGTGAAAAATTATCAGTGAAATGATAAAGATTACTGTGAGATGTATGTTTCATACCTGTTGTGTCTTATTTAAGTAAAATATTTTAATTTAGAGAATGATAGAATCATACAAGTATTAAAATCATAGAAATATCCTATATTAGAGTTATAGAAATAATTTATTTGGGAAATGCTACTGTTTTAGCCAGCATTTTGATGGCTGCTTTTGATGCAATGTTTGTCCCTGCCTGTATTCTCCCAAAGCAGACTAGCGCACGATAAGGCAGCTGCTGTGGGAGAGCACTGATATCATTGGCAGTGTGTGTAGCAGAATCAGGATGGGAAATCAAGCTCCAGAAGAGAACAGGGGACTGTGCCTTATGGGGAGGAAAAAGCTATAGCAGCTGTTTGTATTTCGAAGTATGAGTCTATAGAGAAAAGCAGCCTCGGACTTTCAGGAAAAAAAATGGCTGAGCTGGAGGGACTGAAGATATTTTGAAAATAATTTATGTAAAATATCACTGCTGTTAAGTGGGGAATTTAGTGGCAAATTCAGCATAACACTGGCAGATAAATGAACCTGAGGAAAAATTGTGGAGCTTAAAACTAGCTTTTTCTAAGTGATCTTAGACATTACTTGGCCATGCAACTGAAATTAATAGAAACCTTGATACAGAAGGAACCTCAGCTTTTGCCTCTGAAAATGGGGCTATAGTTATGCACTGTACAGATTGTATACAATACAATCTGTATTGTATTTACATGTTTTCAATTTATCTGCCATCAATCTCAGAGTATAAGGGAGTAATTTTGGAGGCTTCATGACAAAAGGATTCTCATCACTTCTTTAACCTTGGTTAAATGTTCTTTTGAGTCCATTTTCTCTAATCTCTGTATTACATGCATGCCCTACCATTATGCGTCATGAACTCTGTGATCCTACTGAGTGTCAGGAACTGTAAATGTAAAAATGTGGTCAGAAAAGTATGTATTTTGATCTGCAGAAGAACAAAATATTCCAGAGAGCCTGTTTTGATGAGCCAATAGCTTAAGATCTGTGCCTTGTTGTCCCATCTTCCTTTCCTACCAAAAGGACTAAGATGTCACTGAAACTGAGATACTTCAGTGTAATTGCATCATCATTCTCTGCATGCTTAACCAGGATGCTCTTCCTAGCGTGGAGAGGCAGCCTAATAAGAGCAGTTCTGATTTTTTATAAAGATAGTGGAGCTTACTCTGTGTTGGCTGAAATGTCAAATATTTTTCTAATGTGTAGAAAAGATGTGGCCCTATTTTGAGGGCCTGGTCTACAAATCACTCCGTGTTCATAGATGGATGATCAGAAGGCTTTATTTATAGATAGATAAGTAGATAGATATTAATAAAAAGATGATTGAGAGAGAGAGAGATCAGCAGCTTTTACTAGCAGGTCTGAGAGCTGCAATCCTCATCATGTCTCACCAGCATGAAATTCACAACAAAAACAGAAAGGAGATCTTTGATTAGTACAAGCAAACACCTTACTATAAACATTTCTCATATTTACATTCTTTTCTCCTGGGAACTGCAGAAGTTCCCCTTTAGAAATAAAGTTACTATTACAATTGAAGACAAGTTAGAAAAAAATTGTTTTTTCCAGCTTGTCTCTGAAATCTCTCAAAAACTCACTGCCAAGTCATACCCACACTAATGCTTTACAAAATTTCTTTTTTTTTTTTTTTTTTTATCCTCACAGGTTTGACTTTGAGAGTTCAATGTACAATAAAGATGATCTAGTACTGCTTCTTGGTATGTAATCTATTGAACGAGGCTGAACTGAGCTAGGAAAAGGAATGGGACAGAACAATGTCTGTGGAAAGACAACAGTCTAGCTGTGGCTGCTGTAGCTTTTAGGAAGCTGCTATTTATAGATGTGACTGCTGAGCATGTGTGAAGGCTCTCCTTTTTTGTGAATGGTTGAGGTTAGGTGGGACCCCTGGGGATTTATTGTGTTCAGCCCCTTTGCACAAGCTGGTTCACCTAGAGCTGGTAGCTCAGGTCTGTGTCCAGATGGGTTTTTGATTATCTCTGAGGATGGAGACTTTACCAGCTCTCTGGGCAGCCTGTGGCAGTGCTCACAGTAAGTTCTTCTTGATGTTCAGACAGCTGTGTTCCAACTTATGTCCATTACCTCTGGCCCCTTTGCTGGCCAATATGGAAAAGAACCTGGCTCCAGATTCTTTATAAGTTTCTTTCAGGTATTTTTATATACATCAGTAAGGTCCTCCACAAGCCTTTTCTAGGTTTAAATCACGGCTCTCTCAGCCTTTCTTTGTATGAGAGATGTCTAATCCCTCAGTTTTTGAATCTCTCAAGTAGCTTTGTATCTCTCTTGCACTGAGAGCCTAGACCTTGACACAGTGTTTTTTGTGTTGCTGGCAAATATAGACATGATTATTTACATTACAAAAGCTGATCCTGGGTGTTCAGGACAAGAAAAGGTGGTGTGAGAGGACCTGCTGACACCAGAAAGTCATCACAGTAGAATTTCCTTATTCCCTCTGGTTTAGGAACTTAGAAAATAACTAAGCTCACCTATTGGCTTTATCTGCCTGTCCTTGGAAAGTGGGTCCCACTTGCAAGATGTTTTTGTCTTAAATACATAGATGCCATCCTTTGCACAATGAATACCCATTTATCTCTGAGGTGTGAATCTAAACAGCAAATCACTTGTACTACAAGTATGCATTTGTTCTTGCTTATAAAGCCTCTGTGATTCATGCAGTTGTAATGGTTTAGTTTTGGTTGGATGTTATCCCTTCCTTTTCCCTGTTAGAGAGAATCAATAGCCGATTCAAAGGCTGAAATTACATATATATTTTTTAAAAGTTGGCATATACATGCAGAATTGTAGTAAAATTAAGCCAAATGGTTTCATTTCAGTGTGGTAGGAAACAAAAATAACTGAAGATCTGTGAGTCCTCACAGGACCTCTGTACTGCCAGTTGGTATTTGAGCAGTGTTCAGGCTTCAAAGCTGAGCCCCAGTACTCAGTTACTGAAACAGGGAGAGGTTCATTTCAAAGGCTGAGGTGTCCATAGTAAAGTTCAATTTCTGTTGTAGCTGAGAGATGCACATGGTGTGTCATCTTCAGTGCTAGTCTTAGGGCAATCAGCCCAAACATAAATAAACTTGGGGGCTCATCAGTGTTTTTTTTTTTTCCTTAATTTGCTTTGGGGAGGATTACTCTTTCAGGTTCTGTAAAATAGACTGTGTGATTGAGGGAAATAATGCTTCTTCTTCACCCTCAGAAAACTCAATCCTTGATTGGCCATAAAACCATCTGCAGCTTTTAGACGTAAAACATTAATGAACATGTGCTTTGAGATAGTTTTGTTATAACTCTATTCAGACTTCTAAGTCTGAATTTTATGCTAGCTCTAAACTTTTAATTATTGCTATTCAACAAATCATTGCCTTCCTGGTTTTGCAGTCTGCACAAGGATGAATAATCACTTCTGAAGAGCTGTAAAGGGTAGCCATGTGTCTTGGTTTTAACTGGGATAGAGCTAATTTTTTTCCTAATAGCTGGTGTAATACCGTATTTTGGATTTAGGATGAGAATGATGCTGATAACACACTGATGAATTAGTTCTTGTGAAGCAGTCCTTACCTTCAGTTAAGGGCTTTTTGACTTTTTGGTTTCTCACACCGCAGCACCAGTGAGTGGTTTGGGGGACACAGGAAGCTAGGAGGGGACACAGCTGGCACAGCTGACCTAAACTGGCCAAAGGGGTATTCCACAGCATGTGATGTCATGCTGAGTCTATGAAATAGGGGCAAAGCTTGCCAGGGACTGTTGCTGGGGAACAGGCCGGGCATCCAGGTGGGGAGTAATTGCATTGTGCATCACTTTTTGTATATTCGAATGATTCTGTTTTTATTATAATTTTAGCATTCTTTTTTGGTCCCGTTAAACTGTCTTTATCTAAAACTACCAATTTTACTCTTTACCCCCCAGTTTATTTCACTGGGGTGAGGCAGAGAGTGAGTGAGGTGTTTAACTGCCTGCCAGGCTACACCATGACACTGTGCTAGGAGGAGTTGCTAGATTTTTGTGTGTATCTTCAGGACAAGATGTTAAAATCCTCTGGCAAATTTTATTGATGAGGAAAGAGAAAGCAAAAGCCTCCAGAGAATTTCAGCATCTGCTCTTTGAATATGGTGAAACAAGGCACTGAAGTAATCGTAAACCTTAAAAAAGAAACATTAGAGGCCCACAGCAGAAGTAGTAGGGGATTCTAAATTAGATCTGGGCAGCTGTAACGACAGGGCAGTATATAAAGTAATTTTGAGACTTGTGTAGCTGAGAGAAGAAGCTACTAATCTTTGTCATGGCTTTAGTTATAAAATACTGAAACTTTAATGCTTTTCAGCAATCTCTGTATCATCCATAACTGTTAGAATATATAGGAGTGGTGTTGGATGTGATTCTCGCAGAGGTTTTGAGACAGAGGTCATTAGGTCTTGTTTGGTAGACCTAATCCAAAATCCATAGCTTTCAGCAAATGATAATTTTCTCCACTAGGAGACCTTAACTGTGGGATTCTCTACAAAACACTGGGTGATTGTGCTACAGAAGTGTTGTATCCAAGCTGGATTATGCACAGAATGTGAGAAACCTGCTTCTGCTCTGTACCAAGGAATCTTGCTTTATCAACACTGCATTAGTTACAAAATTATTTGGATGATTTGAGTGCACTGATGATTTACTTGGGGTCTTTGAAACTGATTTTATGGGTGTAAGTTGGTGCAAATGTAAATCTCTGTATTTTTTTGAATATCAGTGTTTGCTCCTTTGTCTCTGCTTATGGACTAAGATAAGCTTTTTCCAATGAAATATTTTAAATATCTGGAACTCATAATCATAGAGGGCAATTGTTCATAGCTTGTTTATTTTATAAATGCTGTCATGGGTGACTTAGATTTTGTTCATGGAGTATATTGGCCCTTGAGGTAGCTGGAGGATGTACAGAGGTAACTACCTAACACTATTGCTGTGTTTCTCAAGAGAGCAAAAAATTGTTTTGATTAAAACTAACAAACTTAAGTACCATATCTTTAAATTCACACAGAACAAATTTATAATGAAATTTTCTTTAAATGTAATGAAGCCTTTGACTCACAAGTAGTCAATGAGAACAAATATTTTTCTTCTTCATAAAAAAAACCTTAAAGTTGACTCACAAGGTACCTTTGAAATGTTGGGTGAAAATAGGTCCAGAGGGGGGCCACACAAATGTCCAGGAACTCTGCTCCTGAGAAGTTGGAATTGTTCAGCCTGGGGAGGAGAAGGTTCTGGGGAGACCTTATTGTGGCCTTCCTACGTGTGTAAAGGTGACTAATGAGAAAGACAGAGGCTTTGGTGCCAAGGCTTACTGGGGTAGGATAATGTGTAATGGTTTTAAACTGAAACAAGGTAGATTTAATTTGGTCATGAGAAAGAAGTTTTTATGAGTGCTGTGAAATATTGGCATGGGTTGTCCAGACGTGTTTTGGATGCCCCATTTTTTGAGATGTGCAAGATCAGGCTGGATAGGGCTTTGAGCAACCTGATCCAGTGGCAGGGAGGTTGGACTATATCTTTCAAGATCCCTTCCAAACCAAACCACTGTTTGATGATATCTAGGAAGGATTTAGGCAGCAAGAGGGATGTTGTCTTGTTGCCCACTCCCATTGCAGTTTGTCTTCCCTCCCCTTCCTGCTTCCTCACAGCCCTGCTAGACATCTTTCCTGTGCTGACATTATTCCTGTATTTCCCAAGCTGACAGTGAGTATTGTGCTTAGTATTTGACACTTGGTTTGCTTTTACATGTGAAACCACCTTCTCAATAAGACTTGGTAGTTGCTGTCTTTATACAGCTTCTTTAAAATTGCAAGTTGCTTTTAAATACTTATGTTTTGTTCTTGTGTTAAAATTACATATTTGTGATGCCTTCATGGAAATTTACCTGACTATAGGTATTAAGCTATAAAAGTATCCTCTAAGAAAGCAGACACCAGAATAACTTTTTATCTAGATGAGTGATGGCAGGATTACTTGTTTTTCCAAGTTGGAAAGTGCTCAAACACACAGGTAAGGGCAAAACCAAAGAGTTTCAGAAAAAGCAGAATTGAAATGATCACCACTGTGATGGACTGTGATCTGTGTTGCTCATTATTTCTCTGAAATGCCATTATTTTCTTGAAACTGTAGGGCTTTTGATTTAAGGGTGTTTTTAGAGGCGAAGTCTTTTTTAACAGCTTGGTAATCTCCAGGACTGAGCGTGTCTCTCTCCTTTCTTCCCTTCTTGGCACTTGCAGAGTGCTTCTTTGTTTGAAGTTTTCACAAAAAAAGTATGTGGTTGCTTTGTAAGCAGGTGGAGAAATGGGAAGAATTTTCTTCAGTGTGATAGGTTTGTACTCACATCTGCAAAAAAATGCAGTTGGTTTGGAGACTGGAACTGGCACAAGGGCACAAAACTGATCTGCCTTACACAGCAGATCAATTTGTGCTGCTGGAAGATTTATTTCTCTTGGGTCAGTCCTAAGTTTTCCTGTTGATTCGAGTAGCTTTGTGTCTTTGTATCCTTTTATGGTTCCTTACTGCATGAGAAACCTCTTTGCTCTCTCTTGGCATGCTTGCATGTCAGACCAGAGTGTAGTAGGAGGATGCTCTAACTAGTTATAATTGAGCCACCTCAGGTATCCAAAGCTTCCAGCCATGACAGAATGGATCTCTGCAGGATTAATTTACTTCCACCCTCACAGGCTTTGTGAGGCTGCAGTCAGGCTCGTCAGAGAAATGATTCATTTCTTCCCTCTGTGGAATCTGGGGCTTACAATGTGTCTCTGCTGTAGTAAGATGGGTCGTGGTAATAAAAGCAAGAAGGTTGCAAAATAGAAAGCCTGAGTTTGAGGAGCTGACCTACTCTGGGGGTGTAATGATGCATCTGTCTGAAACTTCATGGTAAGAGAGTAAAGGAGTTTTGCAGGGTCTAATTGGACAACACTGGGTTACCCTGGCTGCTATGAGACACAAAGGGGGCTTGTGGTGCAGAATAACAAGTTCCTGGTCACTTACTCTTCAGGAAGCACATCTTTGTTGTGAAAATTAAGGGTCTCATCTCAAATATCTAAATATTATTTGGGAGGGTTGTCGCTTTGCAAAGAGCTTCCTGTTGTACATTTACTTCCTTTCCTAGACAGGGAGAAGTAAATGTGGCTTCTCTTCCATCTTTAGAGATGCATAATAATCAATTTTCAAATTTAATTGTGAGATTGCGGTTCAGCATTACTTGTAAGGAATTGTAAAGGGACAAAAATTCCATGTGTTTAATGTTCCACAAAAACCTTTCAAAGCTGTGAATTCTAGATAGTGTCTAAATTTTGGCTCAAGGGTTTTATGGACTATCTAAGTACTTGTACTTTGGTCATGAGCTTCGCTATTCTGTAGTTCTCAAGAAAATTATTGTTTTGTGCACTCACTACTTAATTCACTAATCAGGAGGTTTGAGAATTTGAGAATGTGTGCGCTCAGCAAACTGAAGGAAAGGTACTTCTATTAGATATTTGATTCTTGGGAGCTACAATTGGAAATATTTCTGTTAATTATTTTTAAAGTAAGGGATGAAACTATCTGTCTTGTGATGGAGATATTTTTTAAACCAAAAAATATTTTTAAACCATTTTTTTTTGTTTGTTTGTTTTGTTTAAAACTGAAAAATCCCTTGAAAAACGGTACCCTCTGCAACTGTGATTTAAGAATTAGTACTGTGTGGCTGGGCATCTGCTTCCTAAATCAGTCCCACTAATGGCATTGAGAGGGCTATTTCCTACAGCTCCCAAAGAGGCTGGATGCCAGAATATGGTGTTGATTTAAGTCTTTTTAAGGATGTTTCTCTGTATTCCTTTACTTTCTATATATAAAATGCTATTTCTGCGGAGCAGTTCCTATCATTGCAGGCAAAATACAATGCAGTCTGCACAGACTTTTTTTCTTTCTGATGTTTTTTGTTGAAGGGGAAAAGTACGTATTCATAGAAAACTGCCCAGTTGCCTGTTTCCTAAATTCAGAAATTTACCAGCTGTGAGCAGGATAGAAACATGTCTACGTCACATCTTCCCAGAAAAAAAAATCTTCACCTCTAAAAAGCATTATTGCATTAAAACACTACAGAATTACTTAAAGAAATTGTGCTAAACTATCAAAATTCACACAACTAAAACTAAAGATTGCCTAAAGATTTTATTATTGAATTTGCTTGGCAACAGGTTCTGTATTACTCTTTTTTTTTTGTCTTTTTTGGTTACATGAAAGTAAACTCCGGAATTTTGGAATTAGTAGTGCTTTGTCTTAAAATAAGATTAACAGCCAGAATAAGTATGAAGGCACTTTCTTGGTTGGTACCCAGCCTTGGCTGGTATGTTTATCATGTAGCTACTGGAAGTTTTCTTTCATTAAAGGCTGACTGTCCTCTCCCATGTTTTTAAATGACATGTTGGCTAACAACAGAAAACTGTGTGGTTGATGGATTCTTATGTTCCCTCACACTTTTATTTTTGGCAGTTAATTACCAGAGAAGGCCCTTGACTTAATTCCCGATGCACAGCTGCCGTGAGATTGGAATGTATTGATGAGTTATTTTTAATGAGTTGGCAATGACTTTGAAGCCAAAATGTTGTATTGACAAAATAGAACCATATTTTTAAAACAATGAAATTCCTTTTATGTTTTTCCATTATCAGGAGTTATCTGTTTCAAGAAAACCATAATGAAGGTTTTCTGTGATAAAATATTAATGTGAGGAGAAAGGGAAAGGCAAGACTGAAGGGAGTGGAAACTCAGAGCAGTTATCTTGCGTTCTGTGTGTCCTCTCTAAAATCTGGCTGAGCAATCCAGAGTATTGCAAGTTAATGTCTCTTAGTGAGTGTTTTCATGAGACTCGGACTATGAGATTTTAGTATTTCTGGCTCCATACTTCCTGATTTCTCTATTTCACTTAACGTTTCCAAGTTGGGAACGTTAGAACTTAGAGGAGAAATGTTGGAAGGAGGATCTTAGGCTTGTTGGTTGAGGTTTTCAGGAAGATGTTATTTCTTTTTCTTTAAACAGCGCAGAGTCCAGTTGCAACTTCATATCGCTTTGTTTGTAACTCCATGAAAACTCAAACTGATAACAGCAGTAGTTAGTCACTGATGGTAGCCACAGTGATTTCTCTTTTTTTATAGCAGCTGCCTTGTAGCTGGCTGCTCTCAGTCAAATCAATCAGAGTAAAAATAAATTTAGGATAATAATCACATTTAAGGTTTATGCATGGCAACGTCATTTTGGGAAGCCTCCTTGTCTTCCCTGTCAGCACTCTTTGTTCCAGTGGTGTGTAACAAAGGATGTACCAGAACATCAGGGATGTACAGAAGGCATGGAGGGGAGGAGGTGGCAACTCAAAATTCATGTTAAGTACTTGGTAACAAAGAGAAGAAGCTCATTTTTCTAAGGCTGATTCCCACAAGTGCCTCATTTCCTATGCTTGTTTTTCTCTGTAAACACATCCTATTCTGTTCTGCTAAAGATGCCTGCAAACAGGCAGAAGCAGTTAACTCAGTGGTGAAGGATATTTTAAACACAGAAAGAAAGCATGACTTTTTCCTTCTCATCCCTTTCATGTGGTGAAAATATGTGGGCTTGACAAAAATGTTACTAAGACAGTTACTTAAGGCTAAGCAGATGATAATCCTCTGCATAATACCTTGAGTTGGTTACAGCAGTAGTGCTGATTGTAGAACCCCCTGACTGATTGACTTGAAAGGAGCTAGACTAAATAATGCATATTATTCAGTGGCCATATGAAAGGCTATATTGTAGAGATGAATTTCTTACATTTTAGAAGGATTTTGTTGAGAGCTGCGCTCAGAGGAATCAGCTCAGTCTCTCTGAATGAAACCAGAAATCAGGCAGTTCAGAGCGAACTCTTCTTAAGGAAAAGTAGAAGAGATGGCATGGACTGTGGAGGGCAAAGGAGCTTATGCAAAACTCACTTTTAACAAATGTAAGAAGGTAATAACTTGGTTCAGCAGGAGAAGATTCAGGCATAGATTTTGAAAGAAGGAAGTGGCACAGTGCATCTAGTGGGTAGACTTCATGGCCGTGAGCTCCTGTGGCAGGTCTTTCCCGGCTCAGAAGATAACTGCAACACAGTGGGTGCTGTGAGGTTATGTAGGTAATTCAAGACTACTTGGAAAAATGATGGTTTCTAGCATCTGAAGCAGTTTGCGACGTAACCAGTGTTCTGTGTTACCAAAATTCCAAACCTGTTTCCATCCTCCTGTGGGAGGAGGCAAGAGTCTCCTTTCAAGCGTGAGGAGTTCAAGCAGACAAAACCTATTCATTTATAGGTTTACAGGGAGGCTAAAGAGAAGTATGAACGTACTGTAAGGATAATAAGGATAATAAAATAGATGCAGACATGGCTGATTGCCCTTGAGCTGACCGCTAATGAGGCATGCTGGCACAGGCACCTCGGGTAAAAGCTGAGCATTCTGAATTGTCACTGAAATACCTGAATGAGTTCTGAAGGCTTACATCACCTGGAAATCAGCCTCACCCAGTTTTCTTTCACAGGAGGCATTTTGAAGCCATTACTGAACTAAATTATTTTTCAGCCTTGCAGTGAATGTGTTTTGATTTCATATATCTGTACACTTTTTTTTTTTCATTCTTAAGCACATAAGACTGTTACAAATGAAGTTTAAGTAACCTCTTTTTGGTGGGCATCTTATTTTTTATTTTGAAATATGCAAAGGCATACAGAGGTTCAGTAAGGTGAATATTAATGAAAGCTTTTTAAGAACATTAAATATGTAGTAGTTTTTCTCATTGCCGGGGAAGGATGGCTGATATCCAATTTCCTAATACCTATAGTTGTATCAGTTGCATCGTATAGTTGTAGAGTAATTACAAGTACAACTTAAAAGCTTTGAGAGACAAGTGCATAAATGGACTCCTCTTTTCTTTACTCTCCTGGGAAAATTAGCTCTTAACAGTGTTGTAAAGAATACATGGAATGCTGGCAAGTTGTGCTAAAAAGGTTGTGCTTGTACCAGTGTTCCTCTGTGAGTTTCCTTAGTTTCAGTGCTGGTTTTGCAACTATGTAATTCCATTGATTTCAGAGCCGTCATTCCTAATTTTTTACTTCTGTAAGTCATGCCCTAAAGAAATCTTTCATTGGACAAGGAGGATTTGGCAGAAAACACTCTTTAGAATGCTGCAGAGTGGATACAGTTGAATCAAGAGGTAATATTATGAAAGATAAAGCTTTTTTTTTACATATGCAATAGCTATCATTTGCATTGACAGCATGTTGAGGAATAGACTCTTTTAGTTCATGTTACTCTAGGGAACCATTTTCCCTCTCTTGCTCAGTGTATTTAGAACACTGAGAATAATAAAAACTGGCTGCACCTGACCTGACTCAGACTGTAAATTATTGGTTGCTTTGAAAGATATTCCTACATCCAATGCATTGTTGACTTAACAGTTACCAAGGCTACAAGTGAAGGAAAGCTCTCTTTTTTCCACCTATTTATTTTTTTTAACATACAGCAGAAATGCATGAAAACATTGGTGAAGTGATGATTCTCAATATGTGTGTGGGTGGGGAAACTGGAAAATGGGGTCAGATGTATTTCATGTCCTGTTTTTTCTCCAAAGATGTCATTCCTTTAGTTTCTACTGTTGATGACTTTACTGTTAGCCAGTGAATCCAGTTTCACAGTATTTTGCTTTTCAGATTTAATTTTTCAGGCCTATCACGTGGCTCCTGAACTGAGTTTGAGGGGTTTTTAATTCACATTTTATTGAACATGATGAGAAATAAAGTTGACAATAGGTATAACTGGAGAGTTATTAATCCTTGCCAAAGAGTGAAAGCGCCACACTTTTGCAACCCTTTTCAATCACTTGTTATGGTTGACTTCAGAAGAGTGTGGCCATTTGTAGACCTACCTGCAGGGATAGCAGAACACTTACAAAGGCCTTCTGAGTGCAGATACCAATGAATGAAAATAAATTTGTAATACCAGCTTTTTTTTAACTCTGCTATTTTTCTTCAAAATCTACTCCCAATTAGAAAATGTACTGGTTTTTCTGCCTGTAATCTGCACAGGTCTGCTAGAATTAAAGAGAATTTTTTTGAATGTCTAATCCATTGCAGATAAACTAGATAACTTTGATTAAAAATCAGTCTAGAATGAAGGTGAAATATTCTGTTCTTTCAAAGATGGGTCTTGCAGTGTTTCAGAGATTTTTTTTTTTTTGTGTGCAATAAGGGTAATGTAATCATTGCTGTGAACTACCATTAAAACCATATTTGTAGTAGTTCAATGTATTAGGAAAAAACCCCATATATATAATTAAAATTGTCAGAATAGAGAAAGCGCAGAGGGTAAAAACAAATTATATTAACTTTTCCAATAAGTAACATAACTTGATATCTGGCCTTGCCATGATAGGCCTTGCAACTAACAGAAAAACAGGAGTTTGTGAAGCGCTTAGATAACTTCTTGAAAGAAAATTCTTGTCTACATTTATTTAAAAAAAGGTTATTAGCAAGCACCAGTCAAGACAGTTTTGAAATTGTGGGATGTCAAAAAGATCTGGTTGAGGGAAGCACTGTTCTGAAAGCATTTAATTTTTGATATTTATGTTTATTTGAGTATTAGTATTTTCTTCAGTCACTTTGCTGTAAGAGGTGTGATGCTGGGTTTGGGTTGCACTTATGCTACTGCTGTTGCTCTCTGGACAGATATCAGTGTACTGAGCCTATATCTGGGCTGAGAATAAGTGTCTGAAATATTGCCACAAATGTTTTCTGCTCTTTTTGATGGGAATCTGAGATTTTTTTTTTCCTGACACTGTTCACTGTAAGTTGTACAGTTTAAATTCTCCAAACAGAAGGACTACTTTTCTCTTCTTGTATGAACAGACTGAAACTGAGAGAACCTGAGCAGCTCATCTCATCTTCTGTAATTCCATCCTGTTGTGGGGCCCTACTGATAACTCGTGTGCTGATGTACATTTGATTTTTTGCTTTTTCCTTCTCTCATTTTGCGCTTTTGAACGATGTAATTATTTTGGTGCTTCAGCAGGGTGCCTCTGTTTGGAAAGTGAAAAATAAAGAAGAAAATATTCTCAACAGGCTTCTGAGAGGGAGAGGGTGAATGGCTGGATGTTGGAGCTGGTTGTTGTCAAAAAGTCTTTGCTGGAGTTAGTGGCAAAGAGAAGCAGTGTAGACTGATAACTCTCAATATCTTTTGGATTTCTGTGTTTTAGACTTCAGAAGAAAATCCTCTGATACACAATAAAATAGGCTCTGGACCAAAGTACTTTTGTTTTTGCAGAGAAGTAGTAATGGGCATTTTAAAAACAGGTAGCAAAAGGGATTGTGCTACTGTTCGATAGCATGAATATAGAAGCAAGAAGATAAATATTTCTGTGACAATGACACTTCTGATGTTTCAAATGTTTTGATAGTTTTGTAGAGGAAGAATTGCTATTCATTTTGTGCAGCTTTTATTCCTGTAACATGAGCATGTGTCTTATTTGATCTCTATTTTTATATATTCACTGCAAAAATCTCCGTTGGAATTTTCTCAGATCCGTGATTTAAGAACAAAATGGAGCAGAGCTACTTCTTTCTTGTCATTTTTATGACCTTCACATATCATAACCTGCACAGAATTTTTCTCTGCCAGTTCCAGTGATTATGTCCTAGGAATCATAATGATGATGTCTCACTGGAAATATAAAATAATTAGGGTTTATTCCAAACATGGAGGTAGATCAGAGCTGTACCTGCATGTATGGTCTATGGCATCATTTTGATTAAAAATATATTAGGTTTGAGGTAGAAGTGTTTGGAGAGCTTTAAATAAAGCTGTGCTGCTTACTCAGGAAGCAATGATGATTTTTTTGAATAAAAGCATTAAGGAACAGACTTGGCCCTACTAAAAGTGGTGATTTGGAAGATGATGAGAGAATAAAGGAAGAAAACACAGAAAGTTTTCTTTCTTTAAAGTTCTCTTCTACACAATGGAAAAGCTTCCATAACCAAACAGGCCCAAACCATGTCACTGTTTATGAGGGAGGGGAGGGATGGTAACAGAATAAACATCTAGATTTTTATATGTCAGAAATGAACTTGAAATATAGGCAAAGATAACTAGAAAGTGAGAAGCCTCCCTTCTTTGAGGAAGTTTTCCATTTCAGTTTTATGGGGGGTTGCTTGGAGAGGTGAATTCAACACTGCAGTCAGTCACTATCTGGATGCAGATATTTTCATTCCCTTTTACTTCCAGACCAACTGAATTAGGTTTGGAGAGCAACTTCTTGGCAAGGTGGCAAAATATGAATAATTGGGTCTATTCCTACCCAGATGTAGCAAAGATGCCACAGCATTCCAGGACTGGATGAGCTTGATTTAATTCAAACTGTATTTCTCAGAATAATGGTTTAAAATCCTGTCAAACAGCACTTCTAATGTATTTATCAAAATAAAGCTGTGAGGCCAAGATTACTCCCCCATTTCCTACTGGAATTAAAATAGGTGAGACAGAACCTTCTAAAGAAGTCTGGTGGTGCCTGGTATTGTGCAGCTTCTCCAGGCCGGCGCTAGAGCTGTGGTTTCTTCTGAATTTAACTAGTTGGAGTTCAAACTGCCTTCAGCTGAATTATTAAAGTAGGTGTCTTGTATACAGGAGCAGCCTCCTGATGGATCTCTGAAACCCACATGAAAAATAGTGATTGTCCCAGGAACCTTTACAGTTTGACAGTGGCATTTACACTCTTGGTAGAATTTAGTAAAATTAGAGTTGAGCTAAATGGATTATATGGTATAAACACCCTCCCACACACACACCTCTCAGACTAAACAAACAAAAAATGACAAAGACTAGAACACCTTTCAGGCCATGATTTTCAAAGAAATAACATCTCTTCCCATGATGCTGAATAGGAATTGTTTGCAACTTCCTCTGATGTACTACCCAAAGCCCACATGACTCTTAATTTAGTCTGTTGACTAAATTCACTATCTCAAAACACCAGACCTTGGCAGAAAATAGAAGTATCCTATTTAACAGCATAAGCATGTGGAACAGGGAGTCAATAAAGAACAGTTTATGCTACAGAAAATGCAGGAACATATTACACATGTGCTGTGAAGATGCAAAATGTCTGATTCTGGAAATACAGGAGGAAAATTAAACCTAATATATGTAAATTTAAGACTAGAGTTAATATCAGATCGAGGCCAATAGAGAAGTACTAAAGAAGACAAAAGTCTTACTGGAGTACAGCAGCTAAATTTCTGACAGTGTTTGGAAATCAGAACATGAAATCATAACATACAGTCTAATGCAGAAATTGCAGGCTTTGGTACTTGGGACTTAAGGTGTTTCTTATTGTTTGTTTTTGGGAAAGCCTTGGCTGATTGGAGATGTGTTTTCCACCTTTGTTTTCTGATGCTGTTCTCTGCTTAGATCACATTTGGGTTTTTGACTCGGGTTGGCCTGAAATACTCAGAAGTACTCAGAAAAATATTCAAAAATACTATTAACTGTTATAGTGAGATGACCATAGTCTTTTAAATGGGGATTTAAATGTTGACATGTACTTATCACAACTACATATATCTTGCATTTGTTTATAACAGATCAGAACTCTAATTTTTTACAGTTTCTTTGCCTTCAGTGCTCATTTACTGATGATGTAAATGATTATCGAGTGTATTGAACTAACTACACACCTTTATTTGAATAAAATCTGTTTGAAACAACATAAAAGAGATTTTCATACTAAAAATTCCTGATTAAATACTTAGTTATCTGCAGAGAAATCACAAACTAGGACGATTCCTTAAAAATTACCATAGGGACATGTTTTACCTCAAAAAAAGTTTTTTTCTGAAAATGATCTTTCAGTTTTTCTGAGTTTCAGTGAACAATCTCTTTCAGAGTTAACTTTTCTGGGTGTTTCAGTGCTCTTCTTCATGAAACATCATATTATGCATTGTATAGTCATAGAGGTGGGAGCCCTGGTGGTGTAGTGGTTAGCATCCAGGCATAGCAATTGCTTGGGGCCCGGGTTCGAGTCCCGGCTAGGCTGCTCCCCGGGCAGGCAGAGCTTGTTAGCCCTGCAAGGGGGCAATCTGCCTACGTCCTGAGGAGGACCTCAGCTGCCACTGTCCAGAATCGCTTTGGCCCGGCAGATTGAACCTCGGGATTAAAGGGTGGGCTCAGATCTGCGCGCCCTGTGTCTCACCTAAAAAATCCAGTGCGCAGGCTGGAAGGTCTGAAAGGAAAAGAGACCTTCCCCGGATCTTCGTACGCGAAGGCTGGCCAGCAGCAGCAGCAGTCATAGAGGTGTATTCTTCTGGTAAACATACAGAATTATGATGTTTCTAAAGCCTATATATAATCTTAAAATTATATCAGAAACACACATAATGCGCTTGTGGGAGCTTGTGCATGCAAATTTTGGCACTGTGGGTATATCATAGCATAGATGCAGATGAGTGTATATATATTGCTGAAATGCAGCTGGGAAGAAATGAACCTTCCTTCCTGAAAACTTTGACTTCAGACAGATGAATTGGGCACTAAAGCTTCCATAGGAGGGATGGATTTCTATTTCATTACCATTTTGAACAATTTTTTAAAAATTTATTTTAAGACTGTAATTTTGCTTTATTTTTCTTATTTTTGCTTTTAAACTACTCCTGCAGACACAGGACAATTGCTGTAGAGTCAGATGATTTTGGTAGCATGAAGAATTGTTAGTAAAAATGAAGAATATATTAATAGGGTATCTACAACCTTATTTAGTGGAGAGGACAAGGCCTCCCCTGTCAGAAAGCCCCATTCTTAAAGTCTTCATTTGTTACATATTCTGAAATGGGCCAAGTCCCTTATCATAATTGAGTGGAAGTGTAAGTGTGTTTCAGGAACTTGGATAATTATCTCTTTCAGAGTTTCACAATGAAGATTTTAAAATGGAAAAAATGAAATATGTCTTTGGTCAAATTAAACCTCGATTTTCTGGGCTGGTAGACCTGAAACTGCCCCTGAGTGTGTCTCACTGAGTTGCTCTTGTCAGAGAAGTCAATTTTCCTCCCCACCAGTGTTCCAACAATCTTCCTATGCATCTGCTTCTAGTAAGTATTTTTGACAGATGGGGAGAGAAATGCCATTTTCTCCTGCATAATGTGATGTGCAATGTTGCACACAGACCTTTAAATTGTCTGTAAAGATTTATCTCTGATCACTGCAGTAAAATATCACCTTATTTACAATTAAATGAAAAACTCTATTTGTCAGACTCTCACAGACAAGTATTTTAAATGTCAAAAATCAGTTGTTTGCTTCAGATTCAACAGTTATTTGATTTAGTATCTCAGTGTTTTCAGGGGGCACAGGGGACACAGATGATAAGGTGAAAAAATGAAGCAATATTCAAGACCTGGAAGGTTCTAAGAACTTCCCCTAAAAGCCAGAAGAATGAATGGCACTTAGAAGCAAACTTTTAAAATAGAATGAAATCTAAAATTTTAAAATTCCGAAACGGAACAATAAAAACAGGCCTTCAAAGCCAATGTTTTATGATGCTTTGGAAATCATTCTTTTGTTCTTTTTGTTAAGTTACAGATTATAACAGAGAAAATTAGCAGGACCTGATGTATTGTAGCATTCAATGGCATATAATAATCTTAGTGGTCAAGAATTTAAGTGAGAGATCCTGTTAAAGTAGTGATTTTCTGAGCTATTGGGTGACAAACTGAATCGTGCTCTTTGTTCCCCCACACAAACATAAAATTCACCATGGTTGAAAGTGTGTAATTTTTTTTTTTTTTTTCGGAATGACAGTACTTGAGCTTTTGGGTCTTGCTTTCCACATTTTTATTGATTTGAAAATGAGGAAAAATAGTTTTGCAGTTAAAGTTGCATGAGCTAGTGAGGGGACTGATTCAAAGTACAACTGGAATAAGGAAGATTTTTGAAATTAGGTGATCAGATATAAGCTAAGAATATATTTTCATAACATTTCTACATTGAGATTAGGTTTTCCCATCTGTGGATTTTGTAGGTTTTATAATGATGCTCTATTTATCTTGAAACATACAGTACAGTAGCTCTGCAATCTGCTTTTATTCATTAATGCTTTGTTGCTGGGGAAGAATTCCAGCAAGGCCTTGGTAGTAGGCTTGGGTATGTGAAAGTAAATAACATAATTAGCTTTAAAAGAGCATATAAGAGCATTATGGGTTATGCGTTATTGAGGTGAAAGCAGTAAACAGATGAAAATCTTATACCTGGAAAAAATGTCCACTTTTAAAGGAGTTTGCACATGGTTTTGTTTAGTTCACACTGCTGTACACCTGTCTCTTCTACTTGGGAATTGTCAGCAAAGTCCCTCCTGAGGGCAGGAGGTGCACTAATGCAAAGAACTCCAGTGTGTTGTCTCAGTAAAAGTGTGTGACTATATCGTAGAATCAGACAGGTTGGA